>WHVB01000023.1:0-516861 GCA_015178965.1 Russula ochroleuca
CACGCATATCGGAAATGTACTGGCACTTGAAGAACAAAAGTCCCAGCTTCTAGAAGCTAGAAAAAGCGCCCAAGAAGCCATCAGTAAGGCGCAATCCCTCTGGTCAAAAGACCCACACTTCCAACGATACCGCGTGGATCAGAAGGTCTGGTTAGAAGGAACTCATCTTCGCACCACACACCCAACGACCAAATTAAGGGCCAAGTGCTTTGGGCCCTTCAAGGTTATGGAAGTACTTAGCGCCGTGACATACAGATTGAACCTCCCACCCGCATGGAAAATCCACAATGCATTCCACGCAGCTGTCCTCCACCCATATAAGGAAACGGAGCTCCATGGACCTAACTTTACTGAAGCACCACCTGACCTAGTGGAAGGACACAAGGAGTGGGAAGTAGACAACATGTTGGCCTCGAGGCACAACAGCAAGAAGAAAATGTTGCAATACCTGGTCAGATGGAAGGGGTTCTCGGAGGCACACAACTCTTGGGAACTGAAAAGGAATCTGAGTAATGCCTCCCTCAAAATGAAGGAATTCCACGATAAGAACCCCAAGGCCATTCGCCGAATGGTTATAAACCCTCAAGAAGTTGCAATGGAGTCCCCACCACTCCCAGACATTTCTTCACTCTGCACACAGTTCGAAAACTTGTCCCTCATGTCTTCACACTATAGTTCGCCCTCCCCTGCCACTCGTAACACAATGTTGGCAATCGACACTGAAGAGGTCGCAGTGCTAGAAGCCTCGCTCCACCCTACGACAGAAGCACCCCCGACCTTCCCTGAAGAACCAGCATATGTCCCGCCAGCGGAGAACCCCCCTGATATCAACCAAAGCAACTATCTTCGCCTCTCACCCTCAGGTTACAGCCTCCATGCATCCAGCCATCTTCCCAGCCCCGAACCACTTCCTATTCCTCCCCCTTGCATCCACCCAATTCTGCAAGACAACCCTGATGATCCCCGCAACCGTATCCGCGGGCTCAGTGACTTCATGAGGGAACGCCTCTTTCATTCGGCAATGGGGTTAGCTGCCGCCGAACTAATGCTGGCAAGGCAAGAGGAGGTAGAGCACCCATTGGTGTTGGACCCCGACACTAATACGGTCCACTGCATCGCCACCCCGCTCTCCACACCCTCCAACACCAGCATGCACTCCACCCCTGCGACCACGGCTGACAGTCTCCCTTCCCATTATACCATTGAAGTAGATGTTGACAACCTGGTGCAGACACACCCCCAAGAAGACTGGATCAGATTTGATCCAGACCTGCATCGCACCTCGATCCAGATCCCGGCCACGGAAGTGGCACCCCTCGAGAAGGTACCCGCTCGCTTCATTCGGTTCAGGGTAGAACCTCTTACCAGCGAACCAACCATCTATGGGACCATGGGGAGAGGACAACCCATCTACGCCAAATGTTTGGAAGCGGCCCCGGCTAGCTGGGCCGCACCCGCCGACTACTGGGACGATGACTACTTTCAGCTGATGACTGAAGAAAGAATGATCGGCAGACCCCTCAAAAGGGTGATAGAGGACCTAGGCAATTATGGGGTTAAAGCCGATATCGTGCACCTTAGAAATCTGGAGTCAGACCGACGCAAACTTGCCCTCCGTTTACAAGAAGTACAGGCTCTCGAAGCCTACACCCAAAAAAGAAGAGCAGAATTCGGAATGTATCAGTTGGCCCACATCGGACGCACCAAGGCAGTCTGACAACGCCTCATTAGGGCAAACGCTCGAGAGCACCTCTTACAGCTGGTGGATGAAGATAGCGAAAAGGGTGAATTGGCATGGCAACACCGAACCAATCGTCAACGAGAAGCCCCGTACCACGAGACCAGGACCTTATGCCTGCAAGGTGGGGCGCGTAGCGCCATTTCTTGGAACAGCAACAATGCACAGGATGATGCCCTAGTGCAAGATGAGTACGAAGAACGCCACCACTGTTCCTACTGCCCGTGGTTCGACCACATTTCTACCCACTGCAAGATGCCTCACTTTCTGTGTTCCACACAAACCTCTGGGTGGTGTCGCGTACCCTGTCACCACTGTTACTTCATCAACCAAATGCCAGACACCTGTCCTTATGGGAGACGGTGCAAACATGCCAACGGCCATTACCTCACACGCCAACAAACCGTGTGGACCCTCTCCCTCCAAGAGCAACAGATCGAATATGATCATCTTGAGTGTTACCGTCCCCTCGACCCTGGGACTTCCCCCCCTCGATCGACGGGGATATCAGTCATGCGGACGACCCGATGGAGTTGGATGACCCGGAGTAGCGGTAAGATCGGACTAGTACTATTCGTATACGCCTCACCTGATGTGGATGGACTACATGAGTCGCCTTGTGACTCAGCCCTTATGTACGTGACTCGCAGCCCCGTATCCTCATGTTCCGTGCCCTGTGCCCCGTACCCCGTACCCTGTACCCTGTAGTAGTATAAGTACGACTCTCTAGTGACTCTAGGTCGCTAAGTTGAGTCTCCTGTCCGTCTTACGACGGCAATAGCATCTCTTCTCTACTTCTAGCCAGAAGGCGGCCGCTAAGAGCCTTGTCACTACCACTCCGAGTCTACTCGTTATCGTCGCGTAAGCAGCGGTGACATTGAGGCAGGGTGCGATGACCTTTGCAAAGGAGAGATGAGTCAAGCCGGCATTGCCATGAGGCAGGCCATCACCCAGGTCGTCCTAGATGAGTTCGAAGGCACGAACCCCTCTTACACTCCCCGCTCTCCATCCCCCAACTATGATTACGTCCCCGGTGATAACGAGGGATCAGACTAGTGCGTGGAAGCGCTACTTTGAGGGGAGGGTGGTGATAAGCTCTGCCTCTGGTATGGAGTGAGGTGAGGTGTTCTACGGACCGACGGACTGGCTGGGGTCATGTGACCCCATGACTCATTACAATTACGCCCCTGACTCATCGCTTGGACTGGATGACTGAGGATTCTTACTATATGCTGACTGATGACCCTGGTTTGCTTACTGATACGTGCATCATGCTGACAGTGTATGATAGGTCGATGACTGATTACTTACAAACCAGCTTAGCAATCAGTTCTAGGATTATTAGTCATACTAGGTTCGAACCTGTATATATAGGTGTCACCGCTGCTTATGCGACGATAACGAGTAGACTCGGAGTGGTAATGTCAAGGCTCTTAGCGGCCGCCTTCTGGCTAGGAGTGGGGAGAATAGCTGGTATTGCCATCGTAAGACGGACAGGAGACTCAACTTAGCGACCTAGAGTCACGGTTGAGTCGTAATTATACTACTACAAGGAGACAGGGCACAGGGTACGGGAACACGACAATACAGTTCTGCAAACACATACATAGGGGCTGAGTCACAAGGCGACTCATGTAGTCCATCCACATCAGGTGAGGCGTATACTAATAGCACTAGTCCGATCTTACCGTTACTCGGGGTCGTCTAACTCCATTGGGTTGTCCGCACGGCTGATATCCCCGTCGATCGAGGGGGGGAAGTCCCAGGGTCGAGGGGACAGTAACATCACCCTCCGGTTAGATGCGAGTGCGACCACGCGTCGCGTAGCGGATGATCCCCGCCCCGTGACGTTGGTCGTGGCGGTCGGCATCGTTGCCGGCGAGGTGGGCGAGGGTTTCTCTGGCATTGGCAGCGCAGAGGCGGCGGCGGCAGTTGGCAAGGGTGTTGCAGGTCTCGGCTTCTTCAGCTTCGAGGGCACGGATGCGGGAGGCGATGTTGGTGAGCTCGGCGTCGGTGTGGTGGTAGCGGCAGATGTCGGTGTAGAGACCCCAGTCCTGGGTCGTATCTTGGACCTCCAATGCGAAGGCATCGAAGATCTCGGAGTCTCCGTCGATGGCACGGAGTAGCCACTTGGGTACTGGTGGATTGGCGACACCGATGTTCGAACTGGGCTGGGCGTAGACCTCTGTAGTGAAGACAGGGTTGCCAGGGCCTCCCAGGGTACCAGCGGCGCGGGGAACAGGTCCGTCGAGAAGTTGGATGTATGGGGCGATGCGGCAGTCGTTGGTACCGGCTTGGAGGGGGATGGAGAAATAATGGAGTTGGCCATTATTCTCGATAAACCCGGCAGGGGGTTCAGACTGGATACCCTGCGGAGTGTCCGCCCTCGCGGGTTGGCTGGCCAGGCGGCGGATCGTAAGGTCGGCGAGACGGAGGGACTCAGTCTTGGAGTCGCACTCGAGCTGGAGGGTCCTGGCGCCGAGGGCGAGGATATCGTGTTGGTCCCTACTCTGTTCGAGCTCCCCTGCTTGTTCTTTGGCCGTGATCCTAACGGCTTCCATCCGGTCCTCGGTACGCTTGGCGGTGAGGACGAGACCGCGGACCATGCGGAGGAGAATTGGAGCCGTGAGGGCGTCGGCTTGTCCCTCGACAAGAGCGCCAACGGCTCGGGGTGATAGGGGTATGGCTGGCTGCGTAGCGCCGACAGCGAGGTCCACTGCAAGGATCCGTGCTGTGTTAGTGGTCATGGGGTCCTCAACAATAGGAAGGGTTCCAGTGGGACTGGTCGTCTGATAGGGGGTCCCTGGGGCGGGGATGTAGAGGGCCTCGGTGGAGGCATAGGAGTTGGTGGGCGAGGCGGGGACATACTGGTAGTTGTCTTCGGCGGGGGAAATGGAGATGGTCTGGTGGGGCATGGTAGTTTGGGATGTGGAGGGAGGATGGTGTTTCGAGCTCTCAGACCTCTCCTTTTATGCGGTTGCGTGAGTGGGCGTCTCTCGTGATATGATTCGACCAGCACCGGGGCGTGTACTTGGCTGGCTGGTTCCCACGTATTGTCCGTGTCCGGGTATCCCTTCCATTTGAGGAGATATTGCAGGGTTTTAGTTTTTCCGTATAGGCGGTGATTAACGACAGCCTCGACCTCGTACTCGTGTTCACCCTTGATCAGCTCGGGGGGTGGTTTGATGTAATTGGGGCTGTGTTGTGGAGTCTCGCGGTAGGGCGTCAGGAGGCTGGCGTGGAACACATTGTGAATCTTCCAGGTGTCGGGTAGTTGGAGCTGATACGCCACCGGTGATACTTGTTTACTGATGCGGAAGGGGCCGTGTCGCTTAGGGGCTAGTTTGGGGGTCTGATAGGGTAATTGGAGGTTCTTAGCCTCGAGCCAGACCTCTTGATCCACCTTGAACTGGGGTGGTGGCGTTTGATGGGCGGTGCGGTTGATGGCCTCGATTGCTTGTGCGTGCTTCTTGGAGGCGGTCTGCTTTCTGTCCTCCACGTGTTGGTTAAGCGACGGAGGGGGGTCCATGGGGTGTAGGCGAGGCGTGTAGCCGAGGAGTGCTTCTGATGGGGCGATGTTGATAGTGGCGTTTCGGTGATTGTTGTGCACCGTGGTGGCTATCCCCAGCCAATCGCTCCAGTCGGTTTGGGCGCTGTTGGTGGTCAGGCGGAGGTATTGTTCCACCCACTGATTCGTTCGTTCTGATAGTCCGTCTGTTTGGGGGTGGAATGCCGAGGACATGTTTTGCTTGATCCCTAGTTGTTGGGCGAGTGCCTTTGCAAAGAAGGACGTGAATCGGCGGTCTCTGTCGGATATGATTTTGTTGGGTAGGCCGAACCATCGGTAGATGTTATCATAGTATAGTTTGGCCACTTCTTGCCCGGTGATCGTTGTTTTGCAGGGGAGGAATACGGCCGCTCTCATGCATCCATGGTCTACTATCGTGAGGATGGCGTCGTACCCGTTGCTGGTCGGGAGTTGGGTGATCAGGTCCATGGCCACGATCTGGAATGGGAGTGCGTTGGTTGGTGTGGGGATGCGGTAGAGGGGTACTTTTGCCCGTTTCGTGAGGTTCTTGCTTTGTTGGCATTTGGCGCATCCTCTTACGTATTGTGCGATCCACTCGTTCATGTTTGGCCACCAGAAGTGTCGGCAGACGGTTGTGGTGGTGGGGTCTCGTCCCGGGTGTCCTCTGATTTCTAAGTCGTAGAATCGGTAAAGGATTTCCTTCTTCAGGGTGTCGTCTGGTGGGACAGCGATTTTCCCTTGTACGCGCCAGTGCTTTAGGTTGTCGTTGTTGTGCGAGTGGGTCATTGTTGCTTGGTGGCGTTTGATCCATCCTGTGATTTCGGCGGGGTACTTTCATTGCATCGTCCCTATTCGCCGTTCTAATTCCCACCATTCGTCTTTGGGGTCTTCGGTGGTGGATAGTCTGATGAAACTGTCGGGGTGGAGCAGGGTTATATCTTGGTTGTCTGTCTTGCCTCTGTCTACTCCTGGCAGTCTGGAGAGGAGGTCCGCCAAGGTATGGAGTTTCCCTGGCACGTGTTGGATCTTTAAGTGGTATTCCTGGAGTTCTGCGAACCAACGTGCTATGTGGCGGTTTACCTTTCGTGGGGATTTCCAGAAGGTCAGGTTTGCGTGGTCGGTGAGAACCATGATTGGGATTGTTGATCCTGCTAGGTGGGGCCGCCAGTGGGCTAGGGCTTTCATTAGTGCCAGGAGTTCTCTCTCGTAGATGTCGTAGTTGCGCTCGGTTGGGGTGAACGTCGTGGAGTAGTAGGCTATGGGATGTTTGGTTGGTGAGGTTTTTCTGGGGTGTTTGTCTCCCTCTTGTAAGAGTACGGCTCCCACGCCGTATGCAGATGCGTCCGTGGCTAGGAAGAATGGTTTGGTGTAGTCGGGTTGGCTGTCACCGCTGCTTACATGACGATAACGAGTAGACTCGGGGTGGTAATGACAAGGCTCTTAGCGGCCGCCTTCTGGCTAGGAGTGGGGAGAATAGCTGATATTGCCGTCGTAAGACGGACAGGAGACTCAACTTAGTGACTTAGGGTCACCAGAGAGTCGTACTTATACTACTACAGGGTACAGGGCACGGGGTACAGGGCACGGGGCACAGGGCACGGAAGACATGACGATACGGGGCTGCGAGTCATGTACATAGGGCTGAGTCACCAGGCGACTCATGTAGTCTGTCCACATCAGGTGAGGCATACAGTCGTACATACTTAGTCGAGGCTTACCGCTCCCTTGGGCTCATCCAACTCCATGGGGCTATCCTCGCGGCTAACATCTCCGTCGATCGAGGAGGGGAAGTCCCAGGGTCAAGGGGACGGTAACATTGGCGCAGGATTGGGTTCTGGCACATATGTTTCTTGAGGGTTTTGAAGGCTTTGATTTGGGCTTCCCCCCATGTGAATGGCATTGCTTTCTTGGTTAGATGGATCAGGGGTCTTGCGATCTTCGAGTAGTCTTTGATGAAGTATCGGTAATACCCTGTGAAACCTAGGAAGGCTCTGACGTCTCGGACTGTTTGTGGGGATTTCCAATCCGCTACTCCTTGCACTTTGGCTGGGTCCATGCAGATGGTGTTGTGGCCCAGGATGACGCCTAGAAATTCGACCTCCTTTTGTTCAAACACGCATTTCTCTGGTTTTAGGAAGAGGTCGTGTTTGTGCAGTTTGTCGAGGATTTGGTGTACTCTTGTTCGGTGGTATGAGAGGTCTGATCGGGTGTGTATGAGGATGTCGTCCATGTAGATCGATAGCCAGTCTTGTTGTAGCTCCTCTCTGAACAGCACATTCATCATGGTCTGGAAGGTGGCTGGAGAGTTGGTCATTCTGAAGAACATGACTTGTGGTTCGAAGAGGCCGTGGTTCGTGATAAATGCCGCTTTCCATTGGTCTCCGTCGCGGATTTGTATGTTGTTATATCCCCAACGAATGTCGAATTTGGTGAACAGGCTGGCTCCTCGGACTCTTGCAATGAGTTCGGGGATGAGTGGGAGTGGTGTGGCGTTTTGGCGGGTCCATTTGTTGAGCTTTCGGTAGTCTTGCACCGGTCGGAGTTTCCCGTCTTTCTTTTTGACGAAAAAGAATGGTGCCACGAACTGGCTCTTGGACTCGGTGATGTACCCCTTGTCGAGGTGTTCTTGGAGGAATGTTGCGAGTGCTTCCTGTTCTGGTTGGGTCAGGGCATACACCTTTCCCGGCATGTTTTCTGGGTGACCTGGTTTTAGTTCGATGGCGTGGTCCCATTCTCGTGGTGGCGGGAATCGCTTCGATTCCGCTTCGCTAAACACAAATGAGTGTCGGCGGTATTCCTTCGGGATTGGCAGAGATTGGGTCGCATGTTTCTCGGCTAGCTTTGAAGCTAGTGTTTGTCGGTCTGATGCCGTGGCGGTGTGGATTTTCGCCATTGTTCGCCTGATCCTGGCTTTGATGACTACGGGTAGTTGTTCGTAGGCGATCCATCCTTTTGCCCAGTCGATGACTGGTTGGACTGCGGCGAACCATGGGTACCCTAGGATTACTTTCTGCTTGCCTAGGTTGGTGAGGAAGAAGCGCATCGTGCGTGTTTGGTCGCCTGTTCGTATGTCTAGATCGGTGTAGTGGGTGATTTGTCCGTGGCGGTTCTGTGTCCCGTCCACGTTAAACACCTTGCAGGGTTCTGCCAATTCTTCGATTGGCAGCTTGAGTTCTCGTGCGTAGTTGGGGTTGATGAAGTTCTCCGTGGTGCCGGAGTCTAGTAGTGCGGAGGTTTCGGCCCTCTTAAACAAGGAGTTTAAATATATGCGAATTGTCATTGATCAACAGTTTGATAGATACACGCTCCTTGTACTTAATGCCCTAACCAAGGCCGAACTGGTTAGGTGTCCTGAAAACCCTCTTCCTCGGCTGCTACTATCCCTCCTCCAAAGTGTGCTGCTACCTGGTCTCGCTGGTCAGTAGACATGGCCGCCAGTCTGGTGGCTATTTCGTCCACTGGGTTCTCGTTAGTGGTCGTGGTGTCTGACATCCAGTCGACCAGTTGTGCCGTGGCTATGCGTGGTTTCTTCTTCTGGTTGGGGCAGTTGCACGCGAAGTGTCCGACTTGGTTGCATTCGTAGCAGGCGCCGCGGGGGGGTCGGTCAGCGCCGCGGGAGTTCCTATCGGTCGGTTGGGTTTGGGCGATGTTCACTTGGTAGACGTTCCCTTGTTCGTCTTGCATTTGGACCGTCCTTCCTTGGGGGTTTCGGTTCCTCCAATTGTTATTTCGGTTAGCGCGTGCTCGGTCTGTGTCGACGTCCATTGGGACGGGGGCATTGTTCAAGTGGCGGGGGGCGTTGGTGGAATTATACCCTCGGATATTGGGGCGGCTAGGCTGTTGGCTGGTAGGGTTGGGCTGTGCGAACCGATTCCATTGCGATGACAGTGGTCAGTTCATGGTTCCCTTGTCCTGCTTGAACATCTCGTAGATGAGGAGTTGGGACGCTACGCTGTCGATTGCTCGTTGTTTGATCTCTGCATAGGTGTTGACTTTGGGGGGTTTGACTATGTCATTGACGATAGATTTGGTTAGTCCCTTCAGGAAGTATCTGACGGTTGCGGGTGCCGTGAGCAGGTATTCGGCCTTCCGGGCGACCCTTTCAAAGTCTTGAATGTATTGGTCGATGTTGGGCCATTTCATCTTCATGTTTTCTATCTGAAGACGTGCCCGTTCTTCGGCTTGCATGTCTTGGAATTGGTTTCGGAACTCGTTTAGGAAGTGTATCCAAATGTCGGGGACGTCTTCAAGGAGTGGGTCCAATCAGTCCACCCAGTCTCCTTGGTTGAGGGCCCATTCGTCCACTGTCGGGCCTTTGATGAAAGTTAGCGCTATTGCTACGCGGCGGATCCAGGATTGGAGGCCGGGGACCGTGGCGTTTACGTGGAAGTAGTGTCATAGTTCGTTTATGAACTGGTCCGCTTTCGCTCGATCTCCGTCGAACTCCGTGGGGGCACTCCCCATGAGGCGGGCGTCTTGGTTTGCTGGGGGCATGGGTGGTGCTGCCGGAGGGTTGGGGGCTCCGGGGTTTCCTCCCGGGTTGCCTCCCCCTCCTCCGGGGTTGCCTCCTCCTCCTCCGGGGTTGTTGCTTGGCTGTCACTTCATTGCTGTGTCTAGCTTCTTTTGCACGGAGGCCGCTATCTTAGGTTTAGTGGTTGTGGTAGTGGTAGTGGTTGCTGTGGTGGTCGCCATGGTGCGCTTGTGTGTGAGTGAGGCGAATGGTCGGGTGTCGATAAGTGGGGAGTTTCTGATGGTGATATTGGTGTGATCCTCTGTGGGTTCCTCGTCCATGGTGGGCGAGTTGGGTTGTTGGTCTGTGGAGACGGGGGATGGGGGTCAGCTGTTGTCTTTGTCATCGTCGGAGTCAGGTGGAATGGGTAGGATTGTCCCTCCTTCGTGTCTGCAGCGGAGTCTCTCTCGTGCATTTAGCTCGTTGTGAGCCTCGATGTCTGGTCTTCTGGGTCCTTGTACTAGTTTGAACTTGTCTCCATCTTCCTCTAGGTAGACTTGGGTGAGGAATCCTTTCTCGTTGTGTATCCAGACATGGGTTCTGTCTATGCAGTCCTGTGCCTTCTTGATCGTATCAGGGTGGTATAGTATTGCTATCCCGTCGTATCCGGGGATGACTCCTTTGTCGATTCTTCGCAGGTGTGCGTTCTTTGGTGGCTTGTCGTCGTCTCCAAAGTCCGTGAGGTATTCTTTAGGTGGGGCCTCCGTGATGACAAGAAAGTTGAGTCTAATGTCACCGCTGCTTACGCGACGATAACGAGTAGACTCGGAGTGGTAATGTCAAGGCTCTTAGCGGCCGCCTTCTGGCTAGGAGTGGGGAGAATAGCTGGTATTGCCGTTGTAAGATGGACAGGAGACTCAACTTAGCGACCTAGAGTCACGGTTGAGTCGTACTTATACTACTACAAGGAGACAGGGCACAGGGTACGGGAACACAACAATACAGTTCTGCAAACACGTACATAGGGGCTGAGTCACAAGGCGACTCATGTAGTCCATCCACATCAGGTGAGGCGTATACTAATAGCACTAGTCCGATCTTACCGTTACTCGGGGTTGTCTAACTCCATTGGGTCGTCTGCACAGCTGATATCCCCGTCGATCGAGGGGGGGAAGTCCCAGGGTCGAGGGGACGGTAACAATAGGACTCTGTACGAACAGTTGAGCCCTAAGCTCGACTTTGCTTTGCAATCGCGGCCTCTTGTTCACTCCTGTTCACTGCACAGCTCCCTTCTACTCTTCCATCAATCCTCTAAGGTCCTTAAAGGCAGACCTTGCCTTTGAAGCTTAGTGATTGTGCTATAACAATCAACGCACATCTCAGGAGTCTGAATCACGTGTCTCGGCACACCTCGGACCGCACACCTTCCTAAACCATCAAGTGTGCACAAAGCCCTGCTGCAGGCTTAACAGTGAAGTAGTGCATCTCAAGGTATTTGCACCACAGTCAGGCGCGGGTGCTCAATTGTTCTGAGTAAACAACCTCATTACTAACCTATTCGCACCGCGGTCAGGCACAGGTGCTTACAAAGCAGTTAGTGTATGTAGGCGAGGGAACTGTAATCTACTTACCTCAATCGTTCCAAGTAAACGACTGAGGTAATAGGGACGTTCAAGATAGCCACTTATCGGCTACTTATTGGCCTGATTATTCCGTACTTATTCATGTTTTCCTGCCAAATCTGCAATAAGTGGACAAAATAAGTTGTAAATAAGTGACAAATAAGTTCTACTTTGAAACCCCCCTCTCATGAAATTTTCAATAAGTGGCAAATAATGACTTACTCTCACATGTTCCTGGGTCTGGCAAAGCACTTGGCAACACCTTACTGAGTTCAAATTGGACTTGTTCACTCGGATTGACTAACCCTAACCCTATTGTACATGTGCCGGGCCAAAACCACACAAGGTAAGGCAGTGCCATAGTTCTCTTGCACAGTTTCACAGTAAAACTGGATCTATTGCACTATTCTATATATTTACAAGGTATCTAAAAAGTACACTAGATCTAAGACGATTCCTTTTGTCTCGTGTTTGAGGTGAGAGGGGGCTGCAGTGGGTTGGGAACCTTCTTGAACTCTTGAAGGGCATCCTGTGTACATCGAGGGTGCGTGCACGTGCATGTGTGTTGAGGGTGCATGCACATGCATGTGTGTTGAGGGCATGCATGTGAGCGTCGTGTGGGAGCGAGGGATGAGTCAGCATTGAAAGGGTTTTTGGCTGCAAGAGGGTCAGAGGCAAAAAAAAAGGTTTTTGAGGGAGTTGTGTTACTGTCCCCTCGACCCTGGGACTTCCCCTCCTCGATCGACGGAGATGTTAGCCGCGAGGATAGCCCCATGGAGTTGGATGAGCCTGAGGGAGCGGTAAGCCTCGACTAAGTATGTACGACTGTATGCCTCACCTGATGTGGACGGACTACATGAGTCGCCTGGTGACTCAGCCCTATGTACGTGACTTGCAGCCCCATATCGTCGTGTCTTCCGTGCCCTGTGCCCCGTGCCCTGTACCCCGTACCCTGTACCCTGTAGTAGTATAAGTACGACTCTCTGGTGACCCTAAGTCACTAAGTTGAGTCTCCTGTCCGTCTTACGATGGCAATATCAGCTATTCTCCCCACTCCTAGCCAGAAGGCGGCCGCTAAGAGCCTTGTCATTACCACCCCGAGTCTACTCGTTATCGTCGCATAAGCAGCGGTGACATTAGACTCAACTTTCTTGTCATCACAGAGGCCCCACCTAAAGAATACCTCACGGACTTTGGAGATGACGACAAGCCACCAAAGAACGCACACCTGCGAAGAATCGACAAAGGAGTCATCCCAGGATACGACGGGATAGCAATACTATACCACCCCGATACGACCAAGAAGGCACAGGACTGTATAGACGGAACCCATGTCTGGATACACAACGAGAAAGGATTCCTCACCCAAGTCTACCTAGAGGAAGACGGAGACAAGTTCAAACTAGTACGAGGACCCAGAAGACCAGACATCGAGGCTCACAACGAGTTAAACACACGAGAGAGACTCCGCTGCAGACGCGAAGGAGGGACATTCCTACCCATTCCAGCTGACTCCGACGACGACAAGGACAACAGCCGACCCCCATCTCCCATCTCCACAGACCAACAACCCAACTCGCCCACCACGGAAGAGGAACCCACAGAGGACCACACCAATATCACCATCAGAAACTCCCCACTCATTGACACCCGACCATTCGCCTCGTTAATACGCGAGCACACCATGGCAACCACCACAGCAACCACCACTACCGCCACCACAACTACCAAACCCAAGATAGCGGCCTCTGTGCAGAAGAAGTTAGACACAGCAATGAAGTGACAGCCGAGTAACAACCCCGGAAGAGAAGGAGGCAACCCCGGAGGGGGAAGCAACCCCAGAGGAGGGGGAGGCAACCCCGGAGGAGGAGGAGGCAACCCGGGAGGAAACCCCGGAATCCCCAACCCTCCGGCGGCACCACCCATGCCCCCGGCAAACCAAGATGCCTGCCTCATGGGGAGCGCCCCCACGGAGTTCGACGGAGACCGAGCAAAGGCAGACCAGTTCATAAACGAACAGCGACACTACTTCCGCGTAAATGCCACAGTCCCCGGCCTCCAATCCTGGATCCGCCGTGTAGCAATAGTGCTAACATTCATCAAAGGCCCAACAGTGGACGAATGGGCCCTCAACCAAGGAGACTGGGTGGACCGACTGGACCCACTCCTTGAAGACGTCCCCGACGTCTGGGTACACTTCCTAAACGAGTTTCAAAATCAATTCCAAGACACACAGGCCGAAGAACGAGCACGCCTCCAGATAGAAAACATAAAGATGAAGTGGCCCGACGTCGACCAATACATTCAAGACTTCGAGAGGGTCGCCCGGAAGGCCGAATACCCACTCACAGCACCTGCAACCGTCAGATACTTCCTGAAAGGACTAACCAAGTCCATCATTAACAACATAGTCAAACCCCCTAAGGTCAATACCTACGCAGAGATCAAACAATGAGCGATCGACAGCGTAGTGTCCCAACTTCTCATCTACGAGATGTTCAAACAGGACAAGAATACCACAAGCCAACCGCCATCGTCGCGCTGGAACCGGTTCGCACAACCCAACCCGGCCAATCAACAACCTAACCGCCCCAACATCCGAGGGTATAATTCCACTAACGCCCCCTGCCACTTGAACAACGCCCCCGTCCCAATGGACGTCGACGCAGACCGAGCATGCACAAACCGGAACAACAATTGGAGGAATCGAAACCCCCAAGGGAGGATGGTCCAAATGCAAGACGAACAAGGAAATGTCTACCAAGTAAACGTCACACAAACCCAACCGACGGATCGAAACCCCCGCAGCAGTGACCGAACCCCCCGTGGCGCCTGCTACGAGTGCAACCAAGTCGGGCACTTCGCGCGCAACTGCCCCAACCGGAAGAAGAAACCGCGCATAGCCACGGCACAATTGGTCGACTGGATGTCAGACACCACAACCACTAACGAGAACCCAGTGGACGAAATAGCCACCAGACTGGCAGCCATGTCCACTGACCAGCGGGACCAAGTAGCAGCACACTTCGGAGGAGGAATAGTAGCAGCCGAGGAAGAGGGTTTTCAGGACGCCTAACCAGTTCGGCCTTGGTTAGGGCATTAAGTACAAGGAGCGTGTATCTATCGAATCGTCGATCAATGACAATCCGAGTATATTTAAACTCCTTGTTTAAGAGGGCCGAAACCTCCACATTACTAGACTCCGGCACCACGGAGAACTTCATCAACCCCGGCTACGCAAGAGAACTCAAGTTGCCAATCGAGGAACTGGCAGAACCCTGCAAGGTGTTCAACGTGGACGGAACACAGAACCGCCACGGGCAAATCACCCACTACACCGATCTAGACATACGAACGGGCGACCAAACACGCACGATGCGCTTCTTCCTCACCAACCTAGGTGAACAAAAAGTAATCCTAGGGTACCCATGGTTCGCCGCAGTCCAACCAGTCATCGACTGGGCCAAAGGATGGATCGCCTACGAACAACTACCGGTAGTCATCAAAGCCAGAATCAAGCGAACAACAACCAAAATCAACACCGCCACAGCATCGGACCGACAAATGCTAGCTTCAAAACTGGCCGAGAAACACACAAACCAACCCCTACCAATTCCAACAGAATACTGCCGACACTCCTTCGTGTTCAGCGAGGCAGAATCAAAACGATTCCCACCGCCACGAGAGTGGGACCACGCCATTGAATTAAAACCAGGCCACCCAGAAAACATGCCAGAAAAGGTGTATGCCCTAACTCAACCAGAACAAGAAGCGCTCGCAATATTCCTCAAGGAGCACCTTGACAAAGGGTACATCACCGAATCCAAGAGCCAGTTCGCAGCGCCATTCTTCTTTGTCAAAAAGAAAGACGGGAAGCTCCGACTGGTACAAGACTACCGAAAACTCAACGAATGGACCCGCCGAAACGCCACACCACTCCCACTCATCCCCGAGCTCATTGCAAGAGTTCGAGGGGCCAGTCTATTTACCAAGTTCGACATCCGCTGGGGATACAACAATATACGAATACGCAACGGAGACCAATGGAAGGCGGCATTCGTCACGAACCACGGCCTATTCGAGCCACAAGTCATGTTCTTCGGGATGACCAACTCCCCAGCCACCTTCCAGACCATGATGAACACATTGTTTAGAGAAGAACTCCGACAAGACTGGCTGTCGATTTATATGGACGACATCCTCATACACACCCGATCGGACCTCCCATACCACCGAACAAGGGTCCACCAAATTCTCGATAAACTATGCAAGCACGATCTCTTCCTCAAACCAGAAAAGTGCGTCTTCGAACAAAAAGAAGTCGAATTCCTAGGGGTCATTCTGGGCCACAACACCATCCGCATGGACCCAGCCAAGGTGCAAGGAGTAGCAGATTGGAAACCCCTGCGAACGGTCCAAGACATCAGAGCCTTCTTGGGGTTCACAGGGTATTACTGATACTTCATCAAAGATTACTTGAAGATCACAAGACCACTAATCCACCTAACCAAGAAAGCGACACCGTTCACATGGGAGGACGCCCAAATCAAAGCCTTCAAAACCCTCAAAGAACACATGTGCCGGAACCCAATCCTACGCCAACCCGACTACACTAAACCATTCTTCCTAGCCACAGACACGTCCGCATACAGCGTGGGAGCCGTACTCTTACAAGAGGGAGACAAACACCCCAGAAAAACCTCACCAACCAAACACCCCATAGCCTACTACTCCGCAACGTTCACCCCAACCGAGCGCAACTACGACATCTACGAGAGGGAACTCCTGGCACTGATGAAAGCCCTAGCCCACTGGCGGCCCCACCTGGCAGGATCAACGATCCCAGTCACGGTCCTCACCGACCACACAAACTTGACATTCTGGAAATCCCCACGCAAGGTAAACCGCCGCGTAGCACGCTGGTTTGCAGAACTCCAAGAATACCACTTGAAAATCCAACACGTGCCAGGGAAACTCCACACCTCGGCAGACCTCCTATCCCGACCCCCAGGAGTGGACAGAGGCGAGACAGACAACCAAGATGTAACTCTCCTCAACCCGGATGCCTTCATCGGACTAACCACCACCGAAGACCCCAAGGACGAGTGGTGGGAACTGGAACAACAAATAGGAAGAGCGTAACGGAAGCACCCCGCCGAGATTATGCAGTGGATCAAACGTCACCAAGCAACCAAAGACCACCCACGCAACCACGGAGACCTGAAATATTGGTGTGTGCAAGGAAAGATCGCTGTCCCGCCAGACAACACCCTGAAAAAGGAAATCCTCTACTGATTCCATGACTTGGATGATAAGCTCCGCCTCTGGTACGGAGAGAGGTGAGGTGTTTTACGGACCGACGGACTGGCTGGGATCACATGATCCCATGACTCACATACGAGACACGCGTGGCTCCTCGACTGGACTGGCTGATTAAGGCTCTTACTGTACCGATGACTGATGACCCTGATTAGGCTGACTGATACACGCATCATGCTGACAGTGTACTATACGATGACTGAGCACGACTGATGGACTGACAAACTGACTTACCAATCGGTTATAGGACTATTAGTCATACACGATTCGAACCTGTATATATACGACCTTGTACAGATAGTTGAGCCTTAAGCTCGACTTTGCTTTGCAATCGCAGCCTCTTGTATCCTCCTGTCTACTGCGCGGCCCCTCTCTACTCTTCCATCTCTACTTCAAAGGTCCTTAAAGGCGGACCTTTGCCTTCGAAGCTTAGTGATTGGGCTATACCAATCAACGCGCATCTCAGGAGTCTGAACACGTGCCCTGGCATGCTTCGGGCCGCACACTTTCCTAAACCGTCAGGTGTGCACGAAGCCCCGCTGCGGGCTTAACATTGGAAATCAGGGGACACCCGGGACGAGACCCCACCACCACGACCATCCGCCGACACTTCTGGTGGCCAAACATGAATGAGTGGATCGCACAATACATGAGAGGGTGCGCCAAATGCCAACAAAGCAAGAACCTCACGAGACGAGCAAAAGTACCCCTCTACCGCATCCCCACACCGACCGACGCACTCCCATTCCAGATTGTAGCAATGGACCTAATCACCCAACTACCAACCAGCAACAGGTACGACACCATCCTCACGATAGTGGACCACGGATGCACGAGAGCGGCCGTATTCCTCCCCTGCAAAACAACCATCACGGGACAAGAGGTAGCCAAACTATACTACAACAACGTCTACCGATGGTTTGGCCTACCCAACAAGGTCATATCCGATAGAGACCCCCGGTTTACGTCCTTCTTCGCGAAGGCACTCGCCCAACAATTGGGGATCAAACAAAACGTGTCCTCAGCATTCCACCCCCAAACGGACGGGCTATCAGAACAGACAAATCAGTGGGTAGAGCAATACCTCCGCCTGACCACCAACAGCGCCCAGACCGACTGGAGCGACTGGCTAGGGATAGCCACCACGGTGCACAACAATCACAAAAACGCCACCATCAACCTCGCCCCCTCGGAAGCACTCCTCGGCTACACCCCTCGACTACACCCCGTGGACCCCCCTCCATCGCTTAACCAACACATGGAGGACAGGAAACGAATCGCCCTTGAAAGATGGGCCCAAGCAGTCGAGGCCATCAACCACACAGCCCATCAAACGCCACCACCCCAATTCAAGGTGGATCAAGAAGTCTGGCTCGAGGCCAAAAACCTCCAACTACCCTACCAGACCCCCAAACTAGCCCCTAAGCGACACGGCCCTTTCCGCATCAGCAAGCAAGTATCACCGGTGGCGTATCAGCTCCAACTACCCGACGCCTGGAAGATCCACAACGTGTTCCACGCCAGTCTCCTCACGCCTTATCACGAGACCCCACAACATGGCCCCAACTACATCAAACCACCCCCCGAACTGATCGAGGGTGAACACGAGTATGAAGTCGAGGCCATCGTTAATCACCGTCTCTACAGAAAGCGGAGGACCCTACAATACCTCCTTAAATGGAAGGGATACCCACACGCAGACAACACATGGGAACCGGCCGCCCAAGTACACGCCCCCGCGTTGATCGAGTCATACCACCAAAGGTGCCCGCTCGAGCAACCGCATAAAAGGAGAGGTCTGAGGACTCGAAGCACCATCCTCTCCCCACACTCCAGACCACTATGCCCCACCAGCTCATCCACATCTCTCCCGTCAAAGACAACAACTATGCTCCCGCCTCGCCCACCGACTCCTATGCCTCCACCGAGGCCCTCTTCATCCCCGCCCCAGGGACCCCCTACCAGACGACCAGTTCCAATGGAGCCCTTCCTCTTGTTGAGGACCCCGTGCCCACTAACTCAGCACGGGTCCTTGCAGTGGACCTCGCCATCGGCACTATGCAGCCAGCCATACCCCTATCACCCCGAGCCGTTAGCACTCTTGTCGAGGGACAAACCGACGCCCTCACGACTCCAATTCTCCTCCGCATGGTCCGCGGTCTCATCCTCACCGCCAAGCGTACCGAGGACCGGATGGAAGCCGTTAGGATTACAGCCGAAGAGCAAGCCACGGAGCTCGAGCAGAGCAGGGATCAGTGCGACATCCTCGCCCTCAGTGCCAGGACCCTCCAGCTCGAATGCGATTCCAAGACCGAGTCCCTCCACATCGCCGACCTCACCATCTGCAACCTGGCCAACCAGCCCGCGAGGGCGAGTGTTCAGCAGGGTATCCAGTCTGAACCCCCTGAGGGCTTTGTCGAGAACAATGGCCAACTCCACTATTTCTCCATCCCCATCCAAGCCGGCACCAACGACCGCCATATCGCCCCCTACATCCAGCTTCTCGACAGCCCCGTTCCCCGTGCCGCTGGTACCCTGGGAGGCCCTGGCGATCCTGTCTTCACCACAGAAGTCTACACCCAGCCCAGTTCGAACGTCGGTGTCGCCAATCCGCCAGTACCCAAGTGGCTACTCCGTGCCATCGACGGCGACTCCGAAATCTTCGATGCCTTCGCACTGGAAGTCCAAGATACGACCCAGGACTGGGGTCTCTACACGGACATATGCCGCTACCACCACATCGACACCGAACTTACTCACATCGCTGCCCGCATCCGTGCCCTCGAAGCCGAAGAAGCCGAGACCCGCAGCACCCTCGCCAACTGCCGCCGCCGCCTCCGCACTGCCAACGCCGGGGAAACCCTCGCCCACCTCGCCGGCAACAACGCCGACCGCCATGACCAACGTCACGGGGCGGGGGTCATCCGCTACATGACGCGTGGTCGTGCTTGCATCTAACCGGAGGGTGATGTTACCGTCCCCTTGACCCTGGGACTTCCCCTCCTCGATCGACGGAGATGTTAGCCGCGAGGATAGCCCCATGGAGTTGGATGAGCCCGAGGGAGCGGTAAGCCTTGACTAAGTATGTACGACTGTATGCCTCACCTGATGTGGACGGACTACATGAGTCGCCTGGTGACTCAGCCCTATGTACATGACTCGCAGCCCCGTATCATCGTGTCTTCCGTGCCCTGTGCCCCGTGCCCTGTACCCCGTACCCTGTACCCTGTAGTAGTATAAGTACGACTCTCTGGTGACCCTAAGTCACTAAGTTGAGTCTCCTGTCCGTCTTATGACGGCAATATCAGCTATTCTCCCCACTCCTAGCCAGAAGGCGGCCGCTAAGAGCCTTGTCATCACCACCCCGAGTCTACTCGTTATCGTCGTGTAAGCAGCAGTGACAAGTTGTCTGCAAGAAAGAAAACAGATTACCTCCTCTGTCTTGCATTTGAGGCAAGGTAGGTGTTGGCAGAGAGACAGGGGTACAGCAAGCAAGGCAAGAGCAAGGGGGAAGTGGTGAGAGAAAAAAAAAGAAAACGCCCCCTCCCTTGCTCCAAATGCGAGGGAGGGGGCAATGACAAAGGAGAGGGTGCACCCCCTCTGTCTCATGTTTGGAGTGGGGAAGAGGGTTGGTGGGCCAGTGGGAGGGTTTGTCATCGGCGGCATGAAGAGGTTTGGGGGTGGGAAGGGTTGCTAATAGTGTTGGGGAAGTTTGGTTTGGTTCAGTTTAAGCCACTTTTGGCCAAACCCCAAACCAAACTCAAACTCAAACCAAACTGATTCAAACCATTTGAAACCAAACCAAACCGTTTAAAACCAATCTAGGGTTAGGGTTAGAATTGTTTAGGGTTTAGGGTTTCAAAATGGGTTAAACTTGGTTTAAACCAAACTGAAACCACTTAAAACCAAACTGAAACCACTTAACACCATTTGAAACCACTTAACACCATTTGAAACATTTGAAACCACTTAAAACCATTTAAAACCATTTAAAACTGTTTAATATGGCCATTTTACTTAAGTTAATTATTAATATTCTTAATCGGTTTGAAACGGTTTGGGATCAGTTTGGACCCCCCAAACCGGAAACCAAACTGTTTCAAACCGATTGAGATTTCCCCAAACCAAACCATCTTAAATGGTTTGTGTTTGGTTTAAACCAAGTTTGGATCGGTTTCAAACCAAACTTCCCCAACACTAGTTGCTGAGTTGGCACACGTTCGCTCTGTGTGGTGTGGCTGCAAGGCTGCAAAAGAAGGTTTCTGAGTTTAAACATGAGAACAAGCAGTGGACGATAAGTGAGCGAATAAGTGTGTAAATAAGAATAATGGTCAAGGGAGTTCATTGTCCTTAAACCCATCACTTATCGCACTCCTTCTTGTTTTCCTTGTCAAATAAGTGAAAAATAAGTATGACAATAAGTAGACAATAAGTCACAAATAAGTGGAACCTTGAATGACCCTAATGCTATACTAGAGGCACTTATTTATACATTACTGGTCTATGCATATAGTCCCAGAACGGTCACCAAGAAAATGTGGGGGCAGAACCCCAAAGTCCGTAAGTAGTACATCAATTTCCATTCTCGCCCTGTTGGGGCACAATGCATCTCTTCATGGCAATGTGTCGCCCAGATGAAACCCCAACACAAGGAAGTTGCAATGTGGGGGAGGGTAGAGCACATCTTGCTGGTCCCATGGTGCATTCACTTTGATGCCCTGGAGTGTGACAGTGTCAGGATGGAAAGAAAATATTATATGTGTCTGCTCAAAAGAGAGTTAGATATCATAAAAGGAAGGAAAAGGTGCCCTGACATCTGGATGAATTGCAAAGCAGAAGCTGTCATAATTCTTGTGGTGCTCCAAACACAACAGCATGCCATAATGTCATTGCCATTTTCTAGCAAGTTCATTCACCTAAAATCCTTCTTTGACTGTTTGATCATCACGTCCAGGTACTCATCAGAGATAGGAATCGACTTTGTGTGCAACACCATCCATTTGATCACAATCAACTTGAAAGCTGAGGAAGATGTCACTCCCCCTCAGTCTCATCAAGACAAGGTGTCTTACATCATTGTGCAAGAGGCCATAATTGTGATCAAGGACATCTTCCACCCAAATCTGGTGATATCCTGACAGGTATGAAGGAGTCATCCCAAAGCTCTGTGAGAACCCGGACATTCTGGATGAGCCGCATTCATGGTCAGAGTGGTCTGCAGCCAGTTGGTCATGAGGTTCATCCAAGGGATTTGCTCAATGTGTGGGGCAGAAAGGAAATGCCCATGTGCATATGCCTCGTGGTATGCAGATTCCTCATGCTCATGTACTGTAGAGAGAGCGGTGACCGGTGAACGTTGAACGTCACGTGCTTATATCGGATTGGAGTGTTGAAGTGGGCGCCAACAGCGCGGTGCGATGTTACGCCGCGCAATCGGACCAACCAGGGATTTCTTATTGGACATCTTGTTCGGCATCACGTTTGGCACCACGTACAGGGCCATGGCGACGTCCATCCAACTCGAGAAGATTTTTAACAAGGAGTACACTGCTGAACCCGTAAGTACTGTATGTCCTATCAAACTCTTCACCTCAACCCCACGGACCCAGACCAGTTGGAACAAGCGAGACCTCCTCACATACGCAATTGGAATTGGCGCAAAGACGTGCGAAAAGCAATTCGTATACGGTAAGATGGCTGCTCTCCTCTTTTCGTCGTGGCTCTGACAGTTCTTCCCACCACACTTCAGAACTTGGTACATCCCCTATTTCTTCCTCCTACGCCGTGCGCTCAGCACTGTTCTGCCTTTAGACCCATCGTTTTCTGCCTTCCCCACGTATCCAGTCGTCCTCGGCTTCAAAGGTACTATATGATGATCCATCCAGCCGCCTTCACTGAGCCAGTCACCTCGACTCTCTTCTACAGGGACCGACCAAGACGTCGTGAACTTTGCGGAGCGCATTAGAGGATCAAATAACATCAAGGGTCTCCCCGAGTTCGACCCGAGACGTCTCGTGCATGGTTCACAGTCGATCGAAATCCTCAAGCCACTCCCACTCGTCAGCGGACCCGGCTGGAAGCTCAAGAGGCGCCTCGCCTCCATCCGCGAGAACAGTTCGTGTCACCCACCTTGCATTCAGTCGTGCGCACAAAATGATCCACAGAGTCCGGTGTCATCGTCGAGATCGAATCCCTTCTCGTAGACCCGCACGACACACCTTACGCCCGCCTCTTTGTGCGTACCTATACCATCCTTCCATCCTTCCGTTTTTACATTCGACGTACTGAACCATCACCCTTCCCGTTCCCCACCACTTAGTCTGCAACATTCAATTTGACCGCAAAGATCACGGGCAAGCCCTTCTCCCACAGCATCGCTTCCCCACCGCAACATGTGTCCATTCCCCGCGAGCGCAAGCCCGACTGGGTCATCCAAGAACAAACGTTGCCCGAGCAGGCCCTAATTTATCGCCTTTCAGGCGACTACAACCCGCTTCATATTGGTGCGCGCAGCCTCTCCCTCCTCCCTCCCCTTCTTCCTCCCTTGACGCAAGCGTACAGACCCCCTGGTGGGCTCCGACGCCGGTTTCGGTGGCGTGATCCTTCATGGCCTATCGACGTTCGGATTTGCCGCTCGCGCAATCGTCAAGGCCGTCGGCGGCGGTGGTCCCTCTTCATTGCGATACTTTGGTGTACGCTTCACCGCGCCCGTCGTGCCGGGGGACGGACTTGAGACAAGCGCTTGGGAAGTGAGGAAGGCGCCCGACGGGACGACAGAGGTCGCGTTTGAGGTGAAGAATACGACGACGGGAAAGGTATGTCTACTTCTGCAGAGTTATGATTTACGAGAGTTTTTATTCCGATTGACTCTTTGCTTTGTAGGTTGTTCTTGGTGGTGGATTCGCAAGAGTGGTCAAGTTCGAGCGATCCAAGCTCTGAAAAAAAACACCGATCGCCTATGTCCTAGCTTTGTATTTTACCGTCAATAGGACTTGTACCTTCTGGATTGGCCTGAAGAATAACACACGGCGCATGGGCATGTCAAGCTCTTGTACAGCCTCTATCATACAAGTCAGTTGGGTGTCCTTGCGCACATGCCCTGCCCTGCTGAGACAGAAGGTCAAAGTTTCAATATATAGATTTAGAGCCATGCACCCGATCTCGAAGGAGAGGTGTAAGTGGGGAGGATTAGATACAGGATAGCCTAGCATGAATGTTTGTGGAAGACCTCCATTACCGGGTTTTGCCAATAACAATGCGGTTGGAAATGAAATCAAGTGCCAGGCATCGCAGTGCGATGGAATATAAGAATGGTGTAAATGACTTGACATGGACGCTCTTCACCCGTTCTCCGCCAACCCCAGAGGGATCGAAGGTGTTCATCTCCGTCAAATGCGGTGAAAGGAAAGTGACTTACAGCAGTTGATTGGATCACTGTGCATCGCTATGGAGGAATGTCGGCGAGAATCGACTCTCGTTGGTGCCAGAAGAGAGGGCACATGCCAGTGCACCGGAGCCCCCGCGTCTTGGCACTGGCACTGGCACGTAGTGCCAATTCCGACTTGGTTAGGACGGAGGAGGTTACGTTGGGACGGTGCAGGCATTCCAAGTAGCCGGGGTCAACAAGGTATAATGAAATGCTGCTGCTGAAATGCGGGTATGCAATAACCTCTTTCGTTGACAGCGCGCACCAACTGTGAGTCAGTTGACGAGCCTCCGAGTCGTTCCGCTTCCCCACTTATAGTAGTACCCGCCAGTGGCAAACGTGGAGGCACTGCTCATCACCGAAGGCGCATAACGTAGCACGGAGCGAGGAGCACGCGGCTACCGTATACAAGAATGAGTTGAGGCTTTTCGGACGTCTTTTGCGCGCCAATTCTATGGACTGCGAGGAGCATTGGTGAGGAGGTCTCGCTTGTTCCAGCTGGCCTGTATCTTGGGGTTGAATAGCTTGATCATCCAGGATGGGCTTGTGTGTACTCCTACTCGACGGATGTCACCACCAGGCTGCCCGGCCCGCAGCGTTCCTTAGCAAATTACCACATTGATGAGATTCGGTTCACATATCCCTATACCCCGCAATTTCCACTCTGCTCCTCAACGGCTTCCACGCCCTTTTCTTCTCCTCAACGCTGGAGCCTCTAGCCACTCACCAAACAGGATTCCCGTCGCTGCATGGCCCTACAGTCGCTTGTACAACTCCACTCTTGTCAGTACTCCCACTACGTCAGCCAATGTCGACTCGGACGTCATCATACAACGTGTCCCATCTAAGGACAGCCAGTTAACACCAAATCTCGAGTACAAGAAGCTTGTGGATGCTGGTTCACTGAGATCAGATGACTACCAGACCCAAATCGTCCAGAAACTGCAAGCTCTTCATGATGCTCTGGCGTTGTATGATCCACCGCCACCAGCGGGCCCTCCATCTATTGTAAACACCTCTCCTTTTCCTTTCGCTCCGTACCCTATTTACACCTCCTACGCCTCCAGCTCTCACGCCTTTTCTCCGGCCCCACACCGAGCGCTGCGAGCCCCGACAGACCAAAGGGATTGTATCTCTATGGTGACGTCGGGACGGGAAAGACTATGCTCATGGACCTCTTCTACAACACACTCCCCGCGCGCATCACCCACAAGCGACGCGTGCACTTCCACGCGTTCATGCTCGATGTCCATAAACGGATGCATGCGGCCAAGGCTGCCGGCGCAGGCGATCCGCTTCTACCCATCGCACGAGACCTTGCAAACGAGGCGCACGTACTATGCCTAGACGAGTTCCAGGTGACGGACATCGCGGATGCGATGATTCTCCGACGGCTGCTTGATACCCTGCTTGAGCACGGCGTCGTGTGTGTGTTCACTTCCAAGTGCGTTGTGGCAGATACGGCCATGTGTTGCATTGAAGTTAACAGACGATCCTCTTTCCAAGTCGTCACCCGGATGACTTGTACAAGAATGGCATCCAGCGTACATCTTTCATCCCCGCTATCGACCTTCTCAAGACACAGTTCGACGTCACGGATCTTGATTCGGGCACAGGTCCGCCATTTGCGCTCTCGCCTCCCCCTCCCTATCTCACATTTGGTGTTCCAGACTATCGCCGCGTACCCCGCGCTCTCTCACATGCCTACTATTCACCACTAGACAGTGCTACGCGCGCAGCCATTGACGCACAGTTTACCGCACTCACCGAGGGCATACCAATCCAGGAAGGCAAGACGATACGTCTATGGGGTCGCAACCTCACGGTGCCACGCAGCGCGGGGCACGTCGCACAGTTCACCTTTGCAGAGCTGTGTGGACGACCACTCGGCGCAGCGGATTACCTCGAAATCACGCAACGATTCAGGACGCTGTTCGTGACGGACGTCCCCCGGATGGGACTATCTGAGAAGGACAAGGTGGATAGCATTAAGATTCTCACCATCTCACTCATCCCTGACTGGTGCCCAGGCGCGGCGATTCATTACGTTCATTGACGCATGCTACGATGGCAGGACCCGGTTGTTCGTATCGTCCGAGGTGCCCATCTTTGAGATCTTCTCGGATGACTCGAATGGTGGGACACGCGTCCTTGCATCGGATCATATTCGTGCCATCACGGACGAGCTTGTGCGTGCCGAAATCGCTGACAAATCTGACCTGTTTGTTCATGTTTTGGTGCCAGGGCTTACCGGCTGAGGTTAGTGCCGCATCAATGTTCAATGGCGAGGAAGAGCTTTTTGCTTTTGCACGGTGTTGTTCGCGCTTGGTTCAGATGGGCAGTGCAGAGTGGATGGACCATGCAGGGAGGTAGCCACATGTGGTTGGTGGTGGCGGTCGGGCCAGGGGCCATGCAAGTGGTCTGTGTTGTAATCCACTTGAGCCCGTTATAATACGCTTTGCGGAATGGCTGTGCACAGAAAAAAGACACGACGCAATCTCGTTAGTAAGAGTGTGGTCGTAGCGAGCGGGGTGAGAACATGACTCTAGTGAGGCAATGCATTATCGAATTCCTTAAAAATTCCACTTTTCTTCCGAGTGCCACCACTGTCCTCCCCATGTCTGTACGAAAACGACTGCCAATACTCCCCGTCGACGTCATCTACCCGATCGTCGAGCTGCTCGCCCTCGATTTCGACATCGAAAACCTGGATCATTATGTGCGAAGCCAACGTAGATTGCGGCGGGAGTACTACTCCAAGGAGCTGCTCAATCTTCGCATCGTGTCCCGCGAGTTTTGCCGCATCGTCTCCCCGCGACTATTCCGCACCGTCAGGATCACGCACACAGTGGCGAGTATCACGGGCTTTTTGGCTATTATCCAGTCGCCCCGGGTTCGCCACTGCGTGCACGTTGTCAAATATGAATACTGGGATCCAGGTAAGTACTACAACGCATGAATCATCCGCCGCATTTCGTTTTTTTGTTGATCGGATGTTTGTGGAACACACAGAACCTCACCGGTACGAGATTATCGATCCTGCTGTCGTTTCGGAACGGAGCGATGACCCCGAGGAGATCCGGTTGATGCTGAGCCATGCGTTGTCCCGGTTACACGAACTGCCCTCCCTCCGCGCCCTCTCCATCCGATTCGGAGAGATCGTGCCGTCGCTCTCCGAGCGCGATCGTATCCGGGAAGACCTATCCTATGTCCTCGACGCGCTCATCTCACTAAGCGCGAGCCTCACCCGTCCGCTCGAATCGCTCTCCCTCACCCGCCTACCCCCCATCCACCTCCCGCAGTACGACCATCCCGCCATCCGCGCTCTGCGGGCCCACCTGTCCTTCTTCGAGATACACAGCTCCGCGACGGACTCGTGGTCCTCCCTAATCGTACCAACGCCGCCCCGGCAGGGCCCCATGTCCTCCTGCGAGCCCTTCTACTACCACACTTTACCGCGTCGACTGTTGCCGCCACCGGGCCCAGCGACGGGCCTGGAGAACCTCGAGTCGCTGTCGCTGTGCTTCTCGGACCCCATCGGCATCTACTATTTCACGTATTCGTTCGCGGAACTCCACTTCCCGCGCTTGCGAGTTCTGCGGTTGCAGCATGCCCAGTTCTCGGATGCGCGCGATGCGGAGCGGTTCGTCGCGCAGCATGGGGAGACGCTACTCGAGCTCCACCTCCTGCATTGCCAGATTGCCGTCGCGCTAGACCACAATGTGTTGCTGCTGGACGCCGCGGATGCGGCTGCGGCAGCTGCGGCGGGAGCAGCAGCAGCAAACGGGGAGGGCGAATCCGAGCCTGTGGAGGATGACGCTGACGCTAGTTCTGCCGGTTGGCCTGCGGTGACGCGGCCGTGGTCGGACATATACTTTGAGTTTGCGAATAAGCTCGAGCGTCTCGTTTCTTTGGAGGTGATGGATGCTTGGTGGGTCAGCTTTCCGGATAAATATGTGGCGTATGCGCCTGGGGAGATGATGCAGTTTATGGAGGAGGGCCGAGAAGAGGATAATCGCGCGCTGGAGATGTTTAGACAAACCGTTATGGATCGAGCGCGGAAGTTGGGCATCGAGTATGAACGTGAGTGTTTTTTTTTTCGTCTTTGCTCAAAAAGCTGACTGAAACGTGAAATATGAATTTTTAGCCGTCTTCCCGATACGAGACGAGGTTGAGCTGATATGTGATTGTCATTAGAGATACATTACCCCTAGTGTACTATTCGAAATATTGTA
Organism: Russula ochroleuca; assembly: GCA_015178965.1. NCBI lineage: Eukaryota > Fungi > Basidiomycota > Agaricomycetes > Russulales > Russulaceae > Russula > Russula ochroleuca. The sequence goes on from WHVB01000023.1 coordinate 28,320, forward strand.
CTTTGGCATCAGCAACGTCACCGCCGCACACGTATTTTTTTGCTGCAATTACAGTAATTTCGAGTAATTCATGACTACAGTGCATCGACAGCTACGATAACGGGCCGGATCTTGGTCACGCCACGAATGGACAAGGAGACGTATCTCTTGCTCGTCCTATCGGACTCCAACCTCCCAACAGGCTCATTCGTAGCATCCGCCGGCCTCGAGTCCACCGCCACCCACGCCCTCTTCCACGCCACACCGCCTACGACTGGTAGTGCCGCAACCGCCACTGGCACTACTGGCACCGGCAGCAACACTGACACTAGCACCGGCACCGGCCCTACTGGCATCAGCTCCAGCACCAGCTCGTCGTCCATCCTCGCCTTCCTCCGGAACTCGATCGACACCTACGCCCGCAGCGCCCTGCCCTTTGCCCGCGACGCGCACCGCATAACCACAGCATACGCCAAGAATGATATAGCAGACCTAGACGTGGCACTCGCGGCGCTTGCGAAGATCGACGCGCTGTATGATGCGTGCACGTTGAATCATGTTGCCCGCCGCGCGTCGTGTGCGCAGGGCGTGGCGCTGCTTTCGCTTTATGCCAGGGGGTTTACTTGTCCCCCTTTTCTTCTTTCCACGGGAACAACAATACCCCAGGGCGTCGACTCGGAGCAGGAGCAGGAGCGTGACCGTGAAAGTCGCGCTAGTGCATTGGTGGCGGCGCTCAAGCTGCGCGTGCGGCGAGGGGCCGGGGGCGAATCGGATGATGATGCGCTGGGGCATCTGCCTGTTTGTTGGGGGGTCTTGGCGGGTGCACTCGGGCTTAGTGTCGGTGAGCATTCGCTTCGCTTCTTGATTCCACGCCTTACCCATAAGAGCGCGCGTGATTGACCACACCACTGCACGCACATACACGTACAGACCGCGGAGCCCATCTACACCTATTTCTTCACGCACGCGGCGTGCTCTCCGCGGCGGTGCGCATGAACATTTTGGGCCCTTATGCCGCACAGCAGTTGCTCCTGCACGCAGTGAAGCCCCTGCTGACTGAGGCCTTGTCGTCCACTGCGCATCTCGTCTCTGGTGCGTTGCGGGAAGAGGAGGTTCACCTGGAGTTTGAGGCTGAGCGGCTTCCGGCGACTACATGGCCTCTGGGCGAGATCCTCTCTATGCGTCATGACCTACTCCATTCTCGTATCTTTAATAGCTAGCAACCCTCTCGATAAGCCTTTTACCGCAAGCTATGTTGGGCTGTAGAATGACATTTGGCGAACTGATGGGAGGCAGCTATGTAACGTAGATGGATCAGAGGGCGCAATCAAGGACTTTTTGTATATAAATGCGCTACATAGGATTCTGTACCCCTCGCCCTCACAAAAATGGATGTCAAAAAAGTGGAAGCAATATATACAGGCTGCTGCTACTGGTTGGGTTGGTAGAAGATGTGGTGATCAAGTGCGGAATCAATCAATCCTTTCTAATGGCGTGTTGGCTTCACGAGGATATCCAGAAAAATATGTGCTCACCGGGCTCCAGCTGAGCGCATGCCTGATGTATTTCATGGACAACAGCCTTAAGGCGAGCAGCTCCTTCGTCCTCCAGTACATCACAATCCCAACGTCCGATTGGAGCGGTGTCGGTATTGAACGGATTGTCCGCGACAATCTTGGAAGGAGTGATATGGCCGTCTTCAACCAGATAGAAACAAAACATGGTGCCGATTGCGCTGACGCCATGAAACTTGGGAAGTGGGCAGGCGTCAACCAAATCCGTCAAGCGCCTGCGCATTTGACGATCAGCTGCCTCTCGTGCAGACACCACGCCAAGCTGGGACCCTGTCTTGATCTGCAAAAGAAAGACAGGCACTCCTTCCCAAACCACCTCGAATTCCACCGCGTAACTGGTACTGGTAGGTTCGATTGGCTCCAGGGTTGATTGTGGTGAAACGGTGAATGGGAAGAGTGTTCAAAAGTTTATTGTATGGGGCATAAAAGTCATTCTCTCTGGGATAGGCAGGAATTGTCGCAAAACGATTAAGAATGGATTGGGGCCAAACACCCATGATGAAGGATAGGGAGGATGAGGGGACAAAAGTGGCTTGCACATAACTGGACTGACCCGATCTTTTATATTTGACTCTGCCAGTCGGAACCGTCGCTACGTGGGGCGCCGACCGGAAGACTACAGAACATTACGTATCCGCAAACTCTGCGGGGGCAACGCTTGCTTCGTGAGGTTGCCCGTTCTACCCTCAGGGAATGATGCTGCGCTCGCGATTATCCCATCATGTAGTTGTGAGACACGCATAACATACTGTACACTGATGTTTCTAACATGGGGGCAAACACCAGCGGTTCGCAATCTTATGTAACATACCCCCTTTCGAGGGTTCCATCTGTTTAGGCCAGTCCACATCCACCCCTTGCGCTCTCCTTGATCGTCTTCGTAAGTAGTACCCGTCACCTTGCCTCTTGCACCTCGCCATACACGCCATTCCCATGCGGTAGAGTGAGAATATGCTGGCCAGGTGCGTCCTGTACCTCGATTCGTACAATTTCCAGGAGGTCCAACTTGATTGCGGAGAACAGCCGCAGCAAACGATTTCTTCCTGACATAGCCGATGGCCCTGCACCAGAGCACGATGCACAGGAATACAGCAGCATTGTCGCATCGACTTCCGCGATTGTCGCATCTCCGTGTACCAAACGACGTAAGCCTCAGCCCCTCTTCCTCGTGCCAGTGGTCTCTCATATAACTACCTCCACACGTAGCAAAGCGCGCCGAGACGCGTGAATGTCCTATTTGTGGAGACCCCATCCCGCTCCGCCTACTCGGGCAGCACTACACCCTCGAGAGCTCACGTGTACAGTCCATTCTCGACCACATAGGCGATCTCGAGGGCTTCTCCGACCCACACGCGTCCGCCCACGCACCGTACGTCTGCCATCCCTGCATCCCCCCACCCCCAGATCATTGAGAGGTATATATGCTCTCACACACAAGGTCCATGCCGCGACGCCGCGCCGCGCCATATCCTCGTGATACTTCGGCAATTTTCGCCTCGCGCCTCGCGAAGACTATCGGCTCCATCAAGCGGCGGCGCAAGGCGCGACACATGGCCCTCCGTGACGTGACTCGTGATGAGGATGATCTCCCGGTCGTCGGGAAAGGCAAGGGCCGCGCAACCACCACTGCAGAGCAGTGCCCGGTCTGCTTACAGGACGTCGATGGCGATCCGGACGTCATCGCGGCACACGTCGATGCGTGTCTGGCACACGCCGAACTACACCGGCCTGCTAGCAGCATGAGTACAGACGTCAACGGGGATGCGCCGCTGGACATCGACATTGACGGCTATGGGAGCGAAGGCGACAATGACATGTGGGAGGAGAGCGAGAGCCCCGATGGCGTGCGGCGCCTCCGACTCAGGGCGGGTGCAAGGAATGGCGCCGTGGCTCTCGGGTTCGCGGTCGGCGATAGGGCGGTGGATGACGTTGACGGTGAGATTGATGTTGAGGGAGATGACCTGTGCGCCTTTGGCGCTACGCAGTTCACCGAGGCGGACGTACTTGCTGAGCCCTGCGACTCCGAGTTGTCGAGAAGTGACACCGGCCGACGTGCGGCAGAGGTCGAAGTGGATTTGGCCATAGAACGTGCGCGACACGGAAAAGACTCACAGGCACTCATCACCGCGTTGGAGAGTAAAGTACAGTTGCTTATGGTATGTCAACAATCTTTTCTCTTATAACGTTTGCTTATTCGAGCCTTATTAGAGTGCGTCAGTGGAAGGTCCAGCGTTGGGGTGTCGCATCTGTCTCGAGGTGTATACAGAGCCAACAGTGAGCATAGGCTGTTGGCACACGTGCTGCAGTGCATGTTGGCTACGTTGTCTGAATGCTACGGGCGTGTGTCCAATTTGCAAGCGGATCACTGTGAGGAGTGACCTTCGTCGCGTCTATCTGTGAATTCCAACCTCGTCGCTTGTACATTATACCGTACTTATAATGAAAGGTCATTTCTGATGCTCACACCGGGCGGAACACTGGGGTGGCAAGTCAGAGAGAGGAAGATTAAATAACGAAGGAAGAAAAAAACAATGAAAATAGGGTCATATCTGGCCTTGTTAATCCGCAACACTACCCAGCAATAACTCAGCGGGTAGCTCAGGGTGTCGCGGGCACGAAACCACACGTACACCACCACTGGAGTATGTAATCACTCTGGCCAGTTTCGATGCGGCCGACTCACCAGGGTGAACGAGAAATTGTTGCCAAATACAGAGTGGGGCTCATGCATGATTACTTTTGGGGAGAGAAGGATTCTCCTGTATCTACGTTATGCACACGAGACGTGGAGAAGAGGTGTAGGACGAGAAGTGTCATGCCAGCGGACTGATCAACCTAACGAGTCCAATTAGACATCCGCAGGAAAAGGCAGGCATGATTGAAAAAACGCACTTAATCAAGGACGGTTGAGGGTTGCTTCGCGTGTAGCCAACATAAATGATGAACGGAATCCAGCCATAGTGGAGCACGGTCTATGTGTGAAGTTAGTGGACCCTGCATTGAGCTCAAGTGGAAAGTCCGATAGACATACGCGGCCGAAATCAATTGCGCGAACAACACGCTCCTGCGGAATTTTTTTTTAGGAGACTGTACTAGAAACTGCATTGTGGTTGTACGAACCTTTGTTTCCTCGGAAGGCATCGTTGTCAGAGTCAACCAGCAAAAGTCGTTTTCGGGAAAACCCGCACCGCTCTTTGGTTTTATAATCATCCTGACTTGTCGTCCTAACGATCCTACGATGACTTTGGGCCCACCTTCGTCCGCCGTGTGCTTAAGTCTTTCCTCTGGTCCCGTATAGTACACCCTCCTCCATTTTACCCAACCTTTTCCCTTTTTTTCTAACACAACGTGCTTTCAGCCGGGCTCCGTCTGTCACCATCCACCCAACAGCGCTCTTCTCCATCCTCGACCACTACCTCCGCCGCACAGACACCCAACAGCGCGTCATTGGCACGCTCCTCGGCACACGAAATGAAGGCGACGATGCCGTCTCGGTGCGCACCGCATTCGCGGTGCTGCATTCGGAGACGAGTGAGCAGGTGGCGGTCGATATGGACTACCACCGCGCGATGTTCGATCTCTCCCAGCGTGTCAACCCGAAAGAATCCATCGTCGGCTGGTGCGCTTATCCTTCGTGTCATTCTGCTTGTGCTAGCCCGAAGCTTAACCAGAACTTGACTCAGGTATTCAACGGGATCGAATTTGAACACGTATTCTGCTTTGATTCAAAATTTCTACTCGCAAGAGACTGCGCCGTATCCCGCAATCCATATTGCTCTCAACACTGGTACTGAATTGGGCGAGGAGGCCGGCGTCAAGGCGTATGTCAGGTAACCAACCCCCAATTTGCTATCGTAGTGCTATCTGGTCGCTCATATTGCGCAGCTCACCCGTAGGTGTCTTCCCAAAACCTGAAAATGCGGTCTTTGTCCCAATACCCATCACGCTCCGCACGAACAATGCCGAGCGAAGTGGTCGTGCGTCTACTCTCACCTCTCGGTCAAAGTCTTCCGTTGTTCAGGATACTATTTCTTCTTTCCTCGGTTCGACAATGTAGTGCATCTTCTAGAAAATGCCCCTTCGTCACCTGTCGGAGAGCTTGCCCAACTCGAGGGCACGCTCAATGATGTGCTCGAGATGCTTGACCGCGTGCTGGCTTATGCCCAGGAGGCAGCTGCAGGAAAACCGGCAGATGCTGCACTCGGGCGGTATCTGATGAGGGCATTGGGGGGTGGCGCGGAAGAATCTGGAAAGGGTGGATTTACAAGCAGTCTTCAGGTGCGTCCTATCACGTCAGGGTTAGATATGGAATAACCGGGCTGACACTGCCACTCTTTACAGGATACGCTAATGATGTCCTATTTGGCCAACCTCGTGCGTGCACAGGCAGAGTTATCGGCGCGGTTGGCACTGGTGACGGGGTCGTAAAGGAAAATGGATGCAAGTTGTTTCAGGAAATTGCTGTACCCGTAGCACACAAAACATCATGTCCCTCACGACAGACAATTGTATTGTTAGCAGTTGTGACAAGTACTGCTACCCTAACAGCGGCCGGAAAATCGTACATACAGTATTCTTTTTGTGGCAACCCGACCCGACTATACCGCAACTAATCCCTTCAAAATTGCCATCTCAGCATTGATGATGCTACTGGTCGCAGCGCCGATATTGACGTTGTTGGAGAGCACGACAAACTTGATGTCTAGTACCTGGCACTGCCGTACACGGCCAACGGACACACCTGCGCCCTGCTGAAATGCGCGGTCCAGGCGTGGTTGCGGACGGTCGGGCTCTTCGTGAACCCATATTGCATGGCGCGGGGCGGAGGGGCAGGCAACGGACTGTACTACGGGGGTGTATGCAGCGAGCGCCTCGCGCACCTGCTGCGGACTCGGCGCCGGGCGTCGAGCAAAACGCACCGAGACGGTCTCCGTGTGACCCTCCACGACGGGCACGCGGGTGCAACTCGCAGAGACACGCAGAGGCGTGTGCGCATGCATGTCAAAGGCGAGCGTGCCGTCTCCCGCGGGGTCGGCGAGCTCGCCGAGGATCTTGAGCGTCTCCCACTCCATCTTCTCCTCCTCGCCGGATATGTACGGGACGACGTTATCGAATATGTCGAGCGCTGGCACGCCAGGGTAGCCCGCGCCCGAGATGGCCTGCAGCGTCGTGATGATGCAGGACTCTACCGGACCGAAGGCGCGCTCGAGCGCCGCGAGGGGTATTACGACGCCTGTTGTGGAGCAGTTGGCGTTTGTTACGATGAAGCCTTTTTTGAGGGGGGGTGAGTGGAGCAAGCGCTGTTGCGGGATTATGTTGAGGTGGAAGGGGTTGACGAGGGGTACTACGAGGGGCACGTTCGGATCGCGGCGATAGGACTTGGCGTTGGAGAATACCGCGAGTTCGGCAGTGCGAAAAGCACCCTCTGCAAATTGAATTGCAGCATGCGATGATCTGTGTCAATGAGCGAAACGGAGAAAAAATAGTGGGTCCATACCTATATCGCCTGCTACGTCAGCATCCAGGCCGGAAAAAACGACCGCGCATTCTTTAAAGTGTTCCGGAGCGCATGGTTTTACTTCGATGTCGCGCACGGCGGAGGGTATAGGTGTTGTCTGCTTCCAATTTGCAGCGAGAGCGTATGTCTTGCCTGCGGACCGCGCTGATGCGCCGAGAGCGTGTACGGCGAAATACGGATGGCTTTCGAGGAGGGCTATGAAGCGTTGTCCGACGGTACCGGTTGCTCCGAGTACACCGACCTTGATTATTTTCCCCTCCGGGACTGTGTACATTGCTGGTATGCGGAGCGGAGGTAACCGTGACCGTGCGAACGCGGCTGTTCTCACAGAGCGCATCCCGCTTTCTTGCGCAGGTGTCGCAAGCAAGCAAGCACCGTACCCCCAGAAGTATGTCGGCCGTTGCTCCGAACGACCAGCAACAGCGGTTATTTGCTCCTCATGTCCTGTTCAATAACAACTCTATATACAACGTGAAGTTCATCTCCTCCTGCTTCACCGGTGCAGTCGCAGGAATACTTGGCCTCGAGAACTGGCTCGGCTTCGTTTTCTTCATATTCACGACACTCTTCACCGCCGTCATACTGCACTTCTTCAACCTCAAGACGAACCCCAAAAAGTTTTTCCAGGATGGGCTGCTCGAGGCCGTAAATCCGGGGCAGGAGAATACCTTCTCGTTCATCCTCGTGTGGACCCTATTCTACGGTTAGTCCTTGCATCGACCTGGCTGTGGATTTGGAAAGCTGAAAGAAAGGTGTTTCTAGGCATCGTTCACGGTGTGTATATCCATTTGTCTCGGCGCAACTTCGCCAACGTCTTCCTTTCCAGTATACGATTAATCCGTGATGTGCGACCCGTTTTGACGGGTTGCAATTGCTAAATGTATACCTTCCGAACCGCCTTGAACTCCCTGTATATATTAACGTCTATACCAAGGTCTAGACCATATAATTATTTTCAGCAATCAGCGATCGGCCGCCCACACGCACGAGCGCCGTAGGGACGTCCTCGAAGAGTATTACGTAAATACCTAGGCGAATTTGTTTGTCTGTGGTGTATTGTACCGATATAGCACCCATCTCAATAATTCTCTGCAGGCTGGATCTCTGGATCATTCCACAGGCGACCTACATTTGTATCATGTCCGAGTTCGCTTTGAGCCTAATGTCATCCCATCACCTGAGGCTGGGTCTGCGATTCCAGTACCACCGCCCGCGTGATAATAGTGCTTGTTCCTCATTCTCCTGCCTCCGTTCCAGGCTCTTCTCTGGCTTCCTGAAAGGAATGGGTATTCGGTATTTGGCTCCCGTTCCGTTCCGGCTTGTACTTTGGGTGTAGCACGAGGCTGGCTGGATGACAGGCCGACGCATGGATACACGCCAAGAAAGGCATGCCTTGTATTTTACTATCTCCCGCATAGCTCCCCCTTATTACTTCCGGCCCCTCTCTCAGCTATGTAAGAATTCAGTCTTGCTCCCCTTCTGCTCTCGACCGACTCCATGGCAGCTGCGTCGCAGTCTTATGTTCTGCTGCAAAAAGGGGGCGACCCCTTCCACACGCGCTTCGAGGATCTGGACGGCCTCACCGCTTTTACAATGTACGCCTAGCCACCATCCTCCCCCACATCACATCCGCGCTGGCAAGCTGACCCTTTCTTCAGCCAGGAGGTGCGGTGCAGTTCCGTCCTTTTATTTTTCAACGCCTTGATTTAGTTTTAATCTTGATGCTGTCTGTATGCGCGTGCCAATTGATCAGGTAGACCGCATGCCGAATACAAGTGTTCAACTTCGACGTGAAGCACCGTGGGCACAGAAGCATCAAGGCGTCATGGGCCCCGGAGCTGCTTTCTTCTACTTTGGCCCGGAGGGTGCGCCAGGCCACATCATCTATGGCAATGCGCCATCCCAACCCATGGCAACGACGCTGCGCCGGAAGCGCTCTACCGCGTGGGTGTTCCGATCTGACCATATGTTCAACCTGGGATTGATTGATTGGCATTCCTCTTGACCGTCCTTCCTTCCACCACCTTACAGCTCACAGTACTTCACATCGCGGAGCGGGCGGCTGCTCAAATGGAAGCAACTTCCCAATCATAGGATGGAGGTACGCTCTGAATCGTCGGTCCAAGCTCGTGTCTTTGTTTAATGTGAGACAGTGTATCGACGGGAAGGATGTGCTCGCTGTCTATGAGGCTGGGCATGCCTCGAGTGACTATTCCGCTCTATTGACGATTCGTCACGCAGGCCTAGCAGTTGTAACCGAAATTCTCACCACACTCATGCTATCTCAGATGGCAATCGTCATGCAATGGCAGAATTAGCCATGTTTCCGATACGTTGTATCATATTTGATCCGTTCGGTCCACTTTACTGTCCTCGTACACCATGTATCTATAGCGGGTTCTTCCTCTTCCAAATACCCATGTATTTCAGAATTTCTTCGCTTCTTACTAGTTACATTTTTTCACCGCCGGACAGTGGGAGAGTCAATTGTCGTCCCTTGCCATCAAAATGCGAAACCACATGTTCTTTCTACAATACTCGTTCTACCATTGCAATTCCTTCCTTCTCTAGTTGTTCGCGAATAGGGTCGCATATTTCTTTGGTGTACGGCACGAGTACGCCTGGGGTGGAAATAGTGCCGTCAAGGACCAACTGTGTAGCAATCCCACAAGGTATGCCGACAGTGAGGGCCATCGCGGAGTGCCCTTTTGGCGCCCCATATGCCTCGAGTGTCGACGTGATGATTTCCTGTCCGCATTTCAGCGCGAGGCAAGCCTTTCTTTTACTTGAAAGGTACGCACCTCAGTACCGTCAGATCGTTCGACCACGAACTTGTGCTGCAACATGACAAGGTCTTGCTCGGCCGGCGCATATGCCATGAGCGTCTCTAGGCGCGCACAGAGCGTGTCCAGCAAGTTACCCCCACGCGGCACAATCCGCTCGTGCGAGAAGAGACCGATCCAGCGAAGGCCGGAAACGACACGCACCGCCTCGGAGGCATCCGGGAATGAGCAGAGCTCTCTAACACGGGATATCAATGCACTGCAGAGTCATTAGGTCAATAAGTAAAAGGAACTTCAAAGAGCTGTCCCACCTCTCCGACGATTCTTCGGCGCTCACAGCACGTTTCGTGGCTTCCGCCCATGTGAGGCCCTCCTTAACCCACTCCTTAGGCTCGGCGTCAAGCCAGCCGAGTTGGACCAGTGCTCGTATAAACTCAGGGAATCCCTGGTAGCGCAGCGTACCCCGCACGACGGTGTCCGCCTCGGGGATGTTGTACCACTCACGGTATGGAGCAGAGTTGCGGTTCGGGTATGCAACGAACGCGAAAGCAGGGGAGATATAGTATGGCCTGGCAAGTGCCATCAGGCTCTTCCCCTTGACGCTGCGTACCTGGCTATCCTCTAGCCAGGAGGCGTCGTTGAGCAAAGCGAGGAGCACACCACGTGATGACCAGGAAAATTTGTATCCAAGAGGGTTGTCGGCCGCTTCTGGGGCAGGAAGGCCACCGCAGTAGGAAAGGAATTGCTTAATCTATAACCAATACGTGGAATCTCCTTAACAACCATCACATTCGGAAGCGATGAAATAATACCTTTCCCCCCTGAGCATGAACGTCATCGATTGTCTTCACTGCGTACAGGTGGTCGATACCAGGATCAAGGCCGATTTCATTCATGACGACGATGCCGGCAGCCTTGACACGCTCCTCTAGTGCCCGAACCGCAGGCGAGACGTAGCTCGTTGTGATGACATGTGTCTTGCCTTTAATAGCAGCTTCAATGACCGAAACATGGAGCGTGTACGGGATAAGCGAGACAACTGCATCCGCAGCGGCAACAGCATCATAGAGCGCAGAAGCATCGGTAACGTCAAGAGAGATAGCCGTCGTTCCAGGAAGACCCTCCGCTAGGGCTTCTGCGTTTTTGAGGGTACGGCAAGCTGCGCATCATCTTCAACATAGAGTTTTACGGGTCGCATGGTGATTAGACCTACCAACGGTGAGCTCGTTGGATGGATCGCGGACTAGGAATTCCGCAGCCGGACGTGCGACGAAGCCGCTTCCGAGGAGAAGCACTTTCTTCCTCGGCTTATCGGGCTCAGCAAGCGCTCGAGCAGCGCGGCCGAACGGCGGGAAAATGTCCTTGTTCTCCTCTAAGCGTGCCCGGCCAAACTCAGGCAACACAAAGGCGGCTTGGTGCACGTTGGCATTGTAGTAGCGAGTATTAGGGACGGTTCGCAGTGGCGTTTTCAGGTCACGATTAGGTGTTGTGGAACACACCACGAAGCCGATCTGGCCGGACGGATATGTAGGGATAGTAGTGAATGCGTACTCGGCTGTCTCAAATATCTCCAGCGTGGCGCGGCGTAGTTCACTGATAAGGGGTAGGTGGAGCCAAAGACATTCACCTTGTGTGGAGATATTTCCGCCGGGCTTCAGTGCGTCATGAAGGAGCTGGAAATACGGTTTTTCAAAGAGCGAAGCCGCGGGTCCAGCAGGGTCCGAAGAATCAGTGATGATAACGTCATAGCTCGATGTGTTGTCCTTGAGGTATTTAAAGCCATCGCCGATGAACACCTCGACTTTTGGTGATTCAATCAGGGCAGACATATGCGGGAGGAACTGCTTGGAGACTCGCAAGACCGCCTAAAGAGAGGACAAGACAATCAGTACGATCGTACGCGCGGAAAAATGAGTGAGGAGATGCACTTCGTCGATATCGCACAGCACCACCTTTTCTACACTCTCATGCTTAAGTACTTCGCGCACAACACCTCCATCTCCACCTCCAATTACCAGAACGTTTTTTGGATTCGGGTGGCTCGTGAGCGGAATATGCGCGATCATTTCTTGGTAGCTGAGACATACTAGCGCGTCAGCATTGATAGATCTCAAGATCGAGCCACGCACGAGAACTCATCACGCTCCGTGCATTGAATGGCGCCGTCAAGAACAAGAACGTTTCCATAGGTCTCTGATTGAAAGACGAGGACGTCTTGGTAATGCGATTTCTCGATGTGGAGAATTTTGGTGACCTTGAGGGTCATAGCCTGACCAGGCCATTGTGGGGAGATCTCACGAAACCAACCATCTGCAGGCGTGTCAACAGGTATTTCTCGATGTAAAGGGGTACTTGGCAAACCTTTGATTGAGGGATGTGATAGCGGAGACATGTTTGAGCGGCTCTCGAGGATTGGCCATCAAAATTTTATGTATCTTATCTTTATCTTATCTTATCTTATCATTGAACGCCGTCTTCCATCTGAGGCGTCATAATCAATTGATGCCCTGCCCTGCCCTGCCTGCGTTCCTCTGATCTGTCCTTCACTCACCCCACTTTAGACATGTCTGAGCTGGCTCCTCTAGATCCAGACATTCTCGCTGATGTGCTCTCAAAGCCTCCATTCGTAACAATCGATGGCGTTTGCAACGTCCGCGATCTCGGCATGGTCCCAGTAGCAGGCGGCGAACATGTCACGCGGTCTGGCTTCATGTACCGTAGTGGGGAATTAGCAGGCGTCACTCAGCATGGTATGTGCATTTCTTTCTTTCTCCAGGGCATTTGTAATCCCAAGAGCCTGTAGGCAAGGGGCAGCTGCGGGACCTCGGTGTCACCACGATATTCGACCTGCGTTCAGACGCAGAAATCGCAAAGTACGATTCACCAACCCCCCAAATCGCAGGAGTGACCGTATTCCGTGCTCCGGTGTTCACAAAAGAGGACTACAGCCCGGAGCGTATGGCCCAGTGAGCTCCTCAGCTAAACCCATCCCAGTCTCGCCGCCAAGCCTAACATTACCGTACCGCCTCGTAGACGCTTTCAACTATACGCAAGCGGAAAGACGGAGGTGTGGTTCCCGTCCTGGTTATTGTTTCCTACACGTTGAACTTTCTACAGGCGTTCATGCAGTTGTATTCCGAGATCCTCGACGCGGGCGGGCCCGCGTTCCGTGCCATCCTCCGCCACGTGCGAGACTCGCCCAACGATGCCTTCATCTTCCATTGCACAGGTACGCTCTCCGCTATGCGCGACCGCCACCTTATTCTGAAATGCCGTCCAGCCGGGAAGGACAGGACGGGGATCGCCGCCGCTCTGCTTCTTCTCGTGCGTCCCTCGCCCTTGCCCTTCCTTGATCGCCCGTCACTGTGACTTAAACAAATTCCCACCCAGCTCGCCGGCGCCTCGACTGACGCAATTTCAGCCGATTATGCCCTAACTCGTGTCGGTAGAGCACCAATGCGCCCCCTCATTTTGTCGCGCCTTGCGCGCGAACCATTGTTTGCTTCAGATCCAACGGCTGCTCACAATATGCTGTCCTCAAGGTACGTGCGGCCTTGCCCACCTGTTCTAACTAACCAGTTCGGCAGGGAAGAGACGATGCAAGCATTCATAGAGATGCTGGGCGAACGATATGGTGGTGTGGAGGAGTACGTGCGACGAGCATGCGGCCTGACTGACCAAGACATCAACATTATCAGGCAGAACCTCCTTACTCCAAAGCCATGATTATTGTAACCTCGTGCCTGACAGTGTCCACCATGGTTGAGACCACAGCCCGCTCCATCTGCGGTTTCATTAATGGGCCTTAAGCTAGCTACACAGCATGCGAGTATGATGTATTTTAGTGCATATATATATGTTAATCGAGAGCAAAGGGAAAAGGAGAATCATGTTTTCCGCACAAGGCTGAGCCCTCGCTTCGGTCGCGCACCCAGAACCTGCCCCTGTGCCGTCAAAGTCGTGGCCACGCCACCCTGAGCCCTCGCTCGAGGATTAAGAGGGCTAAGGGCACCCGGCCGCCCGTTACTAGGTGCTCCGCCGCCGCCACTGCTCGACGCCGAGGATGTGGATGGAGCAGAGGCCTCCCCTATTCCGGTCGTGCGGCGCCGCGCGGCGGGACGCTCCGGGGCAGCGGAGGTCGGGAGTGTAGAACTGATGTCCGGAGAGCTGCCGAGCACAGCGCGACGCGCTCGTTCATGCCGTGTCTGCACGGTGCGAAAGTGGGCGAGGAGTTCGGACCACTTGATCTCATCGCGTGCGAGCTTTGACCTAGTCGCCACTGTTACAACAGTACTTCTGCATAACATCATCGACATTTTTAAGCTCTGCTCTGCTTATAAAGGTGGATGGGCGTACGGTTTGGGTGCTATGTGCAGGAATCCGGCGGAGTTGACAGCGTTCAGCCGATTTCGGAGGGAAATAAAGGCAGAGCTTTGTGGGAGGAGCATGAGCAAGCCATACAAACACTTGAATAGGTACGGGTATCGATCGGGCTCGAGGAGTTGTAAACGGATATCTATCAAGTCTTGCATATGAGCAAAAGCAAGAGTCTCCGACTAATCACACGCACAAGTGAAGACGGGTGATTCGATGAGCTGTACTAGCTTGTCAATTTGAACGAGAATTTGGACTGTCATTTCAAGGTCGGCGCTATATGGCGGCGTTAGGCTTCTCTAGGTGAGCATTAGGAAGAAAACTTGCAAGATGGCAAGGAGGTTGGACGCATGCTCATATGCCTGAGCTAGGAGGCAAAGTGAAAACACCGCGACGGCATTGTGGCACCACGATCGATATAGCGTCACGAATAGCGCTTGGCCGTCTTGCTGTGGATAAAACATGAGTGGTGATGACAGGAAACGGACACATTGAACTCGCCCGTGTTTCAAGGCTTTTCAGCCGTCTGCGGAAGTCGGCAAGCTCGGGCGAAGTAATGAGGATTGTGGAAAGCTTTTGCACAATAACGCTAGCAAAGTCAAGGTCCTGGCAATTCTGCGTAAATCCATGCTCGCTGTCAGGAATCATGTACCACACCTCTTCCTTTTCAAGGATTTCGGCGAATGTCTTGTAAATGCGTTCTGTGCTGAGGTTGAGACACAATTGTCTGATTATGAGACTTCCGCGCGTATCAAGCAGTCTTCTGTCAGTGCTGAAAAGATCCAGCAAATTGATCATAAACGCTTTAAAATAACTATCGTCTGATGCCGACGAGATTTGGGCCAAGAGCTGCAAATCATGTTTGATAACTTCCTCGGAGGTGTCGGATAATGTCTTGAGTAACGCGGGGAATGTCCCGTCATCCATCGCAAGGATCTATCTAGGCTGCTTAATTACACACAAAGGGGATCCGATCAATGAGAAGTAGCGCACCTTCTTTGGGGCTTTCTGGTGGAGCATGATGAGCCATTTAAGTGCAGCGACGCGTGTCTCCTCATGCTCGCTCAAGAACTGTATTGTCAAGGCGTTCACGGTAGCTTGATAGTCAATCGCATCTGTGGGACCTTCGCGCTCTGCAGACGCAAGGGCTGCTGCACTTCCTGATGATTGAGGAGAGGGTGGCCTGGGCGTCGGCGAGCGAACAGGCAACTGGCCATCTAGCGATATTGGCAGACGCGGAGGTTGAGCACTTTCTGCTTGAGCCTGCAAACTTGCCCGCTTCTGCATAGTGATGTTGCTTGGAGTCAGTGAAGCGGTTGAATCTGTCAGCGATTCCACGGAGCCTGTTTCACGCGAAATTGGTACTTGCGTGCTCTGGCCTGATACAAGGGAGGGAGAAGCGGGCGAGGCGCGGGCGACTACGGGGACCGGTCGTTCAGTTGGAAGGGTGCCTTGGCGGGATGGTGGCTCAGATGGGGAGGGCAGTGCTTGGATTACGCTGAGAAGGAGCTTGTTTGTACGAATAGCAGATGATTGGATCATGGGTACGTGATGTGCAAGGTTGGGAAGAATGGCGGGAATGAGACGTGGGGTAAATAGGACCATAACTTCTTGAGTGAACGTCAATAGTTCTGCAAGCCAAAGTAGGGCAGTCGATTGCTGAATTTCATCATCTGAGAGTGTATCAGTCCAATAAAAACTAATTACAAATGGCAAACTCACGTTGTGGGTCGAGCTGCTGGATCAGTATTTCGATTATTGCAGCATAATCGATTCGAACACCCTGGCCGGGAACCCAGTCTGCACAGAATGAGCATCCACTAGAGCAGCGTATCGTCGGAACTTACCTCCCGCGTTCCTCTCATTCAGATCCAACTCGACCTCCTCATTTGGCTTGTCTGTTTCAGATGAAGATGCAGGAGGAAGGTTGCCATTAAGGGAAGTAGCTCGCTCGGCGTCAGGTATCGCAATATCTGACGAGCGTTCCTTTATTGCCTCTGCCTCTAGCCAATTGTTTTCTTCCGGTTTAGGTTCTCGTAGGCGCTCCTGCTCCTCGCGGTGCTTCCGTACGATGGTAACCTCACGGATCTCACGCAGGAACTCGGCGAGCAGGTTTTCTGCTACGATGCGGACATCTTCTGTCGGGTCTGATAGATATTTTCTAAACGGGAGGTAAGACAGGAAAGGAGTAAGAACAAAAATAACGTACAGTAACCCGTCCAGGAGATGAGGGAGGTATGTGATTAATTCGAGCTCCGGCACAGAATCGAGTACAGAAATCCATGAGACGAGAAAGGAGCGTGTGAAAGGTGAAACTACGTAAATGCGGTCGGAAAGGAGTGGGATAAAGCGGGGAAGGGAGAATGCGCGGCGCGGTTCTGCGCTTATGCCATCGTCATCGGGGTGCGGGACGACGATTCCGTTTTGACTAGCAAGGTGTCTTTCCGTCTCAGGGAATTGAGGGACGTAGTAGGAAGCGGATTCTGCAACGATATCTTTGAGTAGGCGGTCAAGGAGCTCTGCGCCGTTCTTGACAGAGAGCTCCGGATCTGCAGCAAGCTGAAGGAGGGTGAGGCAGCGCATCGAAGAGGGTGCTGCAACTCACTTTGCTCAATGCGTCAAATATGGGATTAAAATACACCAAAACCTCCCCCTTGGACACTTTTGCAATGTTATACAGACATTCTGCTGCGAAATAGCGTATGCGATTCTCTGGGTCAGAGAAGCAGATGAGGAGAGCGTCTAGAAAGCGTTCCATGTAAGGCGCAATGTCGGCACCGAGAGCAATGGCGGTGCCCGCAAGGCCTATTAGTCCCCCATTACGGGCGTGGAGAGCATTGGTGACGCTAGAGAACATGTCACTGAGTTGATCAACAATTTGACTAATGCGTCGTTCGTCGCCTTGTTGGTGGCATTCACGGACAAGTCTGTAAAAATGAAGAACCGGTTCGAGTCCTCAAATGTGTGAACATAAATGACCGGCGTACTTCTCGAGGTCAAGGGCAGCAGCTTTTCTGCGCTCGTACAGCTTGTCTACTAACTGTTTCGCGATCGATGGCTCTGCGCGGCACGTCGATGGAAGATACAAAGAAGAATAAGAATGATTTTTTACCCATTATGTTTCTGAGACACGATTGGGGTTTGTAGCTCGTTGAACGGGTATCATAAGAGACTGGGCGCGCGGTGGCAATTAGGCTCGTCAGTCACGGTTATCACTTCTGTGACGTCGGTTAGTTCCGAACCGGGCCAGCGCTAGCACGGTAAATACCCCACGAAAGCCTACACCACCAGCGACCACCAGCAGGCTATGCCTTGTCCTATTTTTTCAACAGACGCACGAACTGTTTTACCTTGAACTTGACCTTGAAATACCTGCTGTCCTTGGGACCGTGACGGTCTGACCGTCTCCCTCCAACCTCCCTCAGTCCTCCCTCGCAAGTATCTTTGTTATCTCGGATCGTGTGTCCTACGAGTAGAAGGATCGTTGCAGGATGAGCAAGGGAACCAAGTTGATCTGCATGGAAGTACATGGAAATATTATTGACCAATGCGTTTATCACTACAGGGTGCGTGCGGCGAGGTTTTCCTTTACTCTTCATTGTTGATCAGAAGCCGACGGCACCTTAGATGCCCTCTTTCACGCTGTTGCTCTAGAAGTCATCAAGCTACACAGCCAGGTTCCATCTGAAACAATTGGAACACGGGAGAGTTTTTGAAAAGAACTGGTTGGGCAAGACGGGGAACGTTGCGTGTGGACCAGTTTCTTGACAGGTGTTGGGATGCACGTCTTTTAGCTACAGTAAGGCGACGAGGCACGTCGTTTGCGTTTCGACAGAGCCGATCTTTTAGTGGCTCCAACTTAATATCGACCACAGGATGGCGAAGGAAGACTCGACAATTTTGGAATGATATTTCGGGCATCAGCTCCATATCCCTCACTTCGACTCTCGCTCGGGCGGCCAATCTAAACGTGTGTCTGCCTTTATTCTTCTGGCCAACCTCCCTATGCCCGCTGACCGACGTTGCCCCCGACACGACTGCTTCCTTCCAAGCGAGTCTAGTTACTATATGGGCTCACTGTAGTGACGATATGCGCTTCAATGGCTCACTCCTGGTAATGAATTTTGTCTTTGCTTCATTCCGAATAACAGTGATGCATCACTTGTATCTTTTCGCAAACCCAAGCCTGCTGAAATCTTACTCCACTACAACTGCGGTGCGGCCGCTGTGCAAAATTAGGGGAGAACCACGCCATTCTCAACAATCGCCCCGGTCTTCTACTCCCCCAAGACCGAAGCTGTACTATGGTCTCAACAAAATGTGTTTGGAGATCGTACAAAAGCAATTGACAAGCTGGAAAAAGCTCAGGCTGAAGACGGTGAAGGGCGGCCCTCTAATAATGGAGGTAGTGCGAGTTCAGCTGGAACCGCAGACTCGGAGCAGGATGGGGACGAACATGATGTGATGTTATTTTTCTGTGGTGAAAGGACCCGCTCGCATACTTCCCTCACAACATCAACAACCACGGAATGGCCCTGCTATGTATCCATCAACCTTTGTCCTCTCCATTCTCATCTACGAAGGTAGTAGATCGCCGGCCCGACCAGCCCAGTCTGCAATAAATGTACGGAGAATCGAACTTTGGTGATAACCCGGTGCCTCTGACTCTATTTTATTAATATAAAATTGCAGAGGAAGAAGATATTAAGATGGCTGGACACTGACAAAAGGATGCTGATGGGTTCCTTATTTTTTGTGCGTCCTCTTTGTTAGCTTGCTACTGCTTCGCATCTCAACAGGAGCATCGACTACATCATAGACGGGTTTGTTCGCCATCGCGGCGTTTCTCGCGGTATCGACTTTGGACTTGAAGCCAGATCCTCAGGACACTCCCGCATTCGATCTCTATCAGCTTCTTGGTGACTTGGACATCTCTTTGGCATCCACCCCCACCCTTGCCCCATGCCGTCACGTCTACATACTGCTGGCGGTTTTTTCTCGGCCTCGCTCGGGAGCGTGAGTAGGTGCCCAGCGCGATCACTGCGCGTCGAGTTTTCTTTTTCAGGCGATATTAGAACTGGACGCCCATTTTAATCCAGCGAGATTTCACTGCATTCCTAGAAAGCCTCTGTGGTTCCGTGTGATGTCCATAATCAGAAGTGAATTTTGAGATGTTGGGTTCGGTGTTTGGGGGACTATCTTCATTTCCCATAAGTAACTTGCTTTGCGTCACTGGCCAGCGAGCCATGTTCTTGGCCGTGTTCATAGATAAAAGCGCCGAACTTATGTAATTGCAGTCGTTTTCCGTCGAGGTTTCTTCTGGTTCTGTATAGTACCCTCCGTCCCAAACAGTATTCCTTTAATGCCTCACCCAGATCTCGAGGGTGGCGACCCCGGGCCAGGCATGTGTCACCCATCACGTACATCTGTCACTAATTTCACAAACGTGCATCGTAGATGGTCACCGCAACCAGCGTCGGTCGACACCAGATCGGCCATTGCAAAGAGAATCCGACCACAGTGACAACTCACGGACGCTCTACTCCATGTACTCCAACATTGCAGAGAAGGAAGACACTGAGATGGTCGAACGTTGCCAAAAAGATAAAGATGGGACCCTGATTTTCGTGAGCCCTCATGTTAGTTCTCAGAGGACCCTGCACACTGACCGGGAAATATAGGCTGGCTTATTCTCTGCCACCGTCGGTGCATTGCTCACGCTCTCTTTCCCCGACCTCAAGCCAAACTCGCAAGACACTTCCGCATTCTACCTAGAGAACATATATCAGCTTCAAGCTTTCAGCGACTCAAATGTTTCTCTCCCGTCCGGTTTGGCCAAACCACCTGCGTTTTCTCCCCCAAGATATTCCATCTGGGTAAACTCACTTTGGTTTCTGAGCTTGATTGTCAGTCTTTCGGCTGCCATGCAGGCAACGCTGACTCGGAGTTGGGCAGTTCAATATATCTCGGTCACTCAGCCACCATGGGTTACACTACTCGAGCGAACGCGGATACGTGCAATATTTTCCAAGGGAAATCCGGGGCCGTATACTTACTGGGGAACAAGCTGGGAACCAGACTTTCTACATTTCTCTCTCCTCCTCTTCATCGTCGGCGCCCTCATTTATCTCTTTAATATCAATCGTGCTGTCTTCTATGCAGTGGTTTGGTGGGTCGGCTGTATGACAATATCTTTTACAGCTGCAACCATGAACGTATTTGCCAAGCCTCATGATCTGTTCCACACACCGCTTTCTTGGCTGGGTTTGTACATTTATCTCTGCATTTCCCATGTGGCGATTCAAGTTTGCTCCTGCATACCACCCCTTCATGGCCTCCGCGATGATATTAGGAGGCAATATCGCGATCTGAGCGAGCGTTACAGTAACGGGGTCGTGAATGGCAAATGGAGGCAAGCCGAGGAAATTGCATTGAAATCATCATCGGAAATCGATACCCTGATATTGGAGCGAATCTTGCTTACGCTGGATGAAGACAGCTCATTGGAAACGTTCTTTGACGCCATCCCTGGCTTCTGTAACTCGAAATTATGTTTTTTACCCCTCTCTTCTTCAGTTCAGACGAAGTTGCGACAAGTATTGGATGGATTCTTGGACCGCACTTTCTCATCCAATTTGGTCTCCGAATCAGTTCGAGCCAGTCGACTCATCACTTGCTTGAATGCGGCCTATGCGGCATTTCCGACCTATGGAGTCTCGGAAATCCTGGACAACATTATCAAAGGGTACTGGGATGAAGCGCTGCAATCCGTTGAAATGGGGCATGCTTTGAGGGTCTGGCGCCATAGAAGGGATCATGACCTGAACGTACAGCAGATAGTAGCCTGCATCATAGCTCGCGCACGGCAACGTGATGACCGCTGGACCATGCTCGTCAAAGAAGAATTTGGCGTACCGGATGACCTCGTTCGGGACGGTGTTGCACATGGCGATAGCGTGCTGCTTTTCATTTTGATTTACATTTCCCGCCAAGCCAATCGTGCCAGTTTATGGACTCCGGTGGTGCTGTCGTCACTTTCCAAATTTGACGTACGCAATACTCTTCCTGCACTGCAGCGCGACTTCTGTACATTGTGGAACGAAATTTCCCAAGAAGAAAGGAACCAAGTTAACCAAGGGTCATCCAGCACCTTGTCCAGCATTCTCGTCAGCACTCCCGTCAAGATTCTCCGTGATATTCGCCACATTTACATCGCCTTACATCAAGGCACTGACGCTGTTCCGACCGCGTTCTCCGCCTCCACCGACAGTTTCGATTCCATTCTGGAACATCCATCATCGTATCCATTGTGCGATATCGCTAGTCATCACCCAGACTCCACCACTCATGTTCCTATTGCCATATCCGCTGCTGTTCCTCCTATCCAGCTGGGTGATTCACTCGATGCCTCACCTCACCAATCCACATTTGGCGGTCTACCACTGGCTGAGGAAACGAACATCATCACAGGACTCCCTTCACCGCCTGATCCGTCGACAACCAGCGAAATCGGAGAGACCTCTCAGGCCCCCACAGCCACTTTCCCAGTTCATTCCAGCTCACCGTCACCTAACCTAGACGAGTCCCTACAAGGTGGCGTAGCCATGGCCCAGCCGGACATTACCTTAGCCGCTGAGTTGTCTCATTCCCCGGAAAGCAATGAACAGCAGGGTCCAGCCACACCATACGCAGCACCTCTGGCAGATATCAGTGGAATTTTGGCCACTGTGCCCACCCCTGTTCTCGACCAGTCGTCTGGAACCTATGAACCAGGCCCCGCTTTTATCTCCAAATCCTCGCTCCCTGCTTCTTCCGGCGGCATTTCCGCCCCCGACTCACCTGAGTCACCTGCACCCCCACATACCCCACCGTTGCCCAACCCAGAGTCGCTTTCCATACTTAGCGGCATGTCACCGGAAAGCCCATCCGATAATGCTACGCTACCGCGCTCGCACCCCCGTAAACTTGACAATGATGGTAATATGTCCCTTGCAAATACAGTGTTACACTCGCTCGTCTATTGCCCACCTTTCCAGGACCTGTTCAGGGACCTGCCATTGGGTCAACGTGAAAGGGGAGAGACTGGTGGGGACGCGACACCGCTGATGGATGCGACGGTTAGGTTTCTGGACGAATTCGCACACCAGGAGAAGTCAT
Source organism: Russula ochroleuca (assembly GCA_015178965.1). Lineage (NCBI taxonomy): Eukaryota > Fungi > Basidiomycota > Agaricomycetes > Russulales > Russulaceae > Russula > Russula ochroleuca. Next base: position 50,705 of record WHVB01000023.1, read on the forward strand.
CTGTGACGCACCAGGCCGCAAGGGGTGAGGTAAGGGATGACCAAGACGGGAAGAGAGAAGACGACGGTGCTCATTCGTTCCCATCGACGAACGTATATGATGCGCTGAAGGAGAAGAGGCAGTTCACCATTGTGAGGGTACGTTCCGGTACTCACGTAGTGGCATTCTGTTACTGATCCGCGTTGACCTACCATATTTAGGATGACTGGCAGCAGGATGTGGCAGTGTTCTTAAAGCTTTACCTCGAAGCGCTCGATGAAGAGCTGGTCGCGCTACAGTCTTCTATCAGCAAGCACAAACCGGGCTCTACTCTGAAGGCCGAGGAACTCGAAGAAGAGACTCAGTCGAGCGAGGGCCAGACTGAGATGGGTCAGCGAGACTACACGGTACGCTAATTCTTCTTTCTCTGTCTACACCGAGCTCGGCGTTGCTGACGTATCCATGGACGCGAATAGGCAAGTTCAATCGAGTCTCCCATCTCGCGCATATTCGGTGGAAGGTCCCGCTCGGTCATACGCGCGCCAAACCAGCCTGACACCACCACCGTCGAAGACTGGCGATTACTTCAACTCGACATTCAGGTCTGTTTTCTCCTTTCATCCATACATGTGTCCTTATGAATCACTTCCAAAAATCCCTCGCGCAGTTCGACTCGGTACACACCGTTGAAGACGCACTCACACACATCTCGCAGCCCCAACGTGCAAGCCAACCTGTGCAGGTCGGCCAGTTGAGCTCAAGCGATGTGAGCCAGCAAGTGCAAATTGAGGCGCTTCCACCTGTTCTCGTCCTCCACTTGAAGCGATTCTTGTACGATGCGACCGCAGACGGGGTAGTTAAGATCAGCAAGCCTGTTAAGTTCGCGCCGGAGCTCGAAATCCCACTAGGTACGATTTTCTTTTCAGTTTTCCTCGTCCTAAAGGAATCTAAGAATCCTTCGCGGCTCGGTTGTTCCAGAAATCATGGCACCCGCTGCTGGGAAATCGGTGGAGCCGGCGCACTACAAGCTGTATGGGGTGGTTTACCACCACGGCGAGTCCGCAAGTGGCGGGCACTATACAGTCGACGTGCTTCACTCGAATGGAGACAGCGGTAGTGGAGAAGGTTGGCTGCACATTGGCGAAGGAGCTGTAAGCGTGGTGCGTCACGAGGACGTATTTGAGGGCCATGACAATGAGCAGATGGACAACCAGTGTGCGTATATGCTGATTTATTGTCGCATTGCTCCTAATCAGATATGACCTATTTGACTTTTCTCTTGATCGCGAGGACACTCCCTTTCTTTATGATAATTTTGTTCTTCGTCGCTACGTCAGATATCAAGTATTGTATATCTCTTTGCACAAGAAGCATGGAGAGCAGTGAGCACCGTGCCCGACTCCTTGACATCCCCTAAGCCGAGACAGGCGCAGTTGGACGCGCGGACCCACACCAGATGCTGAATATGTAGCAGCAAACACTGCGTATGCCTTGCCTTTTTTGATGCTTAAAAGGACATGATAAGAAGGGAAGCACCTGTTTTCCTTTTTAATTACAAGGCCACTTCCCATCCGGTCTCCAAAAAAAAGGTTTCCAATACCCCCACCGGGACTCGAACCCGGAACCTCCAGATACCCTTCATGTAGAAGTCTGACGTCATGACCATTAGACAATGAGGGCCACCTTTGCAAGTCTCGACATTGTCACTGACAAACCGCATAAGGCCTCTTCATCGTTTATCTATCTCTTATCTCGGTTAAAATCTTCTCGACGATCCATTTCGGTTCTTTGACAGGAATCTACTCAAGAACGACGGCGATGGCAGACACAGGCCCGGACCCGGCGCCTGCGCCGGCACCTAAAGGCATCCTTCTCAAAGCAGATACCATCGCCGAGCCCTTCCTCGCTGAAGTGAAAGCGAGCTTGGCCAGCGGTATCTCGCGCGCGCCAAAGCTCGTCGGCATCCTCGCTACCGCTAACGCGCCTAGCCGGTCCTATGCCGAGTTTACGCGCAAACAGTGCGTTGCGCTGGGGATCGAATTTGAGCTGCGCGAGGTCGGCTCAGCGCTTGGCGGAGGTGCCAATGGGAGCAGAGCGGACGGGGAAGGCGTCGAGGAAGCGATTATCGAGGCTAATGCGGATGATGCTGTTGATGGTTTGATGGTACGCGCGCTCGCGCATACACTCTGTGTCTTCGAAAATTCCCATGTTCATGTTCACGATCAACAGGTGTATTATCCTATTTTCGGAAAGGAACAGGTGAGCTCGTTGATCGACCACCCGGGGTGGCTCCTGTGTCCATCCGATGTGTGCTTGTCATTTACGCGTGACTCGAGGACCACTATTTGCAGCAGATCGTTTCACCGTACAAGGATGTCGAGGGGCTCAACTATAAGTTTCACTACAATCTCTACCACAAGTGCGTCCTCTTTTCTCGGATCACTGGCGTCCCAAGCCAGACACCGACGGCTCTCCCACCAGCATCCGGTATCTCGAGCCCAAATCCCTCCTTGCGTCCTCGCCTTCCCTCGCCCGCGGCCCCGCACCACCCAAAGACGACGTCCCACCTCCCGGAACCGTCAAGTCGATCTTACCATGCACACCACTAGGCGTCGTGAAATCCCTCGAGCGCATCGGGGTATACAACGCGCTCCTGCCATACGGCGACCGCGCCTACGGCCGCACGATAACCGTCATCAACAGGTGCGTCTCGCTTTCCCGTCCGCGGCCACCACCACCGGGACGACATCATCATCCGGGCCCCCACTGCCAGATCGGAAGTCGTCGGACGCCCGCTAGCGGCTCTCCTCGCGAACGACGGTGCGCGCGTCTTCTCCGTCGATATCGATTCGATACATGAGTACACAAAGCGGCCCGCTGCGCCCGCTGCATCTGCGTCTTCTTCCGGCGGGGAAGGTGGGCCAGCAGCAGCAGTGCGTCGCGCATTCCACCCGCACCACGTCGTGCGCCCTGCGCCGCCCTCGTTCGACCTTGCGCGGTGCCTCGCGATTTCGGACGTCGTCGTTTCGGCCGTGCCGAGTGCCGCGTATAAGGTCCCTACAGCTGCGCTGAAGGACGGGTGCGTGTGCGTGAACGTCGCGGCTGATAAGAACTTTGAGGCGGACGTGCGAGAAAAGGTGCGCTTTGATCGTCACATCCTCATCTTTACACTTGTTAATTGTGTGTGTCCCTTGGCAGGCATCCCTGTATATTCCAGCCGTGGGAAAGGTAACTATTCTAATGCTCCTACGGAATCTGTAAGTGGATCTCATTATGACAGCAGCCCTTGGTCTCGCTCATCGGTTCAAAGGTTGCGATTGCTGCAGTACCAGGACCTACTCAAAGAGACGTCCTGAACCAAGACTGTGGAAGAACGGTGTTGATTAACTTCATAGATGCGAGTTGTCGAGAAAAAGAAAGACGGCCAATGCAATATGTATTAGAACTGCCAATTGGATGGATAACTTGCCAAGAAGTGAGACATGCGATGTTATTTGCTGAAAGATCCCGTCCCTTCTAGCACTCCCCTCCCTCCCATCTTCGCTTCTCTGCTATTGGCTCATCGGAACTGCGAGTCCGTTATGTGGATCTCGGGCACCGCACGCAAGTGATCCGTGGGCGTGGTAGCGCCGGACGTGGTTGTCGGTGTGGCATTGCCAGATGGATCATGCGGGAGGATACGCAAGCGCTGGCGATGGGCCTGTCAGAATCCGGGTGACAGTATCAGCGACCATCAATCCAATCAAGCAACCAACGACGTGGGACGCACAATAGGCAGCTTGGGCACAAGTACAAATATTAAGGCTGACAGATTGATCGCGAACAACCATGGGTTGTAATTCGTGTAGTGTGTCGAAAGCAGAAACCTGTTTTGTGTTGCGGTCGTTTGAGTGTGGGTGGAAGGGAGAGGCCGGGAAACGTACAGGCCGACGGGAACAGAGAAGAGCCATTTTTTCGAGGGCGTGTTTTGCGCACCGCCATCAATCTGCTCCCAAAGCGTGAGGTCGTCGTAGGCGCCACCGTGTAGCTCGCTCCCGAAGGGAATACCCGTCACCCAGTGAAACATAAGGTACGAGCACTGGGGGACAGTCGGGTCAATAGGAGAGGGCGGGTAGGACGCCATTGGATAGTGGGGAAGGGTACGCACAGCGAGATAAGTCAGGTTCACGGCTGTCCAGGAGATGTTCTGTGTTACACCGGGAATAACATCGATGATAACTTTCCCCGCCGCAACAAGCACGACATGGATCATCCATGCGCCTATATAAATACCAACCAAAGGGGGTCCATCATAAAAACAGTCAAAGTGGCACCATGGGAAGAAACACACACCCTTGCGGTTGACCCACTCGGCATTGGGGTTGGCGTACGCAGCTTGGTCGAGTGCCACTTCGTTCGAGCTGTCGACGTGTTCGACTTTGAGGAAACTGCTACTGCGCCCTCGTCTGTGTGTGTGTATTGAAAGCGGGAGCTTGATGTTAGGAGGGGTGAGACCGCTCATGGTAGGGAGAGAGAACGGAGGAAGCGTTTACCGGGACCGAGCCGTGCCGTCAATCATCAGGTGTCCCGACGTTGGGCGCAGTGGCAGTGCGCCCTCGTGCCATGTTACTTCACTGGTGCACTCTCCATCCCGCTGGCCCTTCCAATCTCGCTGCATTACGATTCTCGTCTCCCGTGCGCGTGCGCTCGTTACGTATATTCCCCAAGGATGCACTCCCGTTCGCAGAGCAGCCCGAGATAGTCTCGTGAGTCATATCCCCCCACCTCGTTCCCACTCTTCACTCCCAGATGTCTCGCGCGTCCTCTCCCTTGGATGTCTGGGTTCTTCGCGCACCAGTTTCCATTTCGATCGGTCGAAGTTGTGACGGGTTTCCAACACGTGTATGCGCCTCCCGGGGTCGCTGTTGTATATTGTTCTGTCAAGTTCACTGACGATGTTATTGACTACGCAAGGGAAACAGAGCCAGAAGTGTTCACCCTTGACGTCTTTTTCAATGCCCACCCCATCTGTAGCAATTCTAAACAGAAGCCAAAGGCCCCGAATGCGCTGGTGCCCACTTCCTTAGCGTACCCTGGTGGAAGTGTTGAGTTTCTTGTGGACATGGGAAGCGAGGTTTGTCTATCCACTCTTTATTACTTTTTCGCTCAATCATGGAGTCTAGTGTGCTACTCGTCTAATGATAGTGAAGGGGAATTTCACGAAACTCTCCATGGCCATCTATGGCGACGTTGCGTCTGAGCTTCCTTCCCCGCCGTCAACCTATGTCCCAGGCGTACTTCTGCCGTTCACCCCAACACCTCTGTCTCCCATCCTAGACCCTGCAAATTCAGGAGATCCAACAACGTTAACACGCAACCTCCTCTCCCTCATCCCCGACGCCCCCCCACTACCTCTTGTCATTCGCCTCATGTTCTGCCTCAAACCTGCCAACGACGATTGGGATCTGCCCGAGTTTCCATACATTCACCCAGATTTTGGCGACTACCCGATCGACTTTGACCTAGACTATGCCTATCAACTGACCAGTCAGCCAGTGGCCGACGATGTCCCGCTTGAAGTATTGCAGGGTTTCGCTGACAGAGTTGCAGACACAATTGGGCCCAAGGTACGAGTTTGATACGAATACACCTTCGCACCTTGACACCCCGTGCAGAGTGACACTCAGTCTTACTTGGTAGCAGGCATTCTTTCTCGCGTCGCCTGCCAACATAGCGAACTCCCAAGGCTCCTCGTCGTATGGACACTATCTCCTTCTAACGCCCCTGCGTATTTTGATCTCATCCACAGGACCGTATTAACGTTCACGCCATATTTGACTCTTCCACCATGGACGAAGACACCCTCGATCATCTCCTAGTCGCGGCCGCAAACCCTGACATTGCGAAGGGGTTTACTGCGGCGAATCTCCCAAAAGAACTCGAAGCCGTCGCAAGTCGCCCAGGGGTGGACCCCTACGTGAAGCGAGCAGCCCAGCGCGTGATCGATCGTCTGCGCGGCTGGGACGTACTCTCTGCTGCGATCCAGGCGCCCCACTTGTCATTTGTTCCAGCGAGGGAGGTCCTGCGCGATCTGGGCGGAGATGAGCCATCCTTCGGCGTCGCTCTGCATGCGTTCATCACGCATCCTGATCTGGCTGTGACCATAGCCGAGGCGGAGGGCCTCGTCGAACTCCGCGCATGGGTCGGCGTCGCCTGCGTGCTCGCAGCATACGCATGGGCTGATAGTGTTCCAAACGAACTGTGCCGCTCGCGTGCTTTTGGCATCATGCGTGTGTGGCAGAACATTCCGCACTACCGCGAGGTTCTTACCCGTCACTCCATCTTTTTGTCTGATCCCGTGAATGACGTGAAACACCACAGACTCTGAACCACCTCTTACTTCTACGGCAGATGATTTTCCGCCTTGAATGTATGATGGACGATGACACGCCGACGCGTTCAGGACTTCACGCTGAGCACATTCTTTACGACCTCACGCGCGATCCACGCGCCTTTCTATCCCCCCACCTCATCAAGTGTCTCCTTCAACTTCAGCCAGGGTTCTCCGTGATCAACGACGACGAGCGTGCTGCACTGCGCGCTCTTGCGCTTCTCGCAGATGACGGGCTTCCTGCCGTGCTCGAAGAGCTCGTGCAAGTGCCCACGCCCGTCTCAGCCGAGGCTCTGCGTACGCTGCGTGTCGCAACCGTGCTCCTCGGGCACGAGCTTGAGACAGGCGATCCCGGCGCAGGCGAGTGGGCCGCTCTCAACGCTCTATGGACGCAACAGTCCCATGGACTACCACTCCACCTGCTTGCTGCGCTCGACGCCCTCGCAGCAGATGCCCATGCACGCTTCTCGCTCATCCCGCCATTACCACCTTCCTCCCATGCACCGTTAAGTTGCCTCCTGGCCGGCGCAAATGAACTCTTGCAAGTCCTTACGCGTCTCATCCCTTCACACCCACTCCCGACCCGCGCCGTGAATGGGCTCATTAACGCCGCAGCGGACCTATTCGCATCTGCCAACGCGGCAGACACCCTCAATTCCGTGGAGAGCGCGCGCGTGGCACAGGATCTACGTGGGTCGTGTATTGACATCGTCCGTGCGCTCGATCCCGAACTCGTCTTGCGAGCGCTACTCCGGCGCGGCGCGGACATTAATGGCGCTAGCGCGACAGCACAAGACCCGGTACGTCAGGCGCATTACGCGCTGAGCCTCGTCGATCTCGTCCTCCCTCAAGAACCCGACGCGCCAAGTAGAGATAAAGTGCGCCTTGCGTTACCGCGTATCCTACCCGAGCTCGCTGCGTTCTTCCGCGCCTTGGACGTAGACGGACGCGCACACCTCGTACGGCGGCTCGCGGAACTCGACGGGGGCGTGCTGGGCATCGCGGAGTGGCTCGTCCTCGATGAATTGCGTGCGCTTTGCACGGCGTTGCGCGTTCTTGCGGCTGCGGAGGAGACGCCGCCTGATTTGTGGACCGTCAAGGCGCATCAAGTCGTCGTTGCGCTTCGGCTGTTACATGATTTGATGCGGGGGACGACGCCGGAGGCGCAACGGATCGTTGCCTTTGTTTGGTCGGAGGCTGAGCCCGCAGGACTCCTTGTGACGGCTTTGAATTTGCTTTTGGCGAATAGGGCCGCGTCGCAGGAGCAGGTTGAGCTTGCGCAGGTGCTCGTGCAGTCTTGCCGTGGTGGTGGTAATGGCTTCGGTGCTGCTGGACCGGATCGCAGCCTTTGCTTTGCGCTCGCTCTAATCTTCCTTCGTGCGGTACAACATGTGTCTCTGACATCGTCACCCGTATCGTACGCACTTGAAGCATTCAGGCAGGTGCCTATCAAGGTCATCGAGCCCGACCGTCTGTCCACAGAAATGGGCGACGCACTGCTCGTGCTCGCCTCCTTAACTTCTCCTTCTTCCTCCTCCTCTTCCTCGTCACCTTCTCCCGATAACCTGGGCACAGAGGCACCGGTAATCCTCTCCCTCCTCGAATGGCTCGTCGAACAATCGCACGCAGGCCTGCCGCAACTCGCCACCCTCCGTGGCATATCGACAGACACCTTCGCACAACTCTGCGATGCGCTTGCGCGCGCGTTACCGCCTGCGCGCCGGACCGCGCTCGAGAATGTGCGGCTGCATCTGCACACGGTACACGAGGAAGACGCTGCGCTGCGCAGCTTGCATACGCTCCCGCTGCCTATGGCGGACGTGCGCATCGCCCTGGAGGAATTACTCCAGCGTAAGCTCGCCGGCTCACCCACAACTGCCAACAACGCTGCCTCGGCTACGGCTGGCACCGCGGGTGAGGGAGAGGGAGGGAAGCAGGCTCCGCATCGCGCGATGACGCCCCCGCATGCGAGGGGCGTACTTAGTATGGTTACTGTATCGCCGCCGACGGCTTTGCTTCGAAGCCCGGCGGTGACGGGCCTTACTAAGACGTATACTGCGAACGATTTTAGAGCGTTGAGGCAGACGCCGAGCGCTAGGCAGAATACGAGCAGGTTGCCTAGTACGCATGTCGATGTGCGTTCCTTTCTTTCTTCCCCTCGTCTTCTTTGTTGTTGATGACCTTTTCCTTTTTACGTAGGAGTTTCAGTCTACGATGACTTCGCCTGTCATGGTGCCCATGCCCATTCCAGTCCTCCCTTCAAATCCGTATGGAATGGGACTTGGGCCGCCGTTCGGTTCCTGAAGCGACGATGTTGTTTTGTTTCCATGTTTTCTCTCACCGTGTATAGTTATAGTTTCTCTTAGCACTTTGGCCGGAGATGTATGCTTCTTGCGCACGCGAGATCGAGAGTAAAAACAACGATTCATTTATTTTCAACTACGACGGGTAACAAACGATAGTAAGAGATAGCATGAAGACAGCGACGACAGTGCGACTATTAGTGAGAGAAAGAAACCCGAAAAGAGCTAAACTTGATTAGCTAGCGAGAGAGAGAAAGAGCAGTTCCAGACTTGACTATGCGGAGATGCGAATGCGGTTGGGTACTGGGTGTAAAAGTGGAAGCACGAAACCCAGAAAAATGAAGACACCAAACGCCACACCCCATTAACCATCCCCTTTTCCTTAATCATAAACCGATAGCCAGCGACCCTTTACGTGGCCGGACCAGGATTACCGACGCGGTAATCTTTGGCCATGATGGGAGGCGACCTTTCGCGCTTAGCCCGACGCTGGGCACGCGCCCCCGCGCTGGCGCCTCTACGTGTCGACGACGACGAGGCATAAGTAGAGTTTCGAGTGGCGGTACCGGTTCCGCTGCCGGAGCCAGAGCCAGAACCAGAACCGCCACCGCCACCGTCGCTTTCGGGTTCATCGTCCTCGACCGCATCGCCATGATTAAGTCGCAAGTTGATTTCCTTCTGGCTCTGGTCAGGCGTGCAGTACTTGCACAGGCATTGGCCCACGCAGCCTTTCATGAGCCATATGGCATGCTCGACGAACTCCGTCGGGGAGCGGAAGACGGTTGGAGCGAGCTGTTGGGATTGGAAGCGGGAGGAGGGTCCGAGGTGGGGTGCGCCGTGGAGATAGGCGTCGATCCGTGGGTTGGCCGGGTCGGTTTCGACGCCTTTTTTGTGGATCCAGAGGGTGTAGTTCTCGGGGAACTTCAGGAGCTTCCATGGGGGGTTTGCTGTTGGCGTCCGTCCATTCCATTCATCAGTACTGCGCGTCAAAAAAAGCCGTAAAGAAGAGAATAACGCACCGTAGGTATGCTTGCCCAAGACCCAATCGGCAAGGTACGGCCCTATCTTGAACATCCACAACTGGTAAATGGGATCTTTCATTTCAAGCTGTTCATGCTGCGAGAAAATGCCGTCTTCATCCTTCGTCCCTAGGCGTTGCTTCGCACTCGGCGCATGACTGGTTTCCGCATCCGTATTCTTGATTTTGATCACATTGTAGCGAACACCGAAATATTTTCCTTCACCCTCCCACCCATCGGGACCTAGAGTCAATTGGCCATTTTCTTGTGAGTCAGTGGAGGTGGCCATGACTGATTGATTGATGTTAGGTGGTGGATAGATGGAGGTGGTGAGCTGAGTGCTATTTAGAGTGTTGAGTCTTTGTGAAAGTGGCTCAGGCCTAGAATATGGATGATTAGCCCTGTGGGCTCTACTGTTCTCTAGAAGAAGTTAGTATGCAGTATTTCTTTATTTATAATACAATATCTTACTGATGGGTGAAATCTTGAAAATTTGTGGGGGGTAACTTGAGTGGTGTGTTGTGATGAATGAGATCAACAGTGATCAGGCTTGAGAGATTAGTCAAGGGTTTGATGCTGCTGATTATCAAAGGTATTGAGAGGTTGAAGCACTTTATCACAACAATCTCTACTGCAAATCTTTTGTGATGGTGGTGGTTCAGGATCAAAGTGAGAAAAAAAATTGGGGATCAAAGTTGGTCCTTTTATACCTGTGGGAATTTCAAATATACCATGTTTCCCACAGTGTCCATCACACAACCTTCTATTCAGACTCTTCTTTTTCCCATCCCATGAGCATGACTCATTATGACTCACTCATTACTGCCCCATATAGAGCTCTACTTCCCACCAAGATGCAACCCCAAAAACAAATGCAGCAACCGAATGAAAGTATATACCCAAATATGCGAGTGAATGCTAATAATTGTATCTCCTCGGACATGTTCGATCAGTCAATGAGTGGATATCATGACGCATCGTCGCGCCATACTCTCTCAACCTCACCCTTCTTTGCCTCAGCCCGTCGCCCCGTCCACTCTTCCTCACCGACACGCTCGGCCCATTCCCCCTCCTCGTCCCAGCTCTGCCAATCCTCCTTCGGCTGAGGGTCTGCGTCCGCGCCTGCGGGACTTGTCTCAGATGATGGGTCTGGAGAGTTTATTGCCGGTACCATGGGTGAGCGCGGGAGGAGCGATGGTGGTGGCGGGCGCTGGCGTCGCACGGAGAGCATGCCACGTAAGGAGGGCGGGGGAGATAAGCTGCCGCGGTGGATGGTGGGGGCTAGTGCCGTGGCTGTTGGGCCTGGCGAGTCGTGCCTGGGTGGGTACGTGTGTGAGGAGTCGGTCGAGCGGCGAAGAAGCTGCACCTGCCCTTGCGCCTGCGCCTCGATGTCGCGCTTTGCGGACGTTGCCACAGCACCGCCATTTCCCCTCACGTCGTCGTCGTCGTCGTCATCGTCGTCACCGTCGTCACCACCATCATCCAAGTCGGAGGAGGAGCGGAATAGCGGCTCACGGTCGGAGTCAGGCTGGTTGGATGGCAGCGCGACACCTGCGGGGCCGCCAGCCTTGACTATAGAGTCTATGAGCCAGAACTGGACAACGTTCATGAATATTGGGAAAAGGCCCATCGTGCTGTGGGACCGGAGATGGGTTCTAATTCGCACCAGACGATGCCAGGATGAATGAACACGTACAAGACGACCTGGGCAGTGTCTCCGTTGCCCAACCAACTCAATAACCATGCGCCAAAATCTAATAACCTGTGCCAGGAGAGGAGGAGAACCACTAGGAGTTTCATGGAAGTGAGGGAAACGACGTAGACGACAGCTTGGCGCCCCCAATAATTGAGCGAGGGTGGAGTGCCGTATTGCCCGGACTGGAAGCCTTTCAACTGGAGCTTGACGGTGAAGAGCCATGTGAGGAGATGGAGGGCAAGGTAGATAGCACCGACACCTGGCGTATAATGCATGAAAGACTTGGAGGAAGGGGAAGTACAGGTGACTTACCAAGAGTGGTATCTATCAAAATGTTGAGAAAGTAGAAGACACATGCATTTCCAGATGAGCGCGTGGACCCCAAATCCGATATTAATACGTTAACGCCATGTACGAACATCTGGCCGACAACCTGCTTGGACACGTCGAATAACCTAGGATGGCATGGGCTCCTGACGCGTAAGTAGCGAGTGAGACACACCAGATCCGCCAAGGCCGTTTCGGCTTTTCATGATGTCGTTTGAACAAAAGAGAACTAAGAACGAACACACCCATCAGGCCTTGCACGACCTAAAAGCACTGGTGTGTAAGACGCGAGAAAAGATATGAGAAATTGAAATTGTATTCGTACAAGTGCAGTCGGGCCAAGAAGTTGACATGACTTGCGATCAACGGGGTAATCATCGAAAACGCCACCGACGGGGAGATTGGGTGGTGATGAGGGCTGCGGGTGTGGCAATAATGAGGGTGATGGGGGTAGCGATAAACTTGACATTGGAGGTGGGCGACAACTTGTGCCTCTAGCGTCTGTCAAGTCGTGTCGCCTTCGTCCAGGGCGCGTCAGTTGCCCGCAGACCGTAACTGCCCGTGTGTCCATATTGGGCAAGTACAATTATCTAATCAATGTGGTGCAGAGCTCGCACAGCCCTCTACACAGCCTCTTCACTGCGGTTCTGGTCTTGTTAATCTGTCTTGAGGACGGGACTTTGCCTTACAACTGTGAGCCATGAGCTTCTTCAATCGTGGGACTCCCTCTCCGGGAGCAGGACAACGCCCGCCAGCTTCTCCATATTCAAGGCTGCCAGATGGATCACAACCGAGTTTACCGCCAAGGAACGTGCGCCCACCACCGTCTCGATATGATGACCGTTCTGGTTTCGAAAAACGGTCTTCGGACCAACGCAGACCGCCTCCGTCTGGTGGAGTGTACGTGCAGCAGTCTTTCTATTGTCCAGGACTGCCTGCTAACCTTGATACAGTTTTGCCGTCCAATCCTCCCCGAGCAATGATCTTGCCCTCACAAACTGTCTCATCGTACATCTTCCGACTTCAAAGACGGAGAACATGTCCTCGTCAAGGATGACTTCCCGTTAACAGTCAGGTAAGTTCATGTCACTGATCGTCTCGGGGAGATGAACCCATGAACATCGCACGTCGACAGACACGACAATACTGGCCGTCTATCGCAGGGCGCAATCGGTGCAAGCGCTGTGCAGCGCCAATGGATAGGTTTATCGACCACAGGCGATACAGTAACCGTGACATCGCTCCCACCGCCTCCTCACCCATCCGCACCCGCATTCCTGGAGACGCTCACGCTCGAAATCGGCTTCCTGCAGCGCAACCTCGAGATTGCCGAACAGTTCTCCGCGGACGACATGGCGGCGACGTTCATCCGCGGGTTCAGTAACATCGTCTTTACCGTCGGGCAGATCCTCGTCTACGAATACCACGGCCAGAATCTCAAGGGCATCGTCAAGAGCGTGAGTGTCCTCGAGCTCGCCGCAGAGCAGCGACGCGGTGGCGGCGGAGGTCTCTCTGGTGGTAGCGGCCGGGTCGACTCGGGCATTGTAATGGGAAAAACGGAGGTGACGTTCTTGAAGGACCCCATTTCGAAGATCAAGATCAAGTCGAGCGCGAAGAAGGCGGCGCCGAATGCCATCCTGGCGCCGAATTTCAAGTTTGAGGATATGGGCATAGGTGGCTTGGATCAGGAATTCAGCGCAATTTTCCGGCGGGCGTTCTCGTCGCGCGTGTTTCCGCCAGGTCTTGTTGAGAAGCTTGGTATTCAGCATGTCAAGGGTGCGTGGTGGCATTCCCGTGTACGTATCTGGGCCCCTTCTTCTGACTTTTTGCGCGTGTTGTTTTAGGTATCTTGTTGCATGGGCCCCCTGGCACCGGAAAGACCCTCATGGCAAGGCAGATTGGTAAGATGTTAAACGCACGCGAGCCAAAGATCGTTAATGGTCCCGAGATCTTGAACAAGTACGTTGGTCAGTCGGAGGAGAACATCCGAAAGCTCTTTGCGGATGCAGAGAAAGAGGTTTGTTTTGATGTAATTTGGCTGTTACCCGTTTTATTGACACCGAGAAAAAAGTACAAGGAAAAGGGGGACGAGAGTGGGCTACACATCATCATATTTGATGAGCTGGATGCTATCTTCAAGCAACGTGGGTCGACCAATACTGGCACCGGAGTCGGGGACACGGTGGTCAATCAGGTGTTGTCCAAGATGGATGGCGTGGACCAGCTAAACAACATCCTCATAATCGGCATGACGAACCGGATAGACATGATTGATGAAGCGTTGCTCCGGCCGGGGCGTCTAGAGGTGCACATGGAGATTTCATTACCAGACGAGCACGGGCGGTACCAGATCCTGACCATTCACACGGCGAAGATGCGCACCAACGGGGTGATGGACGGCGACGTGGACATCAAGGAGCTCGCGAAGCTCACCAAGAACTTTTCGGGCGCGGAGATCGGCGGGCTGGTCAAGAGCGCGACTAGTTTTGCGTTCAATAGGCACGTAAAGGTCGGCACGATAGCGGGCATATCGGACGATGTAGAGAATCTGAGGGTCAACGCGGGCGATTTCGCGAATGCGCTTGAGGAGGTGCACCCTGCTTTTGGTGTGTCGGAAGAGGAACTCGCGCAGGTTATACAGAATGGTATTATCCATTACGACACGTCGGTCGATGTGCGTTCTTTCCGTCTCTTTTTGGACTGGGCTTACATTCCCATCTACCTAGGAATTGCTACGCTCTGGCCAGCTCTTTGTAGAGCAGGTGCGTACCTCGACGCGTACTCCGCTCGTCAGTCTCCTCCTTCATGGGCCACCTGGGACTGGCAAGACCGCTCTCGCGGCGACGATAGCCCAAGCGTCAGAATTCCCCTTTATCAAGCTCATCACGCCAGACAATATGGTTGGCTACTCCGAGGCACAGAAGATCCAGGCGATCTCAAGGGTGTTTGCGGACAGCTCGAAGAGCCCGATGAGCGTTGTGGTGGTAGATAACATCGAGCGTCTCTTGGGTGAGTGGGAACGTGCCCTCCTTCCCTTCACAGATGGAACTGATTGTGCATAGATTGGACGCCCGTGGGCCCACGTTTTTCAAATGCGGTGCTACAAACACTCATGGTGCTCATGGCGAAGCGACCCCCAAAGGTAAGCTAATAGACTAAACGGAAGCGCATCTGCTCCTTCCTGCTCCAGTTACTTAAGACTTGCACACCCAGGGCCGCCGTCTCCTCGTCATCGCCACATCTTCGCTTCGCCCAATGTTGACAGATGTAGGCCTCGCCTCGTTCGACGCCGAGCTACGCGTACCGCCAATCACGGACCTCACCGCTCTCGACCACGTCCTAGAGGCCGTCGAACTTTTCCGCAGTTCGCGCGATCGCGCGCGTGCGGTGAACATGTTGCGTCAGGCGGGCATGGGTCCGGACGACGGTCGGCTGAGTATTGGCGTTAAGAGGCTGCTTAGCGTGATTGAGATGGCGAGGCAGGAGCCTGAGGCGGTTGCTGAGAGACTTACGAGCGCGCTGATGGGTCTTGGGATGTAATAATTGCTGTACAGGGTTCCCCACTTTGTAGATGGACTCAACAATTTGTAGATTTTGTAGATCAAACACGTGTTTATGCATTTATGGCCGGGGGCGCGGGAAGGTTACCATACTTGGGGACTTGTGGCCGAGGTGACCGAAAGCTTTCATCCAATTCAACCACCACTGTGAAACGTGGCGCTCGCTTTGAAGGGAGGGTTTAGCCGTGCTGAGGGTTGTGAGGTCTGCAGCAGAGGTCCGTCTTGTCTCGCAGTAGCAGGGCACTTTCTTCTTGGTGGCACCCACCATCACGATCTTCCCTCATCAATTTTGTCCCATTTCATCAGGTCTCTGAGGCAAACGCAGACGTTGAAGAAGAGAAAAGAACAATAGTTGTATATAGTTTTTCCGTTTCTTTCACCTTTTTATATATGGCGTACAATATCTCCAGGAAGGGGTGCTTCAAATGCGGAAATCGTGCGTCCCTCTACACCCGTCTTCGCCTCCCTCCCTCCTCCCCCTCTCTTCATCTTTTCTTTACACTCTGCCCCAAGCGGGGGCGGGCAGATAGATACTAATGTGTTATCAACTACAGTCGGCCACATCGCTGAAAACTGTACGTCGCAGGAGCGGCTCTGCTACAACTGCCGTAAACCGGGGCACGAGTCGTCCGCATGCACAGAGCCGCGCACCGTCGCGGCCAAACAATGCTACTCGTGCGGCGGCATCGGCCACATCCAGGCGGAATGCCCCACCCTTCGCCTGCAGGGCTCCAACCAAAAATGCTATGTATGTATGCGCGCGTTGTTAAAAGGGGGAATGAATGCTGAGCGGGATGTATATATAGAATTGCGGCCATTTTGGGCATATTGCGCGCGTGTGTCCGAACGAGGCGGTGCAGGACCTTGGTGGCTTTGCGTCGCGCGCGCCGCCGCCGGGTCGTGGATTGAACATGGCGTCGCTCCCGCCTATCAAGTGTTATCGCTGCGGGGGACCAAACCATATGGCGCGGTATGTGTGCTCTCGTCACCCACTGCGTCGTGCTTGGGCTGATTTCCTTTGCCTTGCTTCTTGACTGTAGTGACTGTTTGGCACCGCCGTACTCGGTGACAGAAGATATGAACGGCTTAAAGGAACCGGAGGAGACGTGCTACAAGTGCAAAGCGCCTGGTCACGTACGTTCTTCCCCCTTCTATACCACTGGGTCCTCTTGTGGGTACTTACTGTACTGTTTACAGATCGCCAGGGATTGCCCTGAGGGACGCGAGCCGGTTGTGGAAGAGGAAGAGGACAATACGTGGGGCGAGGTCCAGGACCAGGACGATCCTTGGAGTGGTGGTGGAGCGTTTGCGGCGGCTGATGTGAACTAGGGCATGCATGCATTGATTGATTGAATCGTGATCGCATCTGTTAATCCCTATGCTATTATAGAGCCCAGTTTATGTACTGCACTGCCGAAGCTCTGCGTTCTCCATAATGGTTCAATGGAATATAGCCGTTTCCACCAAGCCATGCACCTTCATACGCACGCAAATACGCGAGCGCAGTTGCAACGTCCCAAACATCGTGTGTTGCGGTCACATGACGATGGAATAAAAGGCGAGAGGTCCGGACTCCAGGCCCGGGAAACTCAGGAGTTGACTGGTTGACCCTTCACATCGACGCAGCAGGCTATCCTTTTCTGCTCTTTCCGCGGACATGAGGAAAAGGATGCTGGAAGCCGCCATAACTTCGAGTTTTGGGGGGCTAAAAAAGTCCAAATCAGCGCTGTAACCCCACATCTCTTCTGGCGTGGACTGCGGTTTGCCACGAGCATTTTTTTCCTCTTGTACTACTACCCCTTCTGTTACAGGGCTGCCTCGGTGCGGAAACCACGCATATACCACGGTGTTTTGCTTCTTTCTCGTCTCGAGGCTGGAGCTGAGTTTTGGAGAACGTCTGTTTGGCTTGAGGCGGCTTCGGACCGGCAGCTCCGTGGGGCCAGACACTTTCGTAGCCAAGGTCAGGTTCGGTGGGATCAATCAAATTATTTGATTTTGATTTGATTTGATCAGGGATTTTAGACAGATCGCCCCGTCAGCTGCTGGCTGCTTCTCGCCGCCCACGATGGAGACGTGAAGAAGTAGAAGAAGAAGAGCCCTCCTCCCCCCTTGAACGTGGAAGTGCCCCTCTTTTCTCGTTTCCCACGTTATTAGGACCTGTCGCCAGTGCAGCCGGCTGGAAAGACGGTTGCCGACGGTGCCGGAAAACGGACGGAGTTTTGGGAAATACGATCGACGCAATAATGGAAGACGCCACTGAGGGTATTTGCTTTTCGCCATTCCGCTCTCCGCTTTATCAAGCTTGATCCCTGATTCGTCTCTGATTGTGGGGGCATCTTACAGTAATAAAACCCCTCGACTAGGACTGAGACTTTGGTGAAAGATAGTTAACTGTCAAGTCTGGTCACGTCAACCGGAATTTCATTTTGTCCGGCTAGCAGGCGCGAATAAAAATAGTTTTCGTGGAATTTCAGTTTTGTGAAGACCCGGTCGAGGCGAGGCGCATCGGATACAAGGAGCCATACGGACGTAGCCCACGTTACAAGCTATTCTCGTATTGGACTAGCCCCGACGCTCAGAGCTGACCATGAGCTGCCACTGGCACTCCAGCGGCCTGCGCAACTGCCGGCTGTAGGTCTGATTGTTCTTTTTTGTACTGTATTTCTGATGATGTTTCGTGGGAAGGACAGGGGAGGATACTGTTCGGGGACGATGACATCGGCCTCCTGCCATACATGGTCACGGGTAACTACCAACCACACCTTACCACCCCTCTTTTCCTTCCCGATCCAGTTCTCCTTCCGATAAGGGCTTGGTGTCTCACTTTCCCGTAGTCATTTCTGGAAACAAGGACTCCAGTGCCCTGGACCCTGGCATAGTCGCTCTAAAACCTTCGTGTGTGTACCCTCACCACTTATCCCTGATCCACATCCGAGTACACCCCCCAAGAACCACCGCCACTGATATCCATTATTGTGTACAGTTACAGATTTTCGGACCCCGCTTCCAACGAGAAGGGGCTCATACAGCTTTTTTGTGCATAAATGGATCTGTCCAACGCTGATCATCCGCACGCGTTTTCCCGTACGGGTTCGAAACACCAATTAAAACTGTCCGCCAGACCCCGAGATCGCCTGGGCTTCCAGTGCGCCAGAAGCGGAGGACAATCCCGGGACCGCGCGTGATGGTCTTCTCTTATTTGATGCCTCTCTTGCCTTCTCCTCTCTCCTCGGATTTCCATCTCGGGAGTGGCACAGAACAATTTTTTGTTTATCTGTTTGTTTCTGGGGGCCTCTCCCCCAATTTAATTCTCCGCTTATGCGAGAGTCACCATTGGTGCTGCTGTGCACGCGCCGGCGAGGCTCTCCACAGGGCATTGCGTCTACGTCGTCTGAGTCGCAATAACTGGCAACGTGTGAAAAGAGAAACAGAACAACGGCGCGAAGGGCGGAGGGCAACGTGTGGCCCACCTTTATTTTATTTTATTCACCATTTCTCCTCGCGCACATAAGCTACAACAGCACTGACCGATTGTCTAGACTCGTCGCGGCCACCACCTCCCGTTTTCGGCTTCCCCGGGGATGATTTTCCCGAATTATCATTTTACCCGGAGGTGGGAAACGTGCTCGGGGGTATGAGGGACGGGTGATCCCGATGTGCTTCTTCAGAGCCCTGGACAAAGGCGGTAATATCTATCCCCACTCTAGACATCGGTGTTTAGTCAAACCCCGCGTACAGTACACGACGCGTTTTCCCGACGACAATCTGGCCCGTATCTAACACGTTTCGAAAATGCATAAAAGGCCCGCGGGGGCGAGTCCTACCAGCACATCTCAAGTCCAACCTTTCCTCCCTTTCACGCACCCTGTACGCGCTGTTCCTCGTCTTGTCTCTCTGCGTCTCTCGCTGATATGGTTGACCCCCTAGCTGCCCTCAACTCCTCCTTCAGGTGGCGAGATCATCTTCGCTTGATCGCATTCCATCCGCTTCTTGTAAGGTCGTTCGGCGGTCTCGCGCGAGGTGCGTGTAATTATTATCAATGTTTTATGTGTTCTTATTCAAATGGCTGTCATGCTCGTACCCAACTTTGTCCAACGCCTGCAGGAACATTCCTTTTTCGAGCTCATCCAACGGCCTTATCAAGCAGTGGCATGCGGGCATCCGCAGATGAGCTCTCTGCTGGGGAGGCTTTGACGGTCACCTTAGTGGTACATGTTGATAACGTTTCTCTACTCTGACGAACACTGCTGACTTTTGTGTAATGTGTTTATCACAGGGATGTGTGCGGTGGTTGGATCGAAGCCTGTACTCATCTTAGCTCGAGATGCTTGCATTACATGGAAAAAAAATTATGCCCCATTGATTTGCCTCCGCCCAACGGCGTGTGGCGTTTTTGAGTGTATGCGATTCTCACGTCATCCAACATCGATCGTAGAGTAATAAGTACCTACACGCCATCGCCTTGAGGACAACGAAAGCATGTGGGATTGCGCCTGGATGATTTATCGATGGAATATCGATGATAATATTGAGCGCGCCGAGGTCGCTGTTGTTGAAGTTTCTGCGCAGTTTGAATTGTTTTTTGGCCAAACATCATGTGACGACTGTATGCCCATTTCCACCGCTGCTGCCATCAGGCGCGTGCAACACCATGCCCAGCGTAGACACCTATTCAACCTACCAAATTTGTCTTCCTTTACGCCGTCATTACCGGGCAATCTAGAGTCCCAGACCTACCACGAGCGAAAGATACTTCCGTCTGTTTTTTTTTCGCCACTACCCCCTTGCGTATACCTTACCTATGACTAGCTAGGTATACTCGCCAGCAGCTATATGCGGTTGTCTCTGATGTAGCCTCGTATGCATCCTTCATCCCGTTCTGCACAGACTCGCGCATCCTACGTCCGCTCGCGCCCGTGTCCGCGCCCATGCCCGCCACGCCACACGCACAGCAGATGGAAGCCGAGCTGACAGTCGCTTTTCTTGCATTTACGGAGCGATACACGAGCCGAGTAACGTGTTTGCCATACGAATCTGTCAAGGTGCGCATTCTGTTTGCTTTTTTGGGCGGAATCTGATGACTGATTACTTTTTTTGGTGGGGTGTTCGTTTGATTTTTGGGTGGTGGGTGTTGGTACCGTGGGCAGGCTGTCGCGGAATCGGCCACTCCTTTGTTCAAGACACTCGAGACGACGTGGCACTTTCATCCAGCGTCTTCGTCATCGCACCAGAGTAATGGTCACCCTGCTTCTTCCATGCCATCACGACCGCAGCAGCAGAGCATGGTCGCACGGGCTCCGGATGATGTCGGCCCGACACTCGTTTCGCTCAACCTCTCGTTTGCGTTTGCGAATCCGGTCCACGCCGCCGTTTCAGGTGCCTTTTTTGGGAGGGTATCCGGGCTGATGGTCAAGGCGTTCGAGGAGCGGTGCGCGAAGGTCTATGGGGCCTCGAGGCGAGAAAGAGTAGAGTAGACGCCGTAGATTTTTGTGGTGTCGGGTGCCTTTGATCGTAGACATGTTGGTCGCTGCCGCGCTCTGGACTGCCAAAAATGGTGTATTATGAGACACTGCACACCATCCGCTTGCTGGCGTTACATGTAATATTCCCTTGTACTTCTGCTTCGCTTTTTGTTCCACCTTAACACCGTTTTCTTGACCAGCCCTCGGCTGTGCCAGCGCATCATTCTTACACGTCCCCATCAGCATGAATGGCGTCCGTCGCTTCCTCACTAATCCTTCCTCCACGTCAACCACCACTTCACCCGTCAAGGACCGCACCAGCATCTCTTCGCGCTCATCCAGCCCGACCAAGGAATTACCCCCACCACCACCCTCTGCCACCAAGGCCCTCTTCATTCGCAAAGACCGCAAGCCGCCACCACCACTCGTTTCTGGCGCCGATTCCACCACTTCCTCTCCTACGACGTCGACACCTCCTCAATATCGAAAACCTCCGCCATCCGAATGGCATGAAGAAACGCCTTCGCCATCACATAGCCAGGTGAACGGTCTACAACAAGCGAACACCCGCGATGCTTTGTTGCTCAGTCTGTTGTCGTCTGAGGCGATGGTGGACAGCCGGGGCTATGAGATCTTGAGTGCGGAGGAGGTCGAAGAACTCAAAAAGGTACGTGCTATGTGATCTTTTGAAATTGGATTGTATAGTTCACTCGAAGGCTCCGCCCCTATGGTGACCATCACTGTGATGGGATCACTTTCACTAGTCCTTCTCCTCTTGCAAAAGTCACACCACGAGTCCTTTTCCTAACGTCTTCTTCTGCAGGAACACACGGTTCTGTCCTCGCGCGTCGGCGCCCTCCAGAGGAAGCTCGCAACAGAGATCAAAATCCGCGATGCAGCGCAGACCCTCGCCCGACTTAACGCTTCCTCTCCTTCCCCTTCGCGCATATCACGACAATCAAGCAGCGCGCTCGAAACTGCAGAACGGAAAGTAGACGCGGCGCAGACGGAGCTATGGCGCCTGCAAGAGCGCACCGCGAGCATCGGCCGGCGGCTCCTCGAGCACCGTGCTGGTGTCCTCGGTGCGGCGCTCGCCGAGGCGGAGCGTGCGCAAGCGCGAGCCAAGGAGCGTACCACCAGCACCAGCACCACCGCCCTCGACACGGACAGCAGCTTTCGTAGTCCGCTCTCTAGCGCGAGTAGTGTGGTGGTAACGACACCCAAGTTTGACGGCGCGCATTTTTTCGCTGGACACGAGGATGCGATCGTCCCTGGGAGGCAATCGCGTGGCGCGGTTCCCGCCCAGGACGGGGGCGGCGGTGCTGGTGGTGGTGGCGGCAGCGCGAGCCAGGAGGAACTCGAGGCGCTCGAAGCGAAGTTGGCCGCTGCTGAGGCTCGGGCACAGGAGCGGGATGCTCAGCTGGAGGATGCTCATACGGCCGCTGCTTCCGACTTGGAAAATGCCCGCGCGGTCGCGGCGATGGAACTCGCTAATGCCCATGCTGCGGGTGCGTCTGAGTTGGCAAGGGTCCGGGAACGCGCTGGTGAGCTGGAGGAGCGCGTCGCGCATCTCCAGCGAGAGCTCGAATCGTCAATGCGCGGGAAGGAGGACGCCGAGTTTTTGCAGGAGCGCATACGGACTTTGGAACGTGAGTTGGAGGACGTGGGGAGTAAAGCCGACCGGGCTCGGAGGCAGGCGGAGACGTCCTGGAACGTTGAGAAGGCCTCGTGGGTGTCGGAGCGTGAGCGTTTCGAGCAGGAGCGGGGAAGGTGGGCCGCGACGGCGGGTGCAGCGGCGGGGTTGGAGGAGAGGTTGGAACAGGAGCGCGCGGTGTGGGATCAAGAGCGCGAGGAACTCGTCGAGCGGGCGAAAGACCAGATCGCATTCGCTGCGGATGGATTACGTGGCCTTGTTCAGCGGTTCGACGTCCCGCTTTTCTCGCGCGAGTCTGGTCTTTCCGTGCTCGTTGATGCTCTCGGGCGCTACCTTGAGAAGCATAACGGGCAAGTAACTGAGCAGCTGCTCGTGGCGGAGGCGGAGAAGCGCAACGCGATGGTGCGGGAGCTCGATGAGGCAAGAGTCGAGATACAGGTCCTACAATCTCAATCCCGTTCTTCGGTGGTGAGTGACTTCCCTTGTCAAAAAGGCAAAAAGTGATGTGGACTGTTGTTTTTCCACAGGGTAACGGATCATCGCCCTACATGGAACCCAGGCCATCCTCGCCAATCACTTTTGCCAAAGACGCAGCTGGGTTGATCGCGATATTACAACCACTTTGGGCAACGTTGCCATCCCCAGAAGCCCGCGCGGCGCGACTGAGCAACGCAGCTCGTCCATTTAGAGCAGGGAATGGCCGGGCGTCGCCCAGTCTACGGATGGGAAATCCAGGTAGCCCAGGCCCGAGCGTGGTATCGATCAGCGACATGGACGTGCGGGCGCTCAAGAGCCTCTACAACCCGGGTGCAGTCGCAGCTGGAGCAGCAGGTGTAGGCGGAGGCAGGCCCGGCTCGCCTAGCTCCCCGACGAAAGACAGCATGGGACCGGGCGCGTTTAGCGTGGAGGCGTTCGCGCAGCGCGTACAAGCACTTATATCAGACGATCGGGCGCTGATGGAGCGTCTAATACGGTTCGCGCAGGCGCATGATTTGCTAAAGAAGAATGCGGAGAGGGCGCAGAAACTTGCTCAGGAGAGTAATGCCGCGCTGGAGACGTATCAGAGGCAAGTGCGCACGCTGGAGGAACGCCTCGCGCGCTCGGATGGCATGTACGCGCTGCACCCCCTTACACGATTTGCTATTGGGGAGAGAGCTGATTTCTTTTATTCACAGGAAGGAGCAAGTCGAACAGTTGACGGCGGAGAAACTGGCTATGGAACAGCGCGCGGCTGAACAGGCAGAGACGCTGCGGGAGCTTACGGAGGTGAACGCGGCGCTGTCTGCGCGGGCGCTACAGCTTGCGCAGGACGCGGCGGCGGCGGAGGACGAGCTGCGGACGGTCCGGTCGGTGTCGGAGAGGGAACAGACGCAGAGGCTCGCGCTGCTGGAGGAGATCAATCTCGTTCAGACGGAGAATGGGAGTTTGAGGCAGCAGTTGCGCGCTCTTGGGAAGTTATAGCGAGCGCCCGTCCGTGTTGCCTTGCGTGATTTTCGAGTTGTGATGCATGTAGGGACGGTGTGCCCATTTTCTTTTCTTTCTTTCCTTCGGCTTGTTTCTTGCTTTGGGGCACAATTGAATATTTTCCTTCGTCTATCTATTTGGTTTTGGTATTTATCCTTTCGGGACTTCGAGCTTCCAGGCTTGCTTGCATGGACATAAAAAAGTGTATTTTGTTTCTGGCAGTCACACGGCGAAAGTGCAGAAGCTGTGCTCATGCGTTCTCATACCTATGGGAGAGTGATTCGAGACTAGAACACTGCCTTGCATTTGCCATGAGGCAACGACTGTCAAAGTCTTCCCAACGTCTCCTAACGCTGACGCTGTCGTCCATCTCCAAATCTCTGCTGTTCTCCAACAAAAACTTTTCAATGCCTCAACCTGAAAATGAACCGGAGGACCTTGAAGGAGGCAACGAAGGAGGTATGTCATCTACATCATGACCCGTTCCACCCCATTTTAACCTCTACTTATGGTAGATGACCGCCTTGACCCTCAGTCGATGCCGGATCAGCCATCTCAAGGAGAATCCAACTTTGGTGATAGCTCTGGGCCGCTCTTCTCCATGTACTCCAAGGCTGCAGAGGAAGAAGACACCAAGATGGCCGAGAGTTGGCAAAAAGACGCCGATGGGATCCTCTTTTTCGTGAGTCTTCATGTCGGCATTCAGATTTCTTTGTGCATAAAACAGGAACATTATAGACTGGTTTATTCTCTGCCTCAGTTGCTGCGCTCCTTTCCGTGACCGTCCAGGACCTGAGGCCAAACAGTCAGGATACCTCGGCATTCTATCTTGGGAACATCTTTGAACTTCTCGCCGACCCAAATGCAACACGCACACTCATCCCGTCCTCTGTCTCCAAACCTCCCCCGTTCTCTCCTCCGGGATATGCCATCTGGGTGAACTCACTCTGGTTCTTAAGCTTGGTCATCAGCCTGACATGCGCTCTATTGGCAACTTCGCTACAGCAATGGTCACGTCGATACATCAGGGTCGCCCAGCCGGCACGTTGCAGTCCAGAGAAACGAGCGCGAATGCGTGCATTTTTTGCTGAGGGCGTGGACAAGATGCATATTCCTTGGGCAGTTGAAGGATTGCCCACGCTACTACATCTCTCCGTGTTCCTCTTTTTTGGCGGACTCGTCGTTTTCCTCTTCAATGTCAACCACGCAGTCTTCAGCTCTGTGATTTTGTGGATCGGGCTTTTCTCAATCATGTATGGATTGATCACGGTGATGCCAATTGTTCGCCATGACAGCCCATATTATGCACCGCTGTCCCGATCAGCCTGGTTCCTGTACGCTGGCATGAATTATGTATTCTTTAAAGTTCTCGCCTACAAGTATCGTAGGAGCGTTACCTTCGAATCCTGGCTACGCTTTTCAACCTTGAAGGAACGTTATCACGGCTGGATGTTGGGAGGTGTGGAGAAGGCAGCCGAGGAAACGGTGTCGGAGCGGTCATCGGAGATCGACATTCGCATTTTCGACTGGACAATAGGTGTTCTTGAAGAAGATGACAGCTTGGAAAAGTTCTTAGAGGCCATTCCTGGCTTCTTCAGATCCAAGTTGGTGAATTATCTCGAAAGTGATCTCCCCGAAGACATTCTCAACAAGCTCTGGAGTGCAATGAATAGATTCATGAATCGCACTTTATCATCCAATTCAGTCATTGAATCGGTCAAGACTCGTCGGGCCACTATCTGCAGGGACATCATGAACATGATTCCCTTTCCCATTACATCCCTTTACGACTCTTTCGCCGATTTTTTTGATCAAGCACCGGTATCCATCGAGAGACGACAGGCTACGGCACGATGGCGCATTCATGCCTTGGAATTGGCATTTGACGCCATTGGTGAAGATAGCTCATGGGAAAAGTTTTTCGAGGTTGTTCCTGGCTTCTTCGACTCGGAAGGGGTCGACGGCCTTGAAGAACATCTCCCCTATGAATTTCGGATCAAGTTCAGTGAGGCGTTGAATGGATTCCTGGACCGCTCTTTCTCAATTGGTTCGGTCACTGAATCACTCCGGAACGGTCGTTTCATCGTCTGCCTCAATGCGGCCCACGCAGCTCTCGGTTCCGAAGACGTTTTTCAAATTCTCTGGGACATTCTTAGCGGGCGCTGGCCTGAACTGCTACGATCTCTCGAGATGGGGCATTCCCTTCAACGCTGGGGCATTAGTAATGACGAACGGTTTACCCTGGATGTAAGAAGAATAGTAGCCAAAATCGTCGTTGGCGTACGGGAACGCGATGATCGCTGGATCTCACTCGTCAAGGCTGAATATGACATAGAAGAACGTGTTCTTCGAGACTACATCGGCCACGGGGACAATGTGTTATTTTCCATCTTGTTACACATGACTCGCCAAGCATTACACACCGGCTCCTGGACGCCGTGGATCTTGTCGTCACTTTCTGAATTCAACGTTCGTGATACGCTCCCTGTATTGCAGCACGACTTCTGTGCGTTGTGGAATGACATCGTTCTAGAAGCGTGGAACCAAGAAGGGTTTACTATAAACTCACCTGTTTGGATTCTACGCGAAGTCCGCCATGCCTACATCGCCTTACATGACGGCACCGATGCTACCCTGACTGAGTTCTCCGCTTCTACCTATTATTTCGACCCCGTTCTGGCCCAGCCATCGTCGTATCAACCCTGCAAAATTGACAGTCATCGCCAAAGTTCGACCACTCACAGCCCTGTTACCGGTTCCCTTATTCTCCCCTCCCCTCTCACCCAACTCGATCAATCGCCCACCGCCTTGCCACGTCGCCTGTCTACCATACTAGAAAGCGTTCACACTCCTGACAGCAGCCCCGCTTCACAACAAAATGAGGAAGAATTCGTCACCGTCGAGCTCCCTTCATCCACGGACTACACCCCTGATCCGAGTCACACACAGGGATTCACATCCCCGCCTCGAGCCACCACCCATGCCGCTTCCGGTTCGTTCATTACCGAAAGCATCACCTGGAACCCAGACCTCTTTGTTCCTCGCATGACCTCACATGTCTCATGCCAGTCCGCGCCATCGGCCGCTGAGATTCCTGCTACAAATTTTGTGCGGTCCGACGACCCGACGCCTCAGATACACACCAGCGATTTGGGAGAGACATCTCATGCTCCCGTGGTTCCTTCTCTTCTTTTCCAACATCTCGACTTTGTTCCAGCCACTATCACGCCATCAACTGGACCTGATCCAGGCAATGACCCCGATACGCCGCAAGACGCCACCTCGTCCGCTACCCTGTCCCATCCTCTAGAAGACAACCAGCAGGATGAGGTCACGTCACGCGCAGCACCGGACATTAGTGAAATCCCGTCCACGGTTATTCCCATCCCCCGGTCTATCCCTACTATCGTCGTCTCTGACTCCCCATCGCCACCTATCCTGCTTCCAGCCCTTTCCAGTGGTATGACTACCACAGAGCTCCCTTTATTCGTAGAGCCCGCTCCGATCCAGCCTGATCAGATTCCGTACGACTTTCGATTCCCGTCCTCAACCTCAGCAACACCCAACTCTCACATTTCTCCCCAGGTTACTTCCGCTTTCGATGTCCAAGTTACTTCGAGCATTGTAACGCCTAATCGGCATGACGATGCCCATGACCTAAACCCTCCTATTCCAATGACAGTACTCCCCCATTCAAACCAGACGGCGCTACCGGTTCATGATATTGTTGCAAGCACGTTGCCACTCGAGGACAAGGTATCGCATGACCTAGATACAGGATGACCTGGACAAGTTGTGGCTGTGATTTGCAGATAGGCAACGGCTTCTGTGAGTTCCTTTCTCTTAGTTTTAAAGCATCGCCAAACATCATTGTAGGTGTTGTTCGTTTCATTCGAAGGGAAACCGTTGGCTCGTGTGATACGGTGGTTGAAAGAATGAAGCGGCTTTTGAATGTAGAATAAGCTAACCAAGTGGGCCGTTACAGTTAACTTAGTGCAATGACGATGCTGAAGTTTGACGGCGCGTATTTTTTCGCCGGGCACGAGGATGCGACCGTCCCTGGGAGACAATCTCGTGATACCGTTCCCGCCCAGGACAGCGGCGGTGGCGGTAGCGTGAGCCAGGAGGAACTCGAGGCGAAGTTGGCCGGTGTGGAGGCTCAGGCACAGGAACGGGAAATGGAGGATGCGCGTATGGCTGCTGCTTCTGACATGGAAAATCACCGCGTCGCGGTGAGAGAGTTCGCTTATGCCCGTGCTGCGGGTTCGTTCGAAGTGGCGCGGATCCAGGAACGCGCTGGTGAGTTGCATGGCGCATCTCCGGCGAGAGCTCGAATTATCGATGCGTGGGATGGAAGACGCTGTATTTCTGAAGGAACGCATACATTGAAACGTGAGTCGGAGGACGCAAGGAGTAAAAGCTGACCGGGTTCGGAGGGAGGCAGAGGCGGCGTGGAATGTCGAGAAGGCGTCGTGGGTGTCGGAGCAGGCGGGCGCATTTCGAGCGGGAGCGAGGAAGGCGGGCGGAAACAGCGGGTGCGGCGGCGGGGTTGGAGGGCAGATTGGAAAAGGAGCCGCTGTGTGGGAGCACGAGCGCGAGGAACTTATCGAGCGGCGAAAGACCAGATCGCGTTCGCTGCAGATGGATTGCGGGGCCTCGTTCAGCGGTTCGATATCCCTCTTTTCTCGCGCGTGTCTGGTCATTCCGTGCTCATCGATGCTCTTGGGCGCTACCATGAGAAGCATAACGCGCAAGTAACTGAACAGTTGCTCGTGGCGGAGACGGAAAGGCGCAATGCGATGGAAGGGAGCTCGATGGGGCGAAAGTCGAGATACAGGCCCTGGACGGTTGATTTCCCACAGGGTAACGCACCATCGCCCTACCTGGAATCCAGGCCATCCTCGCCAATCACTTTTTCCAGGAACGTAGCTGGGTTCATCGCAATATTACAACCACTTTGGGCACGTTGCCATCCCCCGAAGCTCGCGCGGCGCAACTGAGCAACGCAGCTCGACCATTCCGAGCAGGGAATGGCCGGACATCGCCCTCTACGGATGGGAAATTCAGGTAGCCCAGGCCTAGCGTGGTGTCGATCAGCGATAGACGCGCGCGCACTCAAGAGCCTCTACACGCCCGGTGCAGCCGCAGCTGGAGCTGCAGGTGTAGGCGGAGGCAGGCCCAGCTCGCCTAGCTCGCGTACTAAAGACAACATAGGACTAGGAGCGTTTAGTGTGGAGGCGTTCGCGCAGCGCGTACAGGCGCTCATATAGGACGATCGGGCGTTGATGGAACGTCTGATACGGTTCACACAGGCGCATGATTTGCTGAAGAAGAATGCGGAAAGGGCGCAGAAACTTGCTCAGGAGAGTAATGCTGCGTTGGAGACGTATCAGAAGCAAGTGCGCACGCTTGAGGAACGCCTCGCGCGCTCGGATGGCATGTACGTGCTGCATCCCCTTACACGGTTTGGTATGGGAGAAACCGAGAAAGAGAGAGCTGATTTTTTATTTGTTGGGTTTTCAGGAAGGAGCAAGTCGAGCAATTGGAGGTTGAGAAGCTGGCTACGGAGCAGCGCGCGGCTGAACAGGCAGAGACGTTCAAGTTGCGGGAGCTTACGGAGGCGAATGCGGCGCTGTCGGTGCGGGTGCTGCAGGTTGCCCACGACGCGGCGGCGGCAGAAGACGATCTGCGGGCGGTCCGGTCGGAGACGGAGCACACGCAGAGGCTCGCGCCGTTGGAGGAGATCAATCTTGTTCAGACGGAAAGCTTGAGGCAACAGTTGCGCGCTCTTGGGAAATTATAGCGAGCGCCCGCCTGTGTTTCCTGGCGTGATTTCGAGTTTTGTTCGTGGTGATGCATGTAGGGACGGACGGTGTGCCCATTTTCTTTTCTTTCTTTCCTTCGGCTTGTTTCTTGCTTTGGGGCGCAATTGAATATTTTATTTCGTCTATCTATTTTATTTTGGTATATCCTTTCGGGACTTCCAACTTCCAGGCTTGCATGCATGGACATAAAGAAGAAAATGTATATCCAGTCCATGCGGCACAGATGCCATCTGATGTACCTCGTGACCGTAGGAACTATAATGCGATCGACGTTTGGGCTCATAACGGAACCAGCGACGCGTATGCCTTCACCTCGCTGGTTTTACACCACATGCATCGATCGTCGACGGGGTTGGTGACGTTGAGGTAAGTTCTTTCATCATCTTGTCATCGTGGTGGCAATTTACGTACTTACTAATGACAACAGAGTGAAGCCTCGCACAACTGCACAGTCCTCATGACCGCGGTTTAGGGCGGAAACGCCGGAAGCTGTAAAGATACCTCAAGTCTTTAATATGCTGCGGAGTAATACATCTGTCGAGGCCCTCTGATGGCTTCACACCTTTCTCATAGCACATCACCTTTTCCATATTTCGAGCTCCGAGCCAACTGGGGATTCTTGAAATGGCGAACGGAGGTGTTTCGTTGCCCACCCCTCGGTGGAAGACGTCATTCAGCGTCGTCATCGACGTCTGGCCTCCATCAAAATGATCTTGACCAACGTCATGCGAGTGCCTATCACCTCGCTCCGCTCTACATCGTGGAGGTATCAAATGTTAGAATACTGATTCAAAAATTTAAGGCATACGTGCTTCCTGGCAACTACGAGCGGAGCGTGCACGCCCATCATCCTCGTGTTCGTGGTCTGGAGTGGGAGAGCCAGAGGCGGTATGGATGCGGCTTCTTTGTCATGTTGTTGAGGTCCTTTTAAACTTCATCGAAGCGTTCCAACCTCTCCACACAGTTTCGATGTCTCAAGCAACTCGACTAGCAGATCTCGAAACGGCGAGTGGAAGTGGTACGTTGCCCATCACTTACCGCTATACTCGTCAATTTTTATCCCCATGTATAGAAAATGTCCTCTTCGTCCGACCTCGTTCAGGATCATTCCAGACGCCTCGAGGAGGTTTGCACTTTCGTGATAGCTCGAAGCTTCTTTTCTCCATGTATTCAAATATTGCGGAAGCAGAAGACAATAAGATGACTGAACGGTGGCAAAAAGATGCAGATGGGATTCTCATTTTCGTGAGTCTTTTCATCCGCGTTCACACTCCTATAGGCTTAAACACGAGCGCTGTAGGCCGGTTTATTCTCTGCCATCGTCGCAACGCTACTTTCCGTGACAATCCCGGACTTGAAGCCGAGTCCTCAGCCTCAGGGGATCTCGGAATTCTATCTCAAGAACATCTGTCGGTTTCTCTCCCACCAGAACGAGTCATGTGAACCCCCTCCCTCCCTTGTCGCTGATTCCTCCGCATCCACTCCTTCGAAATCCGCCATCTGGGTGAATTCACTCTGGTTTTTGAGTGTGGCAATCAGTCTTACTTGCGCAATGTTGGCAACATTCATACAAAGATGGGCACGTCGATACATCAGGATCACACAGTCGCCACGATACAGTCCACACAAGCGAGCACGGCTTCGTGCATTCTTTTCCGACGGTGTTGACCAATGGCACGTTTCCTGGGCTGTGGAAGCATTGCCCACCCTGCTGCACCTATCCCTCTTCCTCTTCTTTGTCGGTCTCGTCATCTATCTCTTCAGTACCAATCACTTCGTGTTTGGGACTGTGGTTTGGTGGGTGGTGCTTTCCTCGATGGCATACCTATCCATCGCGTTGCTGCCAATTTTTTGGCCCAATAGCCCATACTATGCTCCACTGTCTTCAATACTTTGGTCCCTTTATGCCTGCATATCTTATGCAGCCTTCAACATTCTTTCCTCCCCGGTGTTTGGCCACTTTGGAGACAATGCTATAGGCCGCTTTCGTGGGTCGAGGGACTACTATCGCAAACGAATCTTCAAGGATATGGGGAAGATTGCGGAGGAAACTACTTTGCAGCAGTCATCGGTGATTGATGCCCACGTCCTGGAATCGATATTTGACGCTCTTGGTGAAGACGGCGCATGGGAAAAGTTTTTCGAGGCCATTCCTGGCTTCTTCGACTCAGAACTGGTCAACGTTGATAGAGAACATTTCTCCAGTGAGTTTCGGAACAAGTTCAGGCAGGCGTTGAGTGGATTCTTGCACTGCACTTTCTCAATCAGTTCGGTCTCCGAATCACTCAGGAGCGATCGACTCGTCATCTGCCTCAATGCCGCACACGCCGCACTCGGTTCCGACGGTGTTTCTCAAATTATTCAGGACATCCTCAGCGGACGGTGGCCTGAATTGTTACAATCCGTTGAGATGGGGCATTCTCTCCGACGCTGGAGCAGTACTAATGACGAACGGTTTACTCCGAGTGTACGAAGAATAGTGGCCCAAATCGTCGTTTGCGTACGAGAACGCGATAACCGCTGGATCGCTCTTGTCAAGGCCGAATATGGCATGGCAGAGCATGTTCTTCGAGAACACATCGGCCACGGCGACAGTGTGTTACTTTCCATCTTGATCCATGTGATTTACCAAGCCTTTTACACTGGTCCCTGGACACCATGGATCCTGTTATCACTTTCTAAATTCACCATTCTTGATACGTCCCCTGAACTGCAACACGCCTTTTGTGCATTGTGGAATGACCTCGTTCGAGAAGCATGGAGCAAAGAAAGGACTATAAACATTCCTGTTGAGATTCTCCGGGAGGTCCGCCATGCTTATATCGACCTCCATGAAGGCACCGATGCTGCCCTGACAGCGTTCTCCGCTTCTACCCTTCATTTCGACCCAGTTCTGGTCAAGCCACAGTCATATCAACTCTGCAACGTTGCCAGTCATCGCCGAAGCTCGACCATTCACATCCCTGTTACCGGTTCCCATATTGTCCCTTCTCACGCCCAACTCGATCATTTGCCTACTGCCTTACCACCTCACCCTCCTCCCAAAGACAGCGATCATACCTCTGACTGCAGCGCCGCTTTACAACAAGCCGAGGAAGTAGAGGTCAACGTAGAGCCCCCATCATCTACGGATCACGTCCCTGATCCGAGTCATACACAGACATTCACACTCTCAAATCTAGCTACTAATCCTGTGCAAACTGTCCAGGTCACTTCCATTGTCGGTCGTTCCGTTCCTGAAAGTATCGGAACAGCCATCACCTGGGACGTTCTTGTTCCTGGCGAGGCCACGCGTGACCCACGCCAGTCTGTGCCGTCGGCCTCTGAGATTGCCGCTACAAATATTGTGTCATCCGACGACCCGATGCCTCAGATACACAGCAGCGAATCGGGAGATTCATCTCAGGCTCCCGTGACACCCCTTATTTTCCAGGATCATAACCCCGTTCCGGCCACTATCACGCCATCCACATCACTTTATCCAGGTGATGACTCCGACGCGCCAGACACTACCCCGTCCACTACTCTGTTTCATCCTCTGGAAGGCAACAAGCAACAGGATACCATCGCGCTATGCGCAGCACTAGAAACTAGCGAAATTCCGTTCACGGTTAATCCCATCCCACGGTCTATTCATAATGTCTTTCCTACTATCGTCGTCTCTGAGACCCCGTCGCTGCCTATGTCCCTTTCGTCCCTTTCCAGCTATCTGAGTCCCGCAAAGCCCTTTTTATTCGTGGAGTCTGCTTTGATCAACCCTGATCACATCCCGCCCGCCCTTAGATCCTCGTCATCGTCCCTAACATCAGCCAGCTCTCATTCCGGTTTAGACGCCCAGGTTACTTTGCACATTGGAACGCCTAGTCCACATGACGATACCCAAGACCTAAAGCCTCCTATTCCAACGACATTACTCCTCCATTCAGCCCAGGCATCGCCAGCTCATGACATTGTTGCAACTACTGTGCAGCCTGAGAACCAAGCATAACATGACCGAGATAAGTTGTAGCTATGGATTGCGAATTCTCAACGGCGTTTGTATGTTCCTCCTTTCTCTCGTTTTGGTGCGACCCTATGATATCGTTATTTGTAGCGCATGTTCTCGCCTGTGAAGTTGTAGCCGAGTAAATAAGGCGGGATCAGAGTACTCGTTATGTATAACAACTTAACCTAGTCGTTACAATTAGTTATATAGTATATATAGTATGTCGAGTACTACTTATGACCACAGACCAAGGGGAGATGGAACCTTTGGACGTGGGTATGCCGTATCATCGCTATGGAACTGAGGCCATCCTCGCCAATCACTTTTGCCAAAAGCGCGGCCAATTTGTCGCGACATTGCAACCCCCTTGGACAACATTTCCATCCCCAGAAGCCCGCGCGGCACGAGTGAGCAACGCAACTCGTCCATTCCGAGCGGGGAATGGCTGGACATCGCACACTCCTATGGATTGGGGATCCAGGTAGCCCAGGCCCGAACGTGGTGCCGATCAACGATATGGATGTGCGCGTGCTCAAAAGCCTCTACATCCCTGGTGTCACGTATGCCCTGGGTGTGGCCGCAGCTAGAGTAGCAGGTGTAGGCGGAGGCAGGCCCGGCGCGCCTAGCTCGTCGACGAAAGAGCGCTGATGGAGCGTCTAATACGATTCGCGCAGGCGCACGATTTACTGGAGAAGAATGCGCAGAAACTTGTTCAGGAGAGTAATGCTGCGTTGGAGACGTATCAGAGGCAGGTGAGCACGCTGGAGGAACGCCTCGCGTGCTCGGATGGCATGTGCGTGTCCACCCTCAACGCGTTTCGGTATGGAGGAGAGAGCTGATGTTGGGTTTACAGGAAAGAGCAAATCGAGCAATTAACGGCTAAGAAACTGGCTACGGGACAAATAGCGCGCAGCTGAACAGGCAGAGACGCTGTGGGAGCTAGAGGGGAACGCGGCGCTGTCAGCATGGGCGCTGCAGCTGGCGCAGGACGCGGCGGCGGCGGAGGACGAGCTGCGGACGGTCCGGTCGGTGTCGGAGAGGGAGCAGACGCAGAGGCTCGCGCTGCTGGAGGAGATCAATCTCGTTCAGACGGAGAATGGGAGCTTGAGGCAGCAGTTGCGCGCTCTTGGGAAGTTATAGCGAGCGCCCGTCCGTGCTGCCCCGTGTGATTTCGATTTTGTTCGTGGTGATGCATGTAGGGACGGTGTGCCGATTTTCTTTTCTTTCTTTCCTTCGGCTTGTTTCTTGCTTTGGGGCGCAATTGAATATTTTCTTTCGTCTATCTATTTGGTTTTGGTGTTTATCCTTTCGGGACTTCCGGCTTCCAGGCTTGCTTGCATTGGTATGATAAAAAGGCATATTCATTACAATAATGTTGACGACTTTGATACTGCATTGGTGTCGCAGTCCAGTCACTGGAACCGTGAGAGATTGTTCAGATCACGTGGGGTCTTCCCCTGAGCCCTGGTGACCAGACCAGACTCTTTGAGTCTTTGTATATGCAGACTATGCGATCGAAGTCAGGCCTCATCGCAGTATGCATCGATCATCAACATGGCTAGTGACATCATGTGTACGTTGCCTAACATTGTGCTGTCGTTGTAGAAACATATTCCGTCCTTACTGATGAACCACGAAGTGAAGCTGTGCACAACCCGGCGGCGATCCTCATGGCGGCGGTTTAGGGCAAAAAAAAACCGGAGGTTGTAGGGATTTGAGTTTTTTAAGCATCCGCCGAAGACTTCCGACCTCTATTTTTCTCAACACAGCACCTTTTCGATGGCTCGAACTGCCAGTCAACTGGAGGATCTTGAAATGGGGAACAGAGGTGGTGCGTTTGCATTGCCCACCACTCAGCCCTGTTTTCACCGTTTTGACCCCCATGTATAGGAGATCACCACCTCGAACAATCTCATTCAACCCCAAACCCGACCCCCCGAAGAAACGACCCGTACTATGCTCCACGTTCTTCAATATTTGGTTCCGTTTATGCCTGCATTTGTAGGTTGAAGGACTGCTGTCGCAAACGATTATTCGGGAGTAGAAGGGAGATTGCCGAGGAAACTGCTTCGCAACAGTCATCGGTGATTGATGCCGATCTCCTGGAGTCACTACTTGACGCTCTTAGTGAAGATGGCGCATGGGAAGCGTTTTTCGAGGCCGTTCCTGGCCTTTGCGGCTCGGAACTCGTCAACCCCCGTAAAGCACGTCTCCCCGATGAGCTTCGGACCAAGTTCAGTCAGGCGTTAAGCGGATTCTTGGACCGCACCTTCTCATTTAGTTCGGTCACCGTCCGACGTCATGGTCGATTCATCATCTGCCTCAATGCCGCCCACGCCACCCTCGGTTTCGATGGCGTTTCTCAAATTCTTTGCGACATTCTCAGCCAACGCTGGCCTGAACTGTTGCAATCCGTCGAGATGGGGCATTCCCTTCGACACTGGAGCAATAGCAATGATGAACGGTTTACCACG
The DNA here is from genome assembly GCA_015178965.1 of Russula ochroleuca. NCBI lineage: Eukaryota > Fungi > Basidiomycota > Agaricomycetes > Russulales > Russulaceae > Russula > Russula ochroleuca. The sequence continues at coordinate 86,823 of WHVB01000023.1, forward strand.
GATGTACGAAGAATAGTGGCCCAAATCGTTGTTGGCGTAGGGGAACGCGATGACCGCTGGATCTCACTTGTCAAGGCCGAATATGACATAGCCGAACATGTTCTTCGGGAATACGTCGGCCACGGCGACAGTGTGCTACTTTCCATCTTGACCCACGTGGCACGACAAACCGTTCACACTGGTTCCTGGACTCCGTGGATCCTGTCATCACTTTCTGAATTCAGCATTCGCGATACATCCCCTGAACTGCAACACGCCTTTTGTGCGTTGTGGAATGGCATCGTTCGAGAAGCGTGGAACCAGAAAGGGCCTATAAACATTCCTGTTCGGATTCTCGGCGAGGTCTGCCATGTATACATCGCCTTACATGAGGGTACCGATGCCGCCCCGACTGCGTTCTCTGCTTCTACCTTTCATTTCGACCCTGTTCTGGAGCAGCCATGGTCGTATCGACTCTGCAACGTTTCCAGTCATCGCCAAAGGTTGACCATTTACACCCCTACTACCAGTTCCCTTATTGTCGCTTCCCTCACCGAACTCGATCAATCGCTCGCAGCCCGCGACCTCACGCTTCTCCCATAAAAGCGATCACATCCATGAGGGCAGCACCGCCTCACAACAAGCCAAGGAAGCTAACGTCATCGTAGAGCACCCTTCATCCACTGGCTGCACCCCTCATCCGAGTCACACGCGAGATTCACATCCCCACTCGAGCCACGAATTCCGTGCATATTGTCCAGGCCTCTTCCATTGTCGGTCTTTCCGTTCCTGAAAGCATCGGAACAGCCACCACTCGGGACCCAGACCTCCTCGTTCCTGGTTCCTGGCGAGGCCTCGCACAACCCACGCCAGTCTGCGACATGAGCGCACCGCATGCAATCTCTGATACCGGACGATCGAGCGCTGATGGAGCGTCTCATACGTTTCGGGCAGGTGCACGATTTGCTGAGGAAGACTGCGGAGAGGGCGCAGAAACTTGATCGGGAGAGCAATGCTGCGTTGGAGGCGTATCGGAGGCAAGTGCCCACGCCCGACGTACACCTCGCGCACTCGGATGGCTTGTACGTCTGCTCCACCCCTTACACGTTTTGGTGTAGGAGAGAGCTGATTGGAGGGTACAGGAAGGAACAAGTTGAGCGATTGACTGCGGAGACGATGTGGGAACTCAAGGAGACGAACGTGGCGTTGCAACTGGCACAGGACAAGCTGCGGGCGGTCTGGTCGGTGGTGTCGGAGAGGGAGCAGGCGCAGAGGCTCGCGCTGCTGGATGAGATCAATCTCGTAAAGTCGTAATAGTTGTCCGCACTCCTGCCCACGTGTCCTGCGTGATTTCGAGTTTGTCGTGATGATGTAGGGAACGTGAACTTTTTTTTCTCTCTTTTCGCTTGTTTCTTGTGTTGATGGCTATTGGACCTTTTCTTTTGTCTATCCATTTCTTTGGACTGAATCTTTGGCATCGCATAACTCGTGTCCGCATCACGTGATGTCTCCCCGTGAGACGTGCCACTGTTGTTATGCGATCGACGTCGCGCCAAACTGTAGCGGAGTGATCTTGACCAACGACATGCGTATGCCTCTCACCCTGCTCCACTTTACACCGTGCAGGCATCGATCATCAAACCTGGCTGGTGATGTTGAGTGTAGGTCTTTCTACCATCGTCGTGATCAACGGTCGTGATGGCAACATACGGGCCTACTGACGACTGCATACAAGGTGAAGTTGCGCACAACCAGACAATCCTCATGGTTTAAGGCGGAAAACCCGGAGGTTGTAGTGATTCCTTGAAAGTTTTAATATTCGGCGGCCCTTTTAAAGCATCCGTCAAAAACTTCCCACCTCCACACCTTTCTCATAACGGCACTTTTTTACAGCAATGTTTCGAGCCGTGAGTCGACGGAAGGATCGTGAAATGGAGCGGCGGTGGTACATTCCCACCATTTAGTAATATAATAAGACGTCATTCAGTATCGTGGCCCCATCAGAATGATCTTGAGCAATGACATGCGTGTGCCTCTCGCTTCGCTGCACGCCAGGTATTACGGTACGTGCTCAGTTATTTAGCATCGTGGCCTCACTATAATGACCTTGATCAATGACATGCGTATGCCTCTCGCTTCGCTGCCCTGTACATCTTGCGGGTATTAAACTTCGAACGGTACGCGCTCAGTCATTCAGCATCACGGCCTCACTCACCAGAGTGATCTGGACCAATGACATGCGTATGCCTCTCGCTTCGCTGCACTGTACATCTCGCGGGTATTAAACTTTGAACAGTACGCGCTCAGCGCTCATGGGTATAGGGCATACGTGCATGCTCAGCATGCTGGCGACCACGAGCTGAAGATGTGTACACCTGTCATCCTCGTGTTCATGATCAGAGTTGATGATCCAAGGGCCGCATGGATGGGGCTAGTTTGTTTCCTCTTAAATGTCGTCGAGGAATTCCAACCTCTCCATACGGTTTCAATGTCTCAAGTTGCAAGTCGAATAGGAGATCTCGAAAGTGGGATCGGAAGTGGTACGTTGACCACCACTCCCACCTGTCGTCGTCAATATTGATCCCCATGTATAGGAAATGCCCATTTCGACCGGCCTCGTTTATCATTCCAAACACCCCGGGGAGGGATCCACTATCGTGATAGCTCTGGGCAACTTTTCTCAATATATTCAAAGTTTGCGGAGGAAGAGGACAATAAGATGACTGAACGCTGGCAAAAAGATGCCGATGGGATTCTCATTTTCGTGAGTCCTCGTGGCCGCATTCATACTTCTATATGCATGAACTGGAACTGTAGGCCGGTTTATTCTCTGCCGTCGTCGCTACGCTACTTTCGGTGACGATCTCGGACTTGAAGCCGAGTCCTCAGCCTCAGTCCCAAGGGATCTCGGAATTTTATCTCAAGAACATCTGTCGGTTTCTATCCCACCAAAACGAGTCATGTGAATCACCTCCTTCCCTTATCTCTGATTCCTCCACATTCTCTCCTTCGAGATCCGCCCTCTGGGTGAATTCACTCTGGTTTTTGAGCCTATCGATCAGTCTTACTTGTGCAATGTTAGCAACATTCATGCAAAAATGGGCACGTCGATACATCCGAATCACACAGCCATCACGATACAGTCCACACAAGCGAGCACGGCTTCGGGCGTTCTTTTCAGACGGCGTTGACAAGTGGCACGTTTCCTGGACCGTTGAAGCATTGCCAACCCTGCTACACATTTCCCTTTTCCTCTTCTTTGTCGGCCTCGTCATCTATCTCTTCAGCACAAGTCACTTCGTGTTCGGCATGGTGGTTTGGTGGGTGGTGCTTTCCAAGATAGCATACCTATCCATCACGTTGCTGCCAATTTTCCGACCTAATAGCCCGTACATTGCACCCCTCTCTTCGCCAATCTGGTATCTTTATGGCAGCATACGATTTGCGGTCTTCAAAGTTCTCTCCTTCTCAGCGATTGGTTACTCCCGCCTCGATCCCGCGGACCGCTTTCGTAGGTTGGAAGACCAGTATTACAATCAATTCTTTGAAGATATAGGAGCGACAGCTGAGAAAGTTGCTTGGAGACAAGCATCGGAAATTGATGTCCGTGTCTTGCAAACGACATTCAACGCTCTCGACGAAGCAGGCGCTCAGGAAGAGTTTTTCGGTGCTATCCCTGGCTTCTTCGAATCAAAACTGGTTAATGTTCTTGAAGAACATCTCACCGACGACTTTCGGGACAAGTTCCGTCAAGCGTTATATCGGTTTTTGGATCGCACTCTCTCACATAGTTCGGTATCTGAATCAGTCAGAAGCCGGCGACTCGTCATCTGTCTCGATGCCGCCCGCGCGGCACTCGGTTTCGAAGGTGTTTCGCAAATCCTTCAGGACATTCTCAGCGGTCGTTGGCCTGAACTAATACAATCCGTTGAAATCGTTCAATCTCTCAGACACTGGAACGACAAGAACGAGAGACGGTTTACTCAATATGTGCGGAGGATCGTCACTCAAGTTGTCGTTGACGTGCGGGAACGGGACGAAGGCTGGATTTCGCTGGTTAAGGCCGAATTCGCAGTACCTGATCGTGACATTCGGAGCTACATCTCACACGGGGACAGCGTCTTACTTTCCATCTTAATCCATGTCACTCGCCAAGCTCTTCAAACCGGTTCCTGGGCGCCATGGGTCTTGTCGTCACTTTCCGGATTCAACATACACGATACGCTTCCTGGCCTACAGCACGCCTTTTGTACATTGTGGAACGACATCATTTTTGAAGCAAGGGACCTAGGGGAGGACAACACCTACGTCAAAATTCTTCGTGATATTCGTCATGCTTACATCGATCTGCATCGCGGCACCGATGCTCTCCCGACGTTCCCCACTCATACTTATTATTTCGACCCCGTTCTTGTCCAGCCATGGTCGTATCTGCATTGCAACGTTGCCAGTCATCGGCAAGACTTGACTGTTCGCACGCCTGTTACCAGCTCCTTTATCGTCCCTCCTTCTCCCACCCAACTTAGCGCATCGCCCAATGCCTTGCCTCAACCTCCTCCCTTAAGACGCCATCGCAACCCTCCTCACATTGACACACAGGCATTCACAAGGCCATCCCCAGCCGCTGATCTCGCGCCCATTTCTACGCAGGCTCCTTCAATTCCCAGCACTTCTGTTTCTAAAAGCATCCGAGTAGCCATTCCCCGGGACGTGGATCGCCCTGTTCCTGGTAAAGCCTCGCATGACTCACAGCAGTCTGCGCCGTCGACCGCTGAGATTGCTGCTACAAACCTTTTGCGGTCCGACGACCCTACGCCCCAGGTACACACCAGCGACTCGGGAGAGACATCTCAGGCTTCCGCGGCACCTTCTCTTTCTTTCCAGCATCCCTGTCCCATTCCGGCCACTATCACGCCATCCATTGGACCTGATCTGGGTGATAACCCGGAGGCGCCACAAGTCGCTACCTCGTTCACTACCCTGTCACATCCTCTGGAAGGCAACAAGCAGCAGGATACCGTCGCGCCTTGCGCGGAAGCAGACATTGGTGAAAGTCTGTCTGTGGTTAATCCCATCCCCGGGCCTATCCCTATTATCATCGTCTCTGGGCCCTCGTCGCCGCCTCTCGTGCTTTCAGCCCCTTTCAGCGATAAGACTACCGCAGAGCTGCCTTCATCCTCAGAGTCCGTTCCGATCCAGCCTGGTCACATCCCGCATGTGCTTCCAACCCCGTCCTCATCCCCAACAACACCCAGCTTTCACGATACCGATGACCTAAACTCTGCTATTCCAATGACCGTACTCTTCCATTCAGGCCAGACGGCGCTGCCAGCTCATGATGTTGTTGCAACCACTTTGCAACCCGAGGATCAAGTACAGCATGACCTAAACAAGTTGTAGCCGTGGCTTGAAATTTGCAACGGCTTCGTATGTTCTTCCTTTTCTCTCTCGTTTCGGTGGAACCTATGATCTATTGTCATACATGTGCTGCGCATGTTGGCGCGGCGATGAAGCTGTAGTGGAGTGGCTTTAGTATATACATTATGTATGGTAGTTTGACTGAGAAGCTCGGTTCAATTGGTTTTACCGTATGTCATAGAAATATTATTACTCACTATGGCCAGAGGCAAACTGAGTGAGATAGACCTTGAGTGCGAACAGCGACGGCGACTCGTGATCGTCACGTGCAATAAACCTACACGTGCAGTGATGTCAACGTGGAATTCATAAGTGGTCTTGGAATTCATAAGTTGTTCTTGGACAGGTGCGCTACTGTATCGTGGGTATACTGTCCAATATCTATGCTCCCAGCAGATGAAAAGTGGTGAAAGTGTTCGGGTGCGTTCTCCTATCGTAGAGAGGTTAGAGGCTAAAGCGCTGCCATGCGTTTGCCATGAGGCTGCCCTCTATGGTGACCGTCGAAGTCTCCCCAACTTCTCCTAGCGCTGTCATCCATACTACACATTTTCAATGTCTCGACCTATAAGTCAACAGGGGGACCTTGAAGGGGGCAACGAAGGAGGTATGTCATCCACCTCTTGACCCTATTCCCACCATTTAATCTACATGACTAGTGGATGATCGCCGGGATTCTCCGAATCAGCCATTGCAAGGAGAATCCAACTCCGGTGACAGCTCCGGGCCCTTCTTCTCCGTGTACTGTGAGGCTGCAGATGTTGAAGATAAGAAGAAGGTCGAACAATGGCAAAACGATGCCGAAGGGATCCTCATTTTCGTGAGTCCGAGTCCTCGTGTCGGAATCCAAATATCTTGCGCCTAAACTGGAACACTATAGACCGGTCTATTCTCTGCCGCAGTCGCTCAACTTCTTTCCATAACCGTCCCCGACCTGAGGCCAAACAGTCAGGATACCTCAGCATTCTATCTTGGGAACATCTATGAGGTTCTCGTTGACCCGAATGCAACACGCACGCCCATCCCTTCCCCTGTCGCCAATCCACTCCCGTTCACTCCTCCGAGATATGCGATCTGGGTGAACTCGCTCTGGTTCTTGAGCTTGGTCATCGGCCTAACGTGTGCTTTATTGGCAACATCGCTACGTCAATGGTCACGTCGATACATCACGGTCACTCAACCGGCATGGTGCAGTCCAGAGAAACGAGCGCGAACGCGTGCATTCTTTGCCGAGGGCGCGGACAATATGCATATACCTTGGGCAGTTGAAGCATTGCCGATGCTGCTACATCTCTCCGTGTTCCTCTTCTTTGGCGGACTCGTCGTTTTTCTCTTCAATGTCGACCACGCTGTCTTCGGCTCTGTGATGTGGTGGGTCGGGATTTTTACAATCGTGTATGGATTGATCACGGTGATGCCAATTCTCCGGCACAACAGCCCATATTATGCACCGCTGTCTCGACCAGCCTGGTTCTTGTACGCAGGCATGAATTATGTGGTCTTTGAATTTCTCGCCTCCAAATCCCACAGGAGCGGTGCCTTCGAGTCTTTGCGACGCTTTTCGGACTTGAAGGATTGTTATCATGACTGGATGTTAGGAGGTTTGGAGAAGGCAGTGAAGAAAACGGTGTCGGAACGGTCATCAGAGATGGACATCCGCATCTTCGACTGGACGATGAGGGTTCTTGGAGACGATGACAGCTTGGAAAAGTTCTTTGAGGCTGTTCCTGGCTTCTTCAGCTCGAAGCTAGTGAAACACCTCGAAAGCGATTTCCCCGAAGAGATTCTCGACAGGTTCTGGGGTGCGTTGAAGAGGTTTATGAATCGCACTTTATCATCCAATTCGGTCATTGAATCGGTCAAGATTCGTCGGATCATCATCTGCAGGGATATCGTGAGCATGATTCCCAGTAATCTTGGTTCCCGTTACGACGCACTCTCCGACTTCTTTCCTCAAGCACCAGTATGCGTTGAGAGGCTGCAGGCTATGGCACAATGGCGCACTCATGTCCTGGAAACGATATTCGACGCTCTTGGTGAAGATGGCCCATGGGAAAAGTCTCTCGAGGCCGTTCCTGGCATCTTTGGCTCGGAACTGGTCAACGGCCTTAAAGAACACCTCCCCACTGAGTTTCGGATTAAGTTCAGCCAGGCGTTGAGCGGATTCTTGGACCGCACCTTCTTATCTGGTTCGGTCACGAAATCAGTCATGAGCGGTCGACTCATCATCTGCCTTGATGCCGCCCACGCCGCCCTCGGTTTCGATGGCGCTTCGAAAATCCTTTGGGACATTATCAACAGACGTTCGCCCGAACTAATACAATCCGTTGAAATGGTACAATCTCTCATACACTGGAATGACAAGAACGACAAACAATTTACTCCATATCTGCAAAGGATCCTCGCTCAAGTTGTCGTTGACGGAAGACGTGATGACCGCTGGATCTCACTGGTTAAGGCCGAATTCGCCGTACCAGCTCGTGTCCTTCGGAGCTACATCTCACATGGGGACAGCGTATTACTTTTCATCTTGATCCACATGACCCGCCAAGCCTTTGACACTGGTTCCTGGACCCCATTGGTCCTATCGTCACTTTCCGAATTCGGCATACACGATACTCTTCCTAGACTACAGCACGCGTTTTGCGCGTTGTGGAACGACATCCTTCTTGAAGCAAGGGGGCTAGGGGAGGACAACACTTATGTCCAAATTCTTCGCGAGATTCGGCGCGCTTACATCGATCTACATCTCAGCACCGATGCCGCCCCAACTTTCTCCGATGCCACTCACTATTTCGACCCCGTTCTGTCCCAGCCATTGTCGTATCGGTACTGCAACATTGCCAGCCATCGGCAAGGCCTGACGACCTTGACCGCTTACACCCCTTCCCTTAATGTCCCTTCTCTCACCCAACCAGATCAATCACCCGCTGTCTCGCGACTTCACCCTTCTCTCATAGGCAGCGATTACGCCCCTGACGGCAGCATCGCTTCACAACAAACCGATGAAGAAAACGTCACCGTAGAGTCACCCTCATCTGCAGACCACACCCCTGATCCGAGTCACACACATGGATTCACGCCCTCACTTCTAGCCGCCAATCCCCTACACGTTGCTCAGGCCGCTTCCGGTGCTTCCGTTCCTGAAAGCATCACCTGGGACCCAGACCGTCTTGTTCCTGGCGAGGCCTCGCATGACCCAAGCCGGTCTGCGCCGTTGTCTGCTGAGGTTACTGCTACAGATTTTGTGCAGTCCGACGACCCGACGCCTCAGATACACACCGGCGAATCGGGAGAGACATATCATCCCGTGACATCTCTTCTTTTTCAGCATCCTGACCTCGTTCTGGCCACTATCACGCCATCCACTGGACCTGATCCAGGTAATGACCCCGACGTGCTGCAAGACGCTACCTCGTCCGCCACCCTGTCTCATCCTCTAGAAGGCAACCAGCAGGATGCGGTCACGTCACGCGAAGCACCAGACATTAGTGAAAACCCGTCCACGGTTAATCCCATTCCCCCGTCCATCCCTACCGCCTATCCTACCACCGTCGTTGCTGAACCCCTGTCGCCACCTCTCCTACTCCCAGCCCTTTCCAGTAGTATGGCTGCCACGGGGCTTCCTTTATTTGTAGAGTCTTCTTCGATCCAGCCTGATCACTTCCCACAAGCACTTCGATCCTTGTCCTCATCCCAAACAACAGCCGGCTCTCACCTTTCTCCCCAGGTTACTTCGGGGATTATAACCCCTAATCCGCACGACAATGGCCATGACCTAGGTCCTCTTATTCCAATGACACTACTCCCCCATTCAAATCAGACTGCGGTGCCAGCCCATGATATTATCGCAAACACCTTGCCGCTTGAGGACCAGGTACAGCATGACCCGGACAATTCGTAGTTGTGGCTTACAGATGGGAAACGGCTTCGGTGAGTTTCTCTCTTAGTTTTTATGGCGACTCCCGACACCGTTATAGGTGTTCTTCGTCATTCAAATGGAGTAGTTCATCACAGTTAACTTTGTGCGGTGACGACGCCCAAGTTTTGACCGCCCGTTGGTCACGAGGTAATCGTGGCCCCGATTCGTGGGAGGTAACTTGAATCACGTGGCCGCCAGTAACGCGACCAGGATCCCGAGGCGCAGTTGGCCGCTGCGGAGGCTCGGGAACAGGAACGGGAAGCTCGGCTGGAGGATGCATGCAGACTTTGAAGGTGTCCGTACGGCCGTTGCGAGAGAGCTTGAATTATTGATGTGTAAGAAGGAGGTTCGAAGGGAGGCGGAGGCGGCGTGGAGCATCGAGAAGGGGTCGTGGGTGTCGGAGCGTACGCGTTTCAAACAGGAACGAGGAAGGTGGGCAGCGACAGCTGTGGCGAGGTCGGAGGAGAGGTTAGAAAAGGAGCGCGCGGTGTGGGAGTAGGAGAGCAGGGAACTTGCCGAGCGTGAAAGACCAATTTGCAGGTGCTGCAGGCGGATTGTGCGGCATCGTTCAGCGGTTCGACATCCCGCTTTTCTCACGCGAGTCTGGCGTGCTTGTTGATGCTCGAGGGTGCTACTTGAGAAGATGGCGCGCACTTATCTGAGCAGTTGCTGGTGGCGGGGACCCGGGAGACAAAGCGCAATGACAATGGCAAGCTCCCCTTTTCTCCTCGTAAAAAAAAAAAGGAAATAATGACTATGTTATGGATGATTGATTTCCACAGGGTAACACATCACCGCCCCGCTTAGAACCCAGGTGATCCTCGCAAATCACTGTTACCATAGATGCAGCCAGCTTCTTTGCGATACGGCGTATCGCGAAGAAGCTGGCTGCACTGCAACTACGTTGGGCAACACTACCATCCCCAGAGTCTAGGGATGGGAAATCCAGCCCAGGGCTGAGCGTGTATCGATCAGCGATATGACGTTCACGCGCTCAAGAGCCATTACACTCCTAGTTGCGCCGACGCCCCACGTACGGTCACAGCTGAAGCAGCAGGTGTAGGCGGAGGTACAGTAGGCCTAGCTCGCCGACTAAAGACAGAATGGGACCAGGGGCGTTTAGCGCTGATGGAGCGTCTGATACGGTTCACGTATGCGCATGATTTGCTGAAGAAGAATGTAAAGAGGACGCAGAAACTCGCTCAGGAGAGTGATGCCGCATTGGAGACGTATCAGAGGCAGGTGCGTACGCTCGAGGAATGCCTCGCGTGCTCGGATAACTTGTACGTGTGCACCCTCACACGTTTTGATACGGGAAGAGAGCTGGTTTTTTGGGGGGTTACAGGAAGGAGCAAGTCGAGTAATTGATTGGGGAGGAAAGGGCTACAGAACTGCGCGCAACTGAATAGGCAGAGACGCAGCAGGGGCTCACAGAGGCGATTCAGGCGAACACGACGCTGTCTGCGTGAGCGCGGGACGAGCTACGGGCGGTCTGGCTGGTGTCGGAGACGGAGCAAGCGCAGAGGCCCGTGTTTTGAGGCACAATTGAACCTTTTCTTTCGACTATCTAAATCTAATTGGTTTTGATGTTTATCATTTCGGACTTCCAGGCTGGCTTGCAAGGACATAAATAAGAAGGCGTATTCATCGTATTGAATGGACTCTCTTGATCTTGGTGTCGCCACTGGACCTGTGACCCTTCCCTTGACAGAAAAAACCGGGGGCTGACAGGGCTGTAGGGATTCCTTGAAAGTTTTAAGCATCGGAACAGCCATCGCCTGGGACACAGATCTCCTCGTTTCTGGTGAGGCCTCGCATGACCCACGACAGTCTGTGTCATTTGCCCACCGCGTGCAAGCTCTGATATCGGACGACTAGGCGCGGATAGAGCGTCTGATACGGTTCGCGCAGGCGCACGATTCGCTTAAGAGCGCGGAGAGAGCGCAGGAACTTGCTCGGGAGATCAATGCTGCGTCGGAGACGTAACTTGCGCGCTTGGATCGCTTATACGTTTGCACCACCACTTACACGTTTCGGTGTAGGAGAGAGCTAATCATTTGGAGGGTACAGGAAGGAACAAGTCGAGCGATTGACGGCGGAGAAACTGGCTACGGAACTGCGTACAGCTGAACAGGCAGAGACGTGGTGGGAACTCACGGGGGCGAACGCGGCGCTGCAGCTGGCGCAGGACGAGCTGTGTGCGGTCTGGTTGGTATCGGAGAGGGAGCAGGCGCAGGCGCTCGCGCTGTTGGATGAGATCAATCTCGTTGACTGAGAATGGGAGTTCGCGCTCCTGCCCACGTGTCCTGCGTGATTTCGATTTGGTCGCGATGATGTAGGGGATGCTGTACCTTTTTTTTTCTTTCGCATGTTTCTCGATTGAGGGCTATTGAATCTTGTCGACGACTTTGACCAGATCTTGGCACATGGACCACATCACGTGTTTTCTTCTTCTTCCGATCTGTGACACTTCTGTGACCTCCCCGTCGTGAGACTCGGTTGTTATGCGATCGACGTCGCGCCTGATACTGCACTGTACAGTAGCGGAGTGATCTTGACCAACGACATGCGTATTCCTCTCACCCGGCACCACTTTACACCGTGCAGGCATCGATCATCAACCTGGCTGGTGATGTTGAGCGTAGGGTTTTCCATCATCGTGCTGTCGTGATGGCAACATACGCGCGTACTGACGATTGCAAAGTGAAGCTGTGCACAATTAGACAATCCTCACGGTTTAGGGCGGAAAAACCAGACGTTGTAGTGATTCCTTGACGGTTTTAATATTCGGCGGCCTTTTAAAGCATCCGTCGAAGTCTTCCGACCTCCACACCTTTCTCATAACGGCACCTTTTTACAGTAATGTTTCGAGCTGCAAGTCGACTGGAGGATCATGAAATGGCGTGGAGGTAGTACGTTTCCCACCAGTTATTATAATAATAAGACATCATTCAGTATAGTGGCTCCACCAGAATTGTCTTGACCAATGACACGCGTATGTCCCTCGCTTCGCTGTGTTCCACATTTCGCGGGTATTAAACTTCGAAGGGTACGCGCTCAGTCATTGCCTCACCAGAATGATCTTGACCAATGACATGCGTATGCCTCTTGCTTCGCTGCACTGTACATCTTGCGGGAATTAAACTTCGAGCGGTACGCGCTCATGGGTTTGGGGCATATGCATGCTGGCAACCATGAGGTGGATACGTTCACACCTGTCATCCTCGTGTCCATGATATAGAGTCGATGATCGAGGGCGGCATGGATGGGACTTGTTTTCCATGTTGCTGCAGTCCTCTTAAAATGTCGTCGAGGAATTCCAACATCTCCATACGGTTTCAATGTCTCAAGTTGCAAGTAGACTAGGAGATCTCGAAAGTGGGAATGGAAGTGGTACGTTGCCCACCACTCGCCCCTTTCTCGTCAATATTGATCCACATGTATAGGAAATGCCCACTTCGACCGGCCTCGTTTATCATTCCAAACACCTCGGGGAGGGCTCCACTATCGTGATAGTTCTGGGCAACTTTTCTCAATGTATTCAAAGTTTGCGGAGGAAGAGGACAACAAGATGACTGAACGCTGGCAAAAAGACGCTGATGTGATTCTCATTTTCGTGAGTCCTTGCGTTCGCATTTACACCCGTATAGGCATAAAATGGCCACTACCCTGTCACATCCTCTGGAAGGCAACGAGCCGCAGGGTACCGTCGTGCCTTGCGCGGAAACAGACATTGGTAAAAGTCCGTCTACGGTCAATTCCATCCCCGGGCCTATCCCTACGATCATCATCTCTGGGCCCTCGTCGCCACCTCTCGTGCTTTCATCCCTTTTCGGCGATACGACTACCGCAGAGCCCCTTTCATCCTTAGGGCCCATTCCGATCCAGCCTGGTCACATCCCGCATGCGCTTCCGTCCCCCTCTTCATCCCCAACAACAGCCAGCTCTCTGAACCCTGCTATTCCAATGAGTGGCAATGACCATACTACATTCAGACCAGACGGCGCTACCAGCTCATGATATTGTTGCAACCACTTTGCAACTCGAGGACCAAGTACAGCATAACCTGGACAAGTTGTAGCTGTGGCTTGAAATTTTGCAACGGCATTGTATGTTTCTCCTTTTCGCGTTTCGGTGGGAACCTATGATCTATCTTCATTTGCTACACATGTTGGCGCATGTGAAGCCATAGGCCCATAGTGGTGTGAATGAGATGGCCTTAGTATATAGAAAGTAGCTCGGTACAAATAGTTTTATAGTACATAGTATGTCATGGCCTAATATCATCACGCACTGTAGAGAAACTGAATGGTCCATCTCTGGACCGCTGATAACGTGTCCAGGCACGTGCATAGCATTCGTCATCATCACGTGTTATAACATGCATGCACGTGATGTCAACGTGGAATTCATATGTTGATCTTAGGTTTCATAAGTTGGTCTTAAAACCAGTGCACTATCGTGGTCGTACTGTCAAATATCTATGCTTCCAACAAGTACGCAGATGGGGTGGTGAAAGTTCAGAAACGTGCGTTCTCATGCCTATGATAGAGGGTTAGGCTAGAACGCTGCCATGCGTTTGCCACGAGGCTACAGTCGCCCAAGGTGACAGCCGAAAGTTTCCCCAACCTCTCCTAACGCTATCATCCATATCCACACAACACATTTTCAATGTCTCAACCTATAGTTCACCATGAGGACCTTGAAAGGGGGAACGAAAGAGGTATGTCGTCCACCTCTTGACCCTATACTCACCATTTTAACCTCTACGTAGATGACGCTCAATCGCCACAGAATCAGTCATTGCAAGGAGAATCCAACTTCGGTGACAGCTCCGGCCCTTTCTTCGCCATATACTCTAAGGCTGCAGATGTTGAAGACAAAAAGATGGTCGACCAATGGCAAAACGATGCCGAAGGAATCCTCTTTTTCGTGAGTCCTCGTGTCGGAATCCATATATCTTTGTGCGTGAACTGGAACACTATAGACTGGTCTATTCTCTGCCGCAGTCGCCCAGCTCCTTTCCATAACCGTCCCGGACTTACGGCCAAACAGTCAGGATACCTCAGCATTCTATCTTAGGAACATTCATGGGGTTCTCACCAACCCGAACCCGAATACAACGCGCGCATCCATCCCCTCCCCTGCTGCTCAACCACCCCCGTTCACTCCTCCGACATATGCCATCTGGGTGAATTCACTCTGGTTCTTAAGCTTTGTCATCAGCCTGACCTGTGCTCTGTTGGCAACATCGCTACATCAATGGTCACGTCGATACATCATGTCTACTCAACCGGCATGGTGCGGCCCAGAGAAACGAGCAAGAATGCGTGCATTCTTTGCGGAGGGTGCGGACACGATGCATATTCCTTGGGCAGTTGAAGCATTGCCTCTGCTGCTGCATCTCTCTGTATTCTTCTTCTTCGGCGGACTCGTCATTTTTCTCTTCAATGTCGACCACGGTGTCTTCAGCTCTGTGATGTTGTGGATCGGGCTTTTCTCAATCGTGTATGGATTGATCACAGTAATGCCAATTGTTCGGCACAACAGCCCATATTATACGCCGCCGTCTCAACCAGCCTGGTACTTGTACGCCGGCATGAAGTTTGTACTCTTTAAAGTTCTCGCCTCCAAATTTGGTACGAGCGGTACCTTCGGGTCCTGGGGACGCTTTTTGGACTTGAGGGATCATTATCATCGCCGGATATCAGGAGGGTTGAAGAAGGCAGTGGAGAAAATGGTGGCGGAACGGTCATCAGCGTTGGATATCCGTATCTTCGACTGGACAATGCGTATTCTTGGAGAAGATGATAGCGTTGAAAAGTTCTTTGAAGCCGTTCCTGGCTTCTTCAGCTCGAAGCTAGTGGACCATATCGAAAGCGATTTCCCCGAAGACGCTCTTAACAGGTTCTGGACTGCATTGAATGGATTCATGGATCGCACTTTATCATCCGATTCTGTCATCGAATCGGTCAAGACTCGTCGGGTCAACATCTGCAAGGATATCACGAACAAGATTCCCTTTCCTCTTGTATCCACTGCGAGGCTAGAGGCGATGGCACGATGGCGCGCTTATGTCCTGGAATTGAAGTTTGACGCTCTTGGTGAAGATGGCGCATGGGAAGAGTTTTTCGACTCCGTTCCTGGCTTCTTCGACTCGCAACTGGTCGACGTCCTTAAAGAACATCTCCCCAATGAGTTTTTGACCAAATTCAGTCAGGCATTGAATCGATTCTTGGACCGCACTTTGTCGGTCGCCGAATCAGCCAGGGGCGGTCGACTCGTCACCTGCCTCGATGCCGCTTACGCCGCACTCGGTTGCGATCGCGTTTCTCTCATTCTTTGGGAGATTCTCAATGGTCGCTGGCCAGAACTGTTACAGTCCGTCGAGATTGGGCATTCCCTCCGACGCTGGAGCAATGCTGCTGACGAACGGTTTACCCCGGATGTACGAAGAATCGTGGCCCAAATCGTTATTGGCGTACGGGAACGTAATGACCGCTGGATTTCGCTGGTTAGGGCCGAATTCGAAGTACCAGATCGTGACCTTCGGAGGTACATCGCAGACAGGGACAGCGTCTTACTTTCCATCTTGATACACGTGACTCGCCAGGCCCTTCACACTGGTTCCTGGACACCGGTCCTGTCATCACTTTCCGAATTCAGCATACACAATGCACTTCCTCGACTACAGCAAGCATTTTGTGCGTTGTGGAACGAAATCCTTCTTGAAGCAAGAGACCGAGAGGAGGACAACGCTTATGTCAAACTTCTTCGTGAGATTCGCGTACCGTACATCGATCTACATCGAGGCACGGATGCAGCCCTAACGTTCCCCGCTGCTACTCATTATTTCGACCCCGTTCTGGTCCAGCCATTTTCGTATCGGTACTGCAACATTGCCGATCATCGGCAAGACTTGTCTGTTTACACCCCATCCCTTATTTTCCCTTCTCTCACCCCACTCGATCAATCACCCGCTCCCTCACAACCTCACCCCCCTTCCATAGACGGCGGTCACACTCCTGACCGTAGCGCCACTTCACAACAAGCCGAGGAAGAAAACGTTATCGTCGAGCCCCCTTCATCTGCGGACTACACCCCTGATCTGAGTTACAAAGAGGGATTCACGCCCTCACTCCTAGCCACCAACACCAACTCTTTGCACGCTGCCCAGGCCACTTCCGTTCCTTCCGTTCCTGGAAGCATCACCCGAGACCGTCTTGTTCCTGGCGAGGCCTCGCATGACCCAAGCCAGTCTGCGCCATCGTCCGCTGAGACTGCTGGTACATATTTTGTGCGGTCCGACGACCCGACGACCCAGATACACACTCGCGAATCGGGAGAGACATATCAGGTTCCCTTTATACCTTCTCTTCTTTTCCAGCATGGTGTCCTCGTTCCGACCACTATCCTGCCACCCACTGGACCTGATCCAGGTGATGGCCCCGATGCGCCTCAAGACACTACTTCGTCCGCTACCCAGTCTCATCCTCTAGAAGGCAACAATCAGCAGGTTACGTCACGAGAAGCGCCGGACATCAGTGAAAACCCGTCCACGGTTAATCCCATTCCCCGGTCTATCCCTACCATTTCTCCTACTATCGTCGTCACTGAACCCCTGTCGTCACCTATCCTGCTCCCTGCCCTTTCCAGTAGTATGACTGCCGCAGGGCTTCCTTTATTCGTAGAGTCCGCCCCGATCCAGCTCGATCACTTTCCGCACGCGCCTCCCCAGTCCTCACCCATAGCAACAACCAACTCTCACATTTCTTCACAGGTTGCTTCCGCTTTCGACACCCAGGTTACATCGGAGATTGTAACGTCTAATCCGCACGACGATAGCCATGACTTAGACCCTCCTGTTCCAATGACAGTGCTCCCACATTTAAATCAAACAGCGGTGCCGGCTCATGATATGGTCGCAAACACCTTGCCCCTTGAGGACCAGGTACAGCATGACCCAGACAGGTTATAGCAGTGAATTTCAGATGGGCAGCGGCCTCTGTAAGTTTTTCTCTCTCGGTTTTTTGGCAACCCCCAACGCCATTGCAGGTGTTGTTCGTTTTATGTGACTGGCTACGGAACAGCGCGCGGCTGAATGGGCAGAGACGCTGAGGGAGACATAGGCGAACGCGACGTTGTCTGCACGGGCGCTGCGGCTAGCGCAGGACGAGCTACGGGCGGTCCGATCGATGTCGGAGAGGGAGCAGGCGCAGAGGCTCACACTACTTGAACGTTCAGACGGAGAGTGAGTTTGAGGCAGCAGTTGCTCGCGCTTGGGAAGTTACAGCGATCTTGCCAGCCTTCCCCTCGAAGCTTTTTTCTTTGGTCTATCTAGTTAATTTCGATGTTTATCCTTTCGGACTTCCAGGCTTGCTTGCACGGACATATATGTGAAGGCGTATTCACTCATATTGAAGACTGACATGATAGACGTTCTTGATCTTGGTGTATTTTCGTAGACTAATATTGTCGCTCACTGTGACTACAGGCAAACTGGTGATGTATGCGAGCCTCATTCACATGACGCCAGCGCGCTGTGACGTTGCAGAGTTGGTCTTGTGCAATATCGTCATCGTCTGTCAAATATTTGTGCTCAGGCAAGTGCGCAGGCTGAAGCGCTGAAGCTGTGGACCTGCGTTCTCACGCCTATGGAGGGGTTAGAGGGCATGAGGCTAAGGTGACCGTCAAAGTCTCCCCAACCTCTCCTAACGTTGTCGTCCATACAACACATTTTCAATGTCTCGACCTATATTTCAACAGGAGGACCTCGAAAGGGGGAACGAAAGGCGTATGTCATTCACCTCTTGACCCTATTCCGAGTTTGACCTCTACATATACTGCAGTAGATGGCCGCCGTAGTTCTCCGAATCAGCCATTGCAAGGAGAGCCCAACTTCGGTGACAGCTCCTGGCCTCTCTTTTCCATGTACTCTAAGGCTGCAGATGTGGAGGACAAGAAGAAAGTCGACCAATGGCAAAAAGATGCTGATGGGATCCTCATTTTCGTGAGTCCTCGTGTCTGAATCCATATATCTTTGCGCGTGAACTGGAACATCATAGACCGGTCTATTCTCTGCCGCAGTCGCTCAGCTCCTTTCCATAACCGTCCCTGACTTAAGGCCAAACAGTCAGGATACCTCAGCATTCTATCTTGGGAACATCTATGGTGTTCTTACTGACCCAAACCCGAATGCAACACGCGCATCCATCCCCTCTGTTTCCCAACCACCCCCGTTCTCTCCTCCGACCTATGCCGTCTGGGTGAACTCCCTCTGGTTCTTGAGCTTGGTCATCGGCCTAACGTGTGCTCTGTTGGCAACATCAGTACATCAATGGTCGCGTCGATACATCACGGTCACTCAACCGGCATGGTGCAGTCCAGAGAAACGAGCAAAAATGCGTGCATTCTTTGCGGAGGGCGTGGACACGATGCATATTCCTTGGGCAGTTGAAGTATTGCCGATGCTGCTACATCTCTCCGTGTTCCTCTTCTTTGGCGGACTCGTCATTTTTCTCTTTAATGTCGACCACGGTGTCTTCAGCTCTGTGATGTGGTGGATCGGGCTTTTCTCAATCGTGTATGGGTTGATCACGGTAATGCCAATTGTTCGGCACAGCAGCCCATATTATACGCCGCCGTCTCAACCAGCCTGGTACTTATACGCTGGCATGAAGTTTGTACTCTTTAAAATTCTCGCCTCCAAATTCGGTATGAGCGGTACCCTCGGGTCCTGGGGACGCTTTTTGGACTTGAGGGATCATTACCATCGCCGGATATCAGGAGGTTTGGAGAAGGCAGTGGAGAAAATGGTGTCTGAGCGGTCATCAGAGATGGACATCCGCATCTTCGACTGGACAATGGGTGTTCTCGGAGAACTCCGAGAGGATGACAGCCAGGAAAAGTTCTTTGAGGCTGTTCCTGGCTTCTTCAGTTCGAAACTAGTGAAACACCTCGAAGGTGATTTCCCCGAAGACATTCTTAACAGGTTCTGGAGTTCATTGAATAGGTTCATGGATCGCACTTTATCATCCGATTCAGTCGTCGATTCGGTCAAGACTCGTCGGGTCAACACGTACAGGGATATTATAAGTAAGATTCCTTTTCCTCTCACATCCTTTGAGAGGGATGAAGAACATCTCCTCAATGAGTTTCCGATCAACTTTAGCCAGGCGTTGAGACGACTCTTGGACCGCACTTTGTCAGTCACCGAATCAGTCACTGGCAAGAGTAGTCAACTCGTCACTTGCCTCGATGCCGCCCACGCCGCACTCGGTTTTGATGGAGTTTCTCACATTCTTTGGGACATTCTCAACGGTCGCTGGCCTGAACTGTTACAATCCGCCGAGATTGGGCATTCCCTCCGACGCTGGAGCAGTAAGATAGACGAACGGCATACTCCTGAGGTACGAAGAATAGTGACCCAAATCGTTGTTGGCGTGCGGGAACGTGATGAAGGCTGGATCTCGCTGGTTAAGGCCGAATTCGCTGTACCAGATCGTGACATTCGGGGATACATCTCACACGGGGACCCCGTCAAGGACAGCGTCTTACTTTCCATCTTAATCCACGTGACTCGCGAGGCCTTATACACCGGTTCCTGGACGCCGTTTGTCCTGTCCTCGCTTTCCAAATTCAGCATACAAGATACGCTTCCTGAATTACAGCAGGCCTTTTGTGCATTGTGGAATGACATCCTTCTTGAAGCGAGAGACGGAGGAGAGGACCACGTTTATGTCAAACTTCTTCGTGAGATTCGCCTTGCTTACATCGATCTACATCGAGGCACGGATGCTGCCCCAACGTTCCCCGCTGCTACTTATTATTTCGACCCCGTTCTGGTACAGCCATCGTCGTATCGATACTGCGCCATTACCGGTCATCAACAACTCTTGTCCGTCTACACCCCTTCCCTTATTGTCCCTTTTGAGGCTTCTCTCACCCACCTCGATCAATCACCCGCTGCCTCGCGACCTCACCCTTCTCCCGTAGGCGATCACACTCCTGATGGCAGCACCGCTTCACAACAACCCAAGGAAGAAAGCGTCATCGTAGAGCCCCCTTCATCCGCGGACCACACCCCTGATCCGAGTTATACACAGGCATTCCGAGTTACGCCCTTACTTCCAACCGCCAATTCTGTACACGTTGCCCATGCCACTTCCGGTCCTTCCGTTCCTGGAAGCATCACCCGGGACCTAAAGCGTCTTGTTCCTGGCGAGGCCTCGCATGGCCCAAGCCAGTCTGCACCTTCGTCCGCCGAGATTGCCGCTACATATTTTGTGCGGTCCGAAGACCCGACGACTCAGATGCACACCGGCGAATCGGGAGAGACATATCAGCAGGGTACGGTCACGTCACGCGATAGTGAAAGCCTGTCCACGGTTTATCCCATTCCTCGGTCTATGCCTACCGTCTCTCCTACTATCGTCGTCTCTGAACCCCCATCGTCACCTATCCTGCTCCCAGCCCTTTCCAGTGGTATGACTACTTCAGGGCTGCATTTATCCGTAGAGTCAGCTCCGATCCAGCCTGACTTCCCGCACGCGCTCCGATCCCCGTCCTCATTCCTAACAACAGTGACCCCTCGCATTTCTCAGGTTACTTCGAGCATTGTAACGCCTAATCCGCACGACGATGGCCATGACCTAGGGCCTCCTATTCCAATAACGCTACCCAATTTAGGTCAGACGGCGGTGCCGGCTCATGATATTGTCGCAGACACCTTGCCACTTGAGGACCAGCTACCGCATGACCCAGACGAGTTGTAGCTGTTGCTTACAGGTGGGCAACGTCTTCGGTGAGTTTCTCTCTCTTAATTTTATCACTTTTATGGCAACGCCCGACACCGTTGTAGGTGTTGTTTGTTTCATTCTAAGAGAGTAGTTCGTCACAGTTGACTTTGTGCGGTGAGTCCCCCAGGCCCAGGTTGCTTCCACTTTCGACGTCCAGGTTACTTCGAACATTGGAATGTCCAATCCGCACGACGATGGCCATGCCCTAAATCCTCCTATTCCAATTACGGTACTCCCCATTTACATCAGACCGCGCTGCCGGTTCATGATACTATTTGCATACACTTTGCCACTTGAGGACCGGTACAGCGTGGCCTAGTTGAGTCGTAGCTGTGACTTGCAAATGGGGAGCGGCTTCTGAGAGTTCCTCGGGGTTTTTTATGGCAACGCCCAACAGTATTGTAGGTGTTGTTCGTCTCATCCAAAAGGAAAAACACAGGTTTGGGGCATGGTTGGTTTGTATGATACGGTAGTCGAAAGAATGAAGCGGCCTTTGAATGTACGGCCCACGGGCGTTTGAACCTGGTTTGAACGCGCGCGTGCGTCCTAGGCTCTAGCACGTGACTGAAACGCAACGTGACCATTTGCACCGCTGTATGACGTCATAATTGACAAGCATCTCTCATTTCCCCATTTCCCTGTCTACTTTACAGGTCGGAGTTCTGATTCAAAAGTGAACTCAAGAGTAAACCTTTGGCGTACAGTAAGTGCAATAGTGGCGGTAAGACATACGTGCTCAAGGGTTTAGGGCATACGCGTTCACTGGTAACTTAAGCTGTGCACACCCAATGTCACCCATCAATGGGCCATCATCCTCGTGTTCATGGAGAATTGCAAACTCTGCATGGATGCAACGTGTTTTTCACGTTGCTTGGGTCCTATTAAACTGCGTTTCGACCTCCACACGCGGATTCAATGTCTCGAGCTCCAAGTCGATTAGATCTCGAAAGAGGGAATGGAAGTGGTACGTTGCCCACCGCTTGTCCGGAATCGTCCGTCTTCGTTAGTTTTCATCCCCGTGTATAGGAAATGGCCACTCCTACCGGCCTCGTTCAGTATCATTCCAGACACCCCAAACTGGGCCCCACTATCGTGATAGCTCTGGGCTTCTGTTCTCCATGTATTCAAGGATTGTGGAGGTAGAAGACAATAAGATGGCTGAACGCTGGCAAAAAGATGCCGATGGGATTCTCATTTTCGTGAGCCCTCACGTCCATATCCATACTCCTATAGTCATAAACCGGAGCGCTGTAGGCAGGTTTATTCTCTGCCGTCGTCGCGACGCTACTTTCCGTGACGCTCATGGACTTGAAGCAGAGTCCTCAGCCTCCGCCGCAGCCTCAGGGAAACTCGGAATTTTATCTCAAGAGCATCTGTCGGTTTCTCTCCGACCAGAACGAGTCATGTGAACCCCCTCCTTCCTTTGTCATTGATCCCCCCACATTCTCTCCTTCGAAATCCGCGATCTGGGTGAATTCGCTCTGGTTTTTGAGCGTATTAATCAGTCTTACTTGTGCAATGCTGGCGACTTTCATGCAAAAATGGGCACGTCGATACATCAAGAACACACAGCCATCACGGTACAGTCCACACAAACGAGCACGGCTTCGTGCGTTCTTTTCAGAGGGCGTTGAAAAATGGCATGTTTCCTGGGCTGTTGAAACATTGCCGATCCTGCTACACATTTCCTTCTTCCTTTTCTGCGTCGGTCTCATCATCTTTCTCTTCAGTACCAATCACGTGGTCTTTGGCGCTGTAGTTTGGTGGCCGTTGCTTTCGATGATGGCATACCTATCCATCACGTTGCTACCACTTTTCTGGCCCAATAGCCCGTACGATGCACCCCTCTCTTCGCCCATTTGGTACCTCTACGGCAGCATACGATTTGCGCTCATTAATGTTCTCTCCTCTGTGATGGGCTTCTTTCACCTCGATACCGCGGTCCACTTTCGTAGGTTGAAAGACCACCATTGCAGCCAGTTCTTTGAAAATATAGGAAGGACAGCCGAGGAAATTGCTTTGAAACAGACATCGGAGATTGATTTCCGTGTCTTGCTATCGACATTCGACGCTCACGACGAAGCTGGCGCTCAGGAAGAGTTCTTCGGTGCTATCCCTGGCTTCTTCGCATCAGAATTGGTCGGGAGCCTTGAAGAATATCTCACGGAAGACTTTCGGGCCAAGTTCAGTCAGGCTTTGAATCGATTTTTGGATCGCACCCTCTCACTTAGTTCGGTCTGTGAATCAGTCAGAAGCCGGCGACTCGTCATCTTTCTTAATGCCGCCCATGCAGCACTCGGTCTCGATGGCGTTTTTCAAATCCTTCGGGACGTTCTCAATGGTCGTTGGCCCGAATTAATACAATCTATTGAAATGGTACAATCACTCAGACACTGGAGCAGCCAGAACGACGAAGAGTATATTCCGTTTGTGCAAAGGATCGTCGCTCAAGCTGTCGTTGACATACGGGAACGTGATGACCGATGGATCTCGCTGGTTAAAGCCGAATTTGCTGTTCCAGATCGTGACATTCGGAGCTACATCTCACACGGGGACAGCGACGGGGACAGCGTCTTACTTTTCATCTTGATCCACGTGACTCGCCAGGCCTTTCACACTGGTTCCTGGCCGCCGTTGGTCCTGTCGTCACTTTCCGAATTCAGCATACGCAATACGCTTCCTGGACTACAACACACCTTTTGTGCGCTGTGGAACGACATCCTTTTTGAAGCACGGGACCAAGGGGTGGGCAACACTTATGTCAATATTCTTCGCGAGATTCGCCATGCTTACATCAATCTACATCTCGGCACCGATGCTGCCCCGACATTCCCCGATGCTACTTATTATTTCCATCCCGATCTGGTCCAACCATCCTCGTATCGGTACTGCAACATTGCTTGTCATCGGCATGACTGGACCGCTCGCACGCTTGTCCCTCCTTCTCCCACTCAATTCAGCGAATCGCCCACTGCCTTTCCCCATTCTTCCCCTTCAAGACGCCATCGCCCCCCTGGTGGTAGCACCATCACCCTAGAACCATTTGCGAACCACACCCCTCATCACACACAGGGATTCTCATGGTCATCCCCTATTGTTGACCTCGTGCACATTTATATGCAGGCTCCTTCAATTTCCAGTTCTTCTGATCCTGAGAGCATCGGAACAGACGCCTGGGACCCAGACCGCCTTGCTCCTGGTGAAGCCTCTGCGCCGTCGGCCGCTGAGATTGCTGCTTCAGAGTCTGTGCGCTCCGCCACCCCGCCGTGCCAGATACACACCAACCAATCGGGAGAGACATCTCAGGCTCACGCGGCACCTCCTCTTATTTTCCAGCATTTCGATCCCGTTCCGGCCACTATCACACCATCTACCGGACCTGGTCCAGGTGATGATGACCCTGACGCACTGCAGGGCACTACTTCGTCCGCTACCCTGTCACATCCTCTAGAAGGCAACAAGCAACAGGATACCGTCACGCCATGCATAGCACCAGACATTACTAAAATACAGTTTATTAATAATCCCATCCCCCGGTCTACCCCCACCGCCTCTCCCACTGTCGCCGTCTCTGACTCCCCGTCATCACCCATCCTACTTCCAGCTCATTACAGTGATGTGACTACCGCAGAGCCCCCTTTATTCGTAAACCCAGCTCCAATCCATTCTGATCAGATCGCGCACGCGTTTCAATCGCCGCCCTCACCCCGAACAACAGCAAGCTCTCACGATACCCATGACCCAAACCTTCCTATCCCAATGACAGCACTCCTCAATTCAGGCCAGACGGCGCCGCCAGCTCATGATATTGCTGCAACCACTTCACAACCTGACGAAAAAGTACAGCACGGCCTAGACAAGTCGTAGCCTTGACTTGCGTTTTGTCTTTTCACTCGTTTCGGTGGAACACTATCATTTGCGGCACATGTTGGCGCCTGTAACTCTGAAGAGCGAACGAGGCGCCCCAGCTTTAGAATATACATTATGTATGATAACTTGACCAAGTGGCTGAATTAGTTGTATAGTATAGTATGTCACTCGCCGTGGCCACAGACGAACGCGTCCTCAGCCTGAGAGCGAACCGGACACGTGACAGGACACGTGACAGAAATAACGTGGACAACGGAACGTGGGAATTGGTGAAGTATTGCTTCCGGGTGAAAGGTGGTGAACGTGTAGAAGCTGCGCACACGCGTTCTCATGCCTATGTTATAGGGTGGATGAGTCAGAGGCTTGTACGCTGCCTTGAGTTTGCAATGCGGCTCCAGTCCTCTTAAGGTGACCGTCGAAGTCGTCTCCCAACCTCTCCTAACGCTTCTGTGCATACAACACCTCTTTAATGTCTCAACTTTTAATTCAACCGGAGAACCTCGAAGGGGGGGACTTAGGAGGTATTCCATCTCTTTACCCTATCTTCACCTTTTTAACTTCTACATATAGTACATGGCCGCCTTGACCCTCAGTCGACGCCGGATCAGCCATCGCAAGGAGAATCCAACTTTGGTGATAGCTCTGGGCAACTTTTCTCCATGTACTCCAAGGCTTCAGAGGAAGAAGACAACAAGATGGCCGAGAGCTGGCAAAAAGATGCTGATGGGATCCTCATTTTCGTGAGTCCTCATGTCGGCTTTCGGATTTCTTTGTGCGTAAAACAGGAACTTGTAGACCGGTTTATTCTCAGCCTCCGTCGCTGCCTTCCTTTCCGTGACCATCCAAGACCTGAGGCCAAACAGTCAGGATACCTCAGCGTTCTATCTTGGGAACATCTATGAGGTCCTCGCCGATCCAAATGCCACACGCGCATCCAACCCTTCCCCTGTCGCCAAACCACCCCCATTCTCTCCTCCGACATATTCCATCTGGGTGAATTCACTGTGGTTCCTGAGCTTTGTGCTCAGTCTTATCTGCGCACTATTGGCAACGTCATTGCAACAGTGGGCACGTCGATATATCAGGGTCACTCAGCCTGCTCGGTGCAGTCCAGAGAAGCGAGCGCGAATGCGTGCATTCTTTGCCCGTGGCGTGGACATGTTTGGTGCACGCTTGGTAGTTGAACAATTGCCAATGCTAATACACCTCTCCCTGTCCCTCTTCTTCTGCGGACTTGGCATTTTTCTATTCAATACAAACCACGCAGTATTCTGCTCTGTGGTTTGGTTGATCGTGTTTTTCTCAATGGTGTATGGACTGGTTACACTAATGCCAATTTTTTGGCTCAACAGCCCATACTTCACACCACTTTCTGGTCTAGTGTTCCGGGTTGTCCACTTGGAATTAGCAACTAGTACCGTATTCTTTGTCGTGTCTTTCTTTGGAAAGCTTGAGACCTGGGAACGCCTTTATCGCTGGCTTCGTCGTCGTCGCCGCTGGGCATTTGGGGGTCTGGAGAAGGGAGCCGAAGAAATAGTGTCGGAACGGTCGTGGGAATTTGACCTGCGCATCTTGCATTGGTCAATAGGAGCTCTGAGCGATGACGATGCGCTGGAAAAGTTCTTTGAGGCCATCCCTGGCTTCTTCGACTCGAAGGTGGTCAAACATCTCGAGGGAGATTTCCCCAAATACCTTCTCAACACGTTCTGGAATGCGTTGAATGGATTTTTGCGCCGGAGTTTGTCATCCAATTTGGTCTCCAAACCCATCAAATCTTATAAACTAGACATCGGCATGAACGCAATGAACGTGATAAGTAGTTCACGTGCTTCAAATACTTCATCTATTTCTTACGACATTCTCGTCGGCGGTTGGGATCAAGTGCCACAAATTGCTGAGATGGAGCTCGACCAACTTCTGACATATTGCACTAGTGACCATGAACTCACTGCGCACTATGCGCAATGCATAGTTGCCAAGATCCTTGCAAGTTTACCGGAACGCGATGGCCGTTGGATTCAGTTTGCTACTGGGGCCTTTGGCTTATCGGGGCATGACCTTCGGGACTATGTTGACCACGACCATGACAGCGTATCACTTGCCATATCGATTCACCTTATTCGCCAGTCCATTCGTTCCCGTTTCTACGATTGGGACGCTCTGAGAGCATTTTCCAAACTTGACGACATACGCAATACCCTTCCCCGGCTGCAGCACGACTTCTGTGTGCTCTGGAACGAAGTTGTCCGAGAAGCAAGGAAGCAAGGGGTTTACTCCCCCCCGGTTGTGATTCTCCGATGGTCTCGTCTTCAATTCATCTCTTTGCATCAAGACACTGGTGCTAACCCGACTAATTTCTCCCCTTATCCCTCGTCGTATCCACTGTGCGAGGTCACTAGTCATCGCCCACACTTGACCGATCACGCTCCTGTTCCAGATTTCCCCACTGTTCCAGTTCCTTCTCAACTCGGTGATTCGCCTGATGGCTCACCTCAGCAGCTTACCCCGGGCGGTAGCACCGTTCCACGACAAGGCGAAGGAATAAACATCATCACAGGACCAGCCTTTCCATCTGACCCAACGACAACCAACGAAATCAGACAGGCGCTAACATTCGCATCCCCACTAGCTACTGACGTGCATGACGACAGCCGTGACCGAAATCAGATTATTCCGATAGATGTTTTCCGCCACCAAACTCAGTCACTGCGGCCAGTGCCATCGCCTCCTGGCGTTGCCGCGAGCTCTCTGAAACGAAAGGGTCACCAGCACGGCCTAAACTGACTGACTTGCCGTATGCCACGATGTTGGTGGATACTCGTACTGTAAGTCAGTTTTTTCAGAACTCTCAGCAATAGCGTCGACGATGTTGATTTCAACACACAGAAAGCTATGACAAGTATCTAATGCAGCAATCTGCCGTGTTCATCACCTCACATGGTACCTTGGCCGAGAGAATGAAGTAGTCTTCGAGTACAGACTTCCGATACGTTTTTCACATAACGAAATCGTGCTTCCTGAGACCCGATTGTCCTCATCCCCCGCTCGTCTGCGCCCTCACATCGCTACGCCCTGAGATCCCTTTATTCTGGTTCTGTTTATATTGTACTGACGACTGTAGCTTAATTTCGAATCGACTTGTGATGCTCCGGGAATGTAGACTCATTTCCAGTCCATATTACCGATTATTCAGTTTACCGTTACAATTGATAATACGTGCTACATCTATGTGGAATTGCCGATTAGAGGAATTCAGGAAACGGGGATTGCAAAAGGCAAAGTGTTGCTGGAGACGCCGGCCCGTGACTACCCATAAATCATAGCACGTGTTAAATCGTAGCACGTGTTGTTTCCTGTTTTGTCCTGGTTGGTGAACACGCTATACTTTGCTTTGTCGTTTCTCAATGTCTTACATTGGTCGCCGTGACAACGGCATCGAGGGGGGGAACAACCCATGTATGCGTTAATCCTATATTTGATTTGTCCTCGCTTATCTCACAAACATCTATAGTCGATGGCTACCGCGACCACCCTCAGTCGATGCAGAATCAGCCATCGCAAGGACAATCCAATTTCGGCGACAGCTCCGAACCTCTCTTCTCCATATACTCCAAGGCTGCAGATGATGAAGACGACAAGATGGTTGAGAGCTGGCAAAAAGATGCCGATGGAATCCTCTTTTTCGTGAGTCCTTGTGTCAAAATCCATATATCTTTGTGCATAAATTGGAACACAACAGACTGGTTTATTCTCCGCCGCAGTCGCTGCGCTCCTTTCCGTGACTGTTCAGGACCTGAGGCCAAACAGTCAAGATACCTCAGCGTTCCATCTTGGGAACATCTATGAGGTTCTCACCGACCCGAACACGACACGCGCATCCACCCCATCTCGTGTCGTTAAACCACCCGCGTTCTCTCCTCCGAGATATGCCATCTGGGTGAACTCGCTCTGGTTCTTAAGCTTAGTCATCAGCCTTACATGTGCTCTGTTGGCAACATCGTTACAACAATGGGCTCGCCGATATATCAGGCTCACTCAACCAGCACTGTGTAGTCCGAAGAAACGAGCACGAATGCATGCCTTTTTTGCGGAGGGTGCGGACAAGATGCATATTCCCTGGGCAGTTGAAGGATTGCCAGCAATGCTTCACCTCTCCCTGTTCCTCTTCTTCGCCGGACTGGTCGTCTTTCTCGTCAATACCCACCACACAGTCTTCATCTCTGTTGCTTGGTGGATCGGACTTTCCACAGTCTTGTATGGATGTATCACAGTGATATCAATTGTTCGGCACGACAGCCCATACTGTGCACCGCTGTCTCGATTAGCCTGGTTCCTGTATGCCGGTATGAGACTTGTATTTATCAAAGTTCTCGCCTCCGATTCCATTAGGAGTGGTGACGAGGATGCTAGGCGACGCTTTCAGATCTTGAAGGATCGTTATCGCGGCTGGATGTCAGGGGGTGTGGAGAAGGCAGCGGAGGAAATGATGTCGGAACGGTCATCAAAGACGGACATCCGCATCTTCGACTGGACATTCAAGGCTCTGGACGACGACGACGAACTGGAAAAGTTTTTTGAGGCCATCCCTGGCTTCTTTAACTCAGATCCGGTGCAGAATCTCGAAAGAGATTTCCCAGAGACGCTTCTCGAGGCGTTCTGGGCTGCGTTGGATGGGTTCATGGGTCGTACTTCATCCAATTCTGTCAAAGATACCGCCAAAGCTCGTCGGGCCATCACCTGCAGGGATATCATGAGCATGATACCCTATCCTAGTCATTACATGAACGTCAATCTCGATCACCATTTCGATCGCGCACCAATATCCATTGAGAGGTTGCAAGCTATGGCACGATGGCGCACTCATTCGTCGGACGATGTTTCATATGCTGCGCAAGCCAGAGTTGCCAAGAGTCTTCCGAGAATACAACAACGGGATGACCGTTGGATTGAGCTCGCTGGTGATGTGTATGGCTTATCGCAGAGCGACTTGCAGGATAAGGTCAACCTTGGGGGGGATAATGTGTTACTTTCCACCTTGATCGACCTCTGTCACTTGGCCATTAAAGCCCGTTTCCGTGACTGGGAGGTTTTGACGGCATTTACCCAATTCGACATACGCAATACTTTTTCTGGCCTGCAACACGACTTCTGTACCATGTGGAACGAAGTTGCCCAAGAAGCAAGGAAAAAAGGACCATTCAGCACTCCTATCGATATTCTCCACAGGATTCGCTATCTTTACATCGCCTTACATCAAGGTACCTCAGCTGCCCCGACTGCGTTCTCTGCTTTCACCGACGATTTCGCCTATGCTCTGTTCCGTCCATTGTCGTATCCACTTTGTAACATCAGTGACCACCGGCCATCCTCGACCACTCCTATTCCTGTCACCAATTCACTTACTGTCCCTTTCCGAACCCGACTTGGTGATTCACCCTTCGCCCCACCTCACCGGCCCACTGTTGGTGGTAGCAGTGACACCCCTCTACGACTGGCTGAGGCAACAAATGTCATCGTAGGACCACCTTGGCCGTCTGACCGAACGACGGCCAGTGAAATCGGAGAGAGCTCTCAGGCCTCCGTAGCCACTTCACCTGCATCACCAGTTCACACCAGCCCACGTCACCCAAATGCGTCACCACCGGGTGCTATAGCTGCTGCACGGCAAACCATTTTCCCGATCGCTACGTCTTACCCTTTGGGAGGAACTACACAGCGGGATATAGTCGCACCATTCGCAGAACCAGACGTTGGTGAAATTCCATCTACCGGGCCCACACCCACATCTATGCCAATGCCAATGCCAGCATTTGCCCCACCTGTTCTGAACGAGTCACTGGCGTCTTGGGACGCAGGCCCGGCCTATTCCTCTAATTTCTTGTTCCCTGCTCCGTCAGTCGTCGGCGTCACCATCCCGGACTCTCGTACACCGTCGCGGGTCCCACCCTTGCAATTTGCAAATCTTATTGCTCTCCTCAGTGGTACAACACCCTCCGACCCAATCAACGGTGATACGCTGCCACGTTTACGTGCACGTGGGCTCGTGAATAGTGGGAGTAATCGCCATCTGAATGCAATGCTGCAACTACTCGCGCATTGCCCCCTGTTCTGGAATCTGTTCAGGGACCTGGGCAAGCTGATGGGACGGCAAGGACTGGGTGAGGGTCTGGAGACTGGTGGTGGCGCGACACCACTGGTGAATGTGATGGTTAAATTTTTGGATGAATTTGTTTACAAGGGAGAGGCATCGGTGTCGCAGCCGTTGCCGCAGAAGACTGCAAAGGGGAAGGCGAGGGAAAATGAAGAGGGGAAGAAAGAGCATAATGTTGTGGACTCGTTCAATCCGGGGTATATATATGATGCGATGCAGGAGAAGAGACAGCTCAAAAACTTGCTGGTACGTTTCCTGCCACGTTTCGCCCTACTGTTACTGATCTGTGCCGATCCAATGTGTATAGGATGGCCAACAGCAGGATGCGGCAGAGTTTTTCCGCCTCTACCTCGACGCGCTTGATGAAGAGTTGCTTGAGCTACTCGCCTCTATTATTGGTCGCAAGTCGGTTACTGTCGCACTTGGAGTAGAAGAACGCGAGGTGCCTCAGTCAGGCCCGACTGACGAGGGAAAACATAGTTTGACGGTGCGCCAACCATCTCATCTTTCTGCGCCGAGCTTGGCATTGCTGACAGACGCATGATGACGAGTAGGTCGAGTCGGTCGAGTTGCCCCTGATGCGTATATTCGGTGGAAGGTCTCGGTCGACCGTACGCGCCCCAAACCAGCCTGACGCCGTGACCACCCAAGACTGGCGATTACTCCAACTTAATATCCAGGTTCGCTGTCCCCTTTCGTCCGCGTATATGTACTTTTTACTAACCTCCAAAATCTTCGCACAGCCCGATTCGGTAAACACTGTTAAAGACGCACTTGCGCACATCTCGCAGCCCCAACCCGTACAGGTCGGCCATTTGAGCCCAAGCGATGTGAGCGAGCAAGTGCAAATCGAGGCTCTTCCATCAGTTCTCGTCCTCCATCTTAAGCGGTTCCTGTACGATGCGGCAGCAGATGGCATAGTTAAGATCAGCAAGCCCGTTCGGTTCGCGCCGGAGCTCGAAATCCCACTAGGTAGGATTTTCTCTTTCGTTTCCCGGGAGCCAAGGTTAAGAATCCCTCGTGCCAGAAATAATGGCACCCGTTGCTGGGAAACCTGTGGAGCCGGCGCACTACAAGCTGTATGGGGTGCTCTATCATCACGGCGACACCGCGGGCAGCGGGCACTATACGGTCGACGTACTCCACCGGAGCGGAGACAGCGGTGGTGGGGAAGCTTGGCTACACATTGACGATGAAACTGTGAGCGCGTTGCAGCACGGGGATGTGTTTGGAGGGCACGGCAATGAATGGGGGGACGACCAGTGTGCTTATATGCTCTTTTATTGTCGGACTGCTCTTACTCAGACATAATGTCCTATTCAACTTTTCTCTTGCTCTCGAGGACACCTCCCCGTCTTTATAATATTTTCGCTCTGCTCTTCATCGCTACATCGGATGACACATAATAGTGTCTCGCCTCCACTCTTAGTCTGGTTCCGCACTGTGGTGCATGCGCACTTCACTTGTCAGAAACTCATCAGTCCCTTTGCTAAGACAGTCGGAAACCTTTCTTCTGCTGAGTAAGCATGCACGTGATATCAAGACCGTCGCACCGTGGACGCAGCGAGCGAGGTCCGACCAGACTGGCAGGGACCATCTTGTTCAAATTCTTCGCATTTCAGGGTCGTGGAAGTCAATGATTATGTAACGTGAAGAATGTGGCGGGGGCAGGCCCTATGACATAAGTTTTACTCACGGGCTCGTTACTTCCTCATTGGGAACCCTTCGGCCTTTGGCCTACGGTCGGAATTACACTTCATATCAAAGATTTCTTTACTGCAATGCCCCAAACCGGGAACAGAGATCTTGAAGGGGATGGCGACCCCAGTCCAGGCAGGCATATGTCACCCTGCTGCTCTTTCCTCACTAATTTTATATAGTTGATGGCCATCGCGACCAACCTCAGTCGATGTCAAATCAGCCAACCCCGAACCAGCCATTGCAACCCTTGCAAGGGGAATCCGACTATGGTGATAGCTCATGGCCGCTCTACTCCATGTACTCTAAGATTGCAGAGGAAGAAGACAATAAGATAGTTGAACGTTGCCAAAAAGACAAAGATGGGACCCTGATTTTTGTGAGCCCTCATTTTAGTCCTCAATTGACTCGGCACATCAACCGGAAACATAGACTGGCTTATTCTCTGCCACTGTCGGCGCATTGCTTACGGTCTCAATCCCTGACCTCAAGCCAAATTCGCAAGACACCTCCGCATTCTACCTAGAGAACATCTATCAGCTTCAAGTTTCTGGCAGCCCAAATGTTTCTCATTCGTCGATCCCGTCTGCTTTGGCTACTCCACCTGCATTTTCTCCACCAAACTATGCCGTCTGGGTGAACTCATTATGGTTCTTGAGTTTGCTTGTTAGCCTTTCGGGTGCCATGATGGCAACGACGATTCGAAATTGGGCAATTTACTACATCGAGCTTACTCAGTGGCCATGGGATACCCTAGCCAAACGAGCGCGGATGCGTGCACTCTTTGCCAAGGGAAAATTGGGGCCGGAGGTTATCTGGGGAACAGGCGATGAACCAATCTATCTCCATTTCGCTCTACTCCTCTTCATCGCCGGCGGCCTCATTTATCTGTTCAATACCAATCGTGCTGTCTTCTATGCAGTCGTTTGGTGGGTCGGGTATATGACTATATCATATACACGTGCAACAGTGGCAGTGTTCTTTGAGCCTCATAGTCTATTCCACACACCGCTTTCTCCGCTGGCTTTGCGCATTTATCTCGGCATTTCCCACGCTATGTTTCAAATTTTCTCGCACATACCACCCCTCCACGGCCTTCGCAATAGTACAGAGAGGCGCTATCACAATCTGAGAAACCGTTACGGCAATGGGTTCTTGAATGGTAAACGGAAGGAAGCTGAGGAAATTGCTTTGAAGCCGTCATCGGAAATCGATGCCCTGATATTGGAGCGTATATTGCCCACTCTGGATGAAGACGGCGCGCTTGAAACATTTTTTGAAGCCATCCCTGGCTTCTGTAATTCAAAATTAAGTGTTGTACCCCTCTCTTTTCGGATTCAGATGGAGTTACGACAAGCTTTAGATTGTTTCTTGGACCGCACTTTCTCATCTAATTTGGTCTCCGAATCAGTTCGAGCCAGTCGACTCACCACCTGCTTGAATGCGGCCCAGGCGGCACTCGGGCCCTACGCAGTTTCGGGAATCCTCGACAACATTTTCAACGGGCATTGGGATGGCGCGCTGCAATCTGTTGAAATAGGACATGCTATGAGACCCTGGGGCCATGGCCGGGACCGCGACCTGAATGTTCGGCGGATAGTAGCTTGCATCATAGCTCGCGCACGGCGACGTGATGACCGCTGGACCATGCTCGTCAAGGAACAATTTGGTGTTCCGGATCATGTCCTTCGGGACAGTCTTGCACATGGGAATAGCGTGTTGCTTTCTATCTTGATTCACATTTCCCGCCAGGCAAATCGTGCCAGTTACTGGACTTCGGGGATTCTGTCGTCACTTTCCAAATTCGACATACGCCATACTCTTCCTGCACTGCAGCATGAGTTCTGTCTACTGTGGAACGAAATTACTCAAGATGCAAGGAACCAAGGGTCATACAGCATTCCTGCCCTAATCCTTGGTGAGATTCGCCACCTCTACGTCGCCTTACATCAAGGCACCGGCGCTCTCAGTCTCGACTCTATTCTAGACCAGCCGTTCTCGTATCCACTGTGCGACATCGCCAGTCATCGCCCAGCCCACACCACTCAGTTCCTTGTTCCCATATCTGGTACCGCTCCTGTTCCCACCCAACCTGGTGATTCACCCTATGCTCCACGTCACCAGTCCACACTTGGTGGTAGCACCGCTTTACGACTGGAGGATGAAACAAACATCATCACAAGACCCCCTTCACCGCCTGACCACACGACAACCGGTGAAATCGAAGAGACCTCCCAAGCCCCCACAGCCACTTTCCCGGTCCACTCCTGCCCCAGTTCCTCATATCGGTACCCACGAGGTGGTGTAGCCATCGCGCAGCCAGACACCACCTCAGCCACTAAGTTGTCTCTTCCCCTG
Organism: Russula ochroleuca; assembly: GCA_015178965.1. Taxonomy (NCBI): domain Eukaryota; kingdom Fungi; phylum Basidiomycota; class Agaricomycetes; order Russulales; family Russulaceae; genus Russula; species Russula ochroleuca. Next base: position 122,014 of record WHVB01000023.1, read on the forward strand.
GAGAGCAACAAGCAGGAGGATCTAACCGTACCGTGCGCAGCATCACTGGTAGATATCAATAAAGTTCCGTCTACCACGCACACAGCTCTGCCTGAGCCAGCATTTAGCCCACCTGTTCTCAATAAGTCATTCGCAATGTATGACCCAAGCCCAGGCTGCCCAGCTTTTGGCGCCAAATCCTTGATCCCTGCTTCGTCCAACGGCTTTTCTGCTCCAGACTGTCCTCCACCCCCACATGCCCCGCCATGGCTCAATGCAGAGCTCGTTCCCCTACTTAGTGGCTTGCCACCGAAAGGCCCATCCGATAATTCTACGCTACCGCGCTTGCACACCCGTAGGATTGTCAACAATGGGAACATGAACCTCGCAAATGCAGTGTTGCAATTGCTGGTCTACTGCCCCCCTTCCCGGGACCTGTTCAGGGACATCGGCCGGCTGGTGGGACAACGCGAAGAGGGAGGGATTGGTGGCAGCACGACACCGCTGATGGATGCCACGGTCAGATTCCTGGATGGATTCGAATACAAGAAGTCGTCCCCGACGCATCCGTTTTTTCAGCAGGCTGATAGGGGCAATGTGAAGGATGAAGACGGGAAAAAAGAGGAAGACAGCGTGCTTTCGTTTCTATCGACGTACATATATGACACGATGAAGGAGAAGAGACAGTTCATCACTATGAGAGTACGTTCCTGTGCCCAACGTAGCCGCCTTGGTACTGATCCGTGCTGGCCTATTATGTATAGGATGGCTGGCAGCAGGATGCAGCGGTGTTTTTGGGCCTTTGCCTCGACGCGCTTGATGAAGAACTGGTCACTCTACGCTCTTCTATTAGCACACCCAAACTGGCCTCTACTCTGAAGATAGAGGGACTCGAGGAAGAGGCTCCGAGTCAGTCAGGTGAGGGTCAGACTGAGGTAAGAGAGCGAGACTACTCGGTACGCCAATTCTTCTTTTCTGTACTGAGCTTGGCGTTGCTGACGTATAGATGGACACGAATAGGCAAGTTCAGTCGAGTCGCCCATCTCGCGCATATTCTGTGGAAGATCTCGCTCAACTGTACGCGCACCAAACCAGCCTGACGCCATCACCGTTCAAGACTGGCGATTACTCCAACTCAATATCCAGGTTTGTTGTCCCCTTTCATCCGCGTACATGTCCTCGTCGCTAACCACCAAAATCTTCGCGTAGCCCGATTCAGTACACGCCGTTAAAGACGCACTTGCGCACATCTCGCAGCCCCAACCCGTACAGGTCGGCCAGTTGAGCCCAAGTGATGTAAGCCAGCAAGTACAAATCGAGGCCCTTCCATCCGTTCTCGTCCTCCATCTTAAGCGGTTCCTGTACGATGCGGCAGCAGATGGCGTAGTTAAGATCAGCAAGCCCGTTCTGTTCGCGCCGGAGCTCGAAATTCCACTAGGTACGATTTTCTCTTTCGTTTCCCCGGTCCAAGGTTAGAATCCCTCGTGTCCAGAAATCATGGCACCCGTTTCCGGGAAACCTGCGGATCCGGCGCACTACAAGCTGTATGGGGTGCTCTACCATCACGGCGACTCTGCGGGCAACGGGCACTATACGGTCGACGTACTCCACCGGAGCGGAGACAGCGGTGGTGGGGAAGCTTGGCTGCACATTGATGATGAAACTGTGACCGCGGTGCGGCACGAGGACGTGTTTGGGAGCCATGGCGACGAGCGGGAGGACGACCGGAGTGTTTATATGCTATTTTATTATCACGCTGCCTCCGCATGGACATGATGCATGATGCATGATGGCCCATTTACGTTAGGTTTTGCTCTCAACGACTTCACTTCTTACGCTGTTTTCCCTAGGTTCTACTTCCGGCTTTGACGTCTAGGTCAATACCAAGATCGGACTGCTCTCTGCGCGCATTGGATGACCTAAACGCTCGAAACGTAAACGGCTCCCGTAGCTCGGGTCTCAACTTACTGTAACAGCCTAAGGCAAAAACTTGACGAAGAGAGCAAGAGGAAAACTTTATTAACAAGGAAACCTGAGACATCTGAGAATGACTCAGAAATGAGTGTACGTTTGGGGAGACGATCAACCAGTTAGTTGACCCATTGTGAATGGGAACGAGGCCAAGAAGACTTAGAAGAGCGGGCGATGGCGATGCGAGACCAAATGAAAGGTCAACCGGTCAAGTTCCAGATAAATATGCGAAAATCGGCTGAAGAGCAAGTACTAAGTTGGGCAGGAAAAAAAGAAATGTAACGAACTATGAGTCCATCATGTTTCCTTTTTTTCGGATAGTCGGATTCACGCGTCATCATTGATCAATTTCTCGAATCTGGCCCCGGTGGGGTAACGTCTCAGTTACGTCTGCTGGATGGAGGCTCATGGAGCATGTAATCAAGCATAAAATAGACAAAACACTGTCGCTGCCAACCGTTCCCGATTGAGAACCTGTCCTCATAAACGCTGCATTATATACTGCCCAGAAATCCGCAGGGCTTTCATTCGTGTGTGACGACCAAATTTTTGAAAAATGTTGCCGGCTTGTCGCTCATTTTGCTACTGTAAGCGCCCAAAAGCGCTCAAAGCGGAAGATGACGCCACAGCCTTCCCAGAAAATGCGCTGGGAAAAGGCGCTGACATCGCCTTTTCGGGGAGGCTGTGGCTTTCTCGGTCTCCATCGAGTGGCCCCGAACACCGCGTATTGTGCATACACCCTTCAATGCTTCAAAATACCCACCGAGACATCGAAGGGGGCAATGACCCAGGTACTATGTGTTACTGTTACCCGTAAATATAACCTGTCCTCACTGAATTCCGAAATGACTATAAAAGATGGCGGCGATAGCCACCGCGACCACCCTCAGTCGACACAGAATCGGCCATTGCAAGGAGAGTCCAACTTCGGTGACAGTTCTGGGCCTCTCTTCTCCATATACTCAAAAGCTGCAAAGGAAGAGGACAACAAGATGGTCGAGCGCTGGCAAAAAGATGCTGATGGCATCCTCATCTTTGTGAGTCCTCGCGTTGGCATCCATGCTGGTTTGTGCATAAACGGGAACATTATAGACCGGTTTATTCTCCGCTGCAGTCGCTACACTCCTCGGCGTAACCATCCAGGACCTGAGGCCAAACAGTCAGGATACTTCGGCATTCTATCTTGGGAACATTTATGAGGTTCTTGCTGATTTAAACATACAACGTGCTTCTATTCTCTTCCCTGTCGCTCAACCACCCCCGTTCTCTCCTCCGAGATATGCCGTCTGGGTGAATTTACTCTGGTTCTTGAGCCTGGTTATGAGCCTTAGCTGTGCTCTGTTGGCAACATCATTGCATCAATGGGCGCGTCGATATATCCGTCTCATTCAACCTGCACGGTGCAGTCCAGAGAAGCGAGCGCGAATGCGTGCGTTCTTTGCCAATGGTGTGGACGAGATGCATATTCCATGGGCAGTTGAAGGATTGCCGACACTTCTACATCTCTCCGTGTTCCTTTTCTTTGGCGGAGTAGTCATTTTCCTGTTTAATGTCGACCAGGAAGTCCTCACTGGTGTGGCTTGGTGGATTGGGCTTTTCTCAGTGGCGTATGGATTGATCACACTGCTGCCATTAATTCGACAGGATAGCCCATGCTATGCACCGCTTTCTACACCGGTCTGGTTCCTGTACGCCAGCATACCTTATATAACGTTTAAAGTCCTTGCCTTCATCAACTCCGGCAGTTACGGCAGCGATCTGACCAGGGAGCGCTGTGGTAACTTGAGGGACCGTTATCGTGGTTGGATGTTAGGGGGGGTGGAGAAGAGAGCGGAGGAAACAGTGGAAGAACAGTCATCGGAGATCGACGTCGGCATCTTGGGCTGGACAATTAGTGCTCTGGGCGACGATGACTCACTAGAAAGGTTTTTTGAGGCCATCCCTGGCTTCTTCGACTCAGGGCTAGTGAAGCATCTCGAAAGGGACTTCCCTGAGACGCTTCTCGAGACGTTCTGGTGGGCGTTGGATGGGTTCATTGGCCGCACTTTGTCCTCCAATTTGGTCACGGAATCAGTCAAATCTCATCGGATCATCATCTGCAGGGATATCATGAGCATGATACCCTGTTTTAGCAATTTCATGCATAACAATCTCCACATCCATTTTTATCAAGCACCAGTATCCATTGAGAGGATTCAGGCTATGGCACGATGGTTTACTCACATGTCGTCTTATGTTTCTTACTCTGTGCGGGCCAGAGTTGCCAAGAATCTCGCGAGACTACAGGAACGCGATGGCCGTTGGATTGCGCTCGCTAGTGATGTGTATGGCTTATCGGAGCGCGATCTTCAGGATAATGCCGCCCTTGGTGGGGATAATGTGTTACTTGCCATCTTGATCCACGTCTCTCGTCGAGCCATTCATTCCCACAAGTTGGGGCTTGTGGTGGCAGTTACCCAATTTGACATACGCCATACTCTTCCTGGGCTACAGCATGATTTCTGTACACTCTGGAACGACTTGGTACAAGAAGCGAGAAACAGAGGGTTTTACACAACTCCTGTCCACATACTCCGACGGATGCGTCATCTGTACATCGCTTTACATCAAGGCACCGATGCTGCACCGACGGCATTCTCCGCTTCCACCGACAGTCTCGACTCCATTCTGCGCCAACCATCATCGTATCCATTGTGCGACATCGTCAGTCATCGCCCGGGCTCGACCACTCATTTTCCTGTTTCCAATTCCCATGATGTTCCTCTTCTCACCCAACCTGGCGATTCGACCAATGCCTCGCCTTACCTGCCCTCCCACGGAGGTACCACCGTCCCACAAGGGCCGCAACGAGCTGAGCAAGCAAATATCATTGTAGGACCACTTTCGCAGTCTAACCAGACGACAACTAGCATAATCGGAGGGACCTCTCACACCCCCTTAGCCACGCCACTTACTAACCCAGTCCATTCCAGCCCACCTCCAACACTGGCAGATACATCCCCAACAGGTGGTGTGGCTACTGTGCTGCAAGACATTCCCTCGGCTGCTTCATTGTCTTATACTCTGGAGGTCGGTACGCAACAGGATATAGTCGCACCATGGGCAGAACCAGACATTGGTGAAAATTGGTTTACCGCGTCCATGCCCGCAAGTCCTGTGCATACACCTACACTGGCGCCGTTGCAAGCATCCACACCACATGTTCTGAACAAGTCATCGGCATCTTGCGACACAGGTCCCGCCCCCACCTCCGATCCCTTGCTCCCTACTCCGTCCATCGTCGGCTTCTCAATTTCCACCTCACCTCGACCGTCCTGCGTCCCACTCATGCCAAATGCAAAGTTCTTTTCCCTCCTCGGTAACACGCCACCCTCCCGTCCATCTGGCAATACCACACTGCTGCGCTTACGGGCTCGTGGGCTCGTGAATGCCGGGAGTATGTGCTTTGTGAATACAGTGTTGCAACTACTCGTATATCCTCCCCCGGTCTGGGATTTGTTTAAGGAACTGGGAGATCTGAATGGGCGGCAGGTTGCAGGCGGTGCGGGTACTGGCGCTGGCTCGACACCACTAGTGGATGCCACGGTAAGACTTTTTGAGGAATTTATGATTGAGGAGAAGGATCCGCCTCCGGCGCAACAGCCGCCGCAACAGACCGCAGGGGGAAAGGCGAGGGAAGGCGAAGAGGAGATAAAATGCGACGCTGTAGATCCATTCGAACCGACATACATGTATGATGCAATGAAGGAGGGGAGGCAGCTTAAAAATTTGTTGGTACGCTTCTGTGCCATGGCACTAGTGCCCTGCTGTTACTAATCTGTGCTGGCCTGGTGTATACAGGTTAGCCAACAGCGGGATGCGGGAGAGTTTTTCCGCCTCTACCTCGACGCGCTTGATGAAGAGTTGCTCGCGCTACTCGCTTCTATTAGTGCTCACGAGTCCCCTACTGCCGCACAAGAACACGAGGTGACTCAGTCGAACCAGAGTGAGGTGGGAAAACGAGGCTTCACAGTGCGCCAATTATTTCGCCTTGACCTTGGAATTGCTGACGGATGAGTACTGAGTAGGCGGAGTCAGTCAGATCCCCCCTGGTGCGCATATTCGGTGGAAAGTTCCGCTCGACCGTGCGCGCGCCAAACCAGCCCGACACTGTCACCGTAGAAGATTGGCGATCACTTCAACTCGACATCCAGGTCCGTTTTCCCTCCTCCCATTCTCACTAATATGTCTGACATCTAACTGTCCAAAAGCACGATTCGGTGCATGCTATAGAAGACGCACTCGCACGCATCTCGCACCTGCAACCTGTGCAGCTTGGTCCATCCGGCTTAAACGTGGCGAGCCAGCAAATACACATCGAGGCACTTCCACCTGTTCTCGTCCTCCATCTTAAGCGGTTTCTGTACGATGCGATCGCGGATGGCATAGTTAAGATCAGCAAGCCTGTCAAGTTCGCGTCGGAGCTCGAAATCCCACTAGGTACGCTTCTCTCCTTTGCTTTCCCCATGCTAGCATGGCTAAGAATCCCTTGTGGTCCAGAAATTATGGCACCCGTTGTCGCGAAATCGGCAGAGTCGGCGCACTACAAGCTGTATGGGGTGCTTTACCACCACGGCAAGTCCACAGGCAGCGGACACTATACGGTCGATGTGCTTCACCAGAATGGAGACAGCGGTGGTGGGGAAGGTTGGCTGCACATTGACGATGAATCTGTAGGCGCAGTGCGGCACGAGGACGTATTTGTATTTGGTGGTTATGGCAATGAGAGGGTGGACGACCGGTGTGCTTATATGCTATTTTACTGTCGCACTGCCTCCGCATGGACATGATGGCCCATATACATTAATTTTTGCCCCCAACGACTTCGCTTCATCTGCCTTTTTTTTTTTTTTTTTGGGGGGGGGGGGGTTCTGCTTCCGTTTTTGGCGTCTAGGACAATATTAAGATTGGACTGCTCTCTGCACGAAATGGGTCACGGTCGCCTGAACGCACGAAACAGTCAGCTTCCACAGCCCAGGTCACTACTTAACAGCCTAAAGCAAAAGCTGACAAGAGAGCAAAAGGAAACCTTTATTAACAGGAACCAGAGACATCCGGATGACGCAGAAATGATTCAAATGGGTTTACGTTTGGGGTGCCAGTGACAATGTCACGATGGACCAGTTCATTGACCCTTTGTGGATGGAAAGGAGGAGTGGGAGATGGTGATGCGAGACCGACGAAAGGTCAAGGTCCGGACTTGGGTCCGGATAAATATGTGAAAATTAGCTGTACTGTACTACAGTAAGTTGGGCAGGAAAAAAGAAATGTAACGAACAAGGATTCCATCATGGTACAGTACGCCCATATCGGTACGCGCGATATGAGCGCTATGAGCGTCCAGCGGAGTCCAAAATGTGCCAAGCCCAGAGTTTCCACGGCGAAGGCAGGATTTCGGATGTTCAAACTTCGGAACATCTTGCTGTGTTTTTCCTTTTTTCGGACGAGTCGACATCCACCGAGTTCTCGAATCTGACCAGGGGTGTTTTGAGGGGTGCCCGCGGCTGGAGCATACAACTGTGCTGCCCACCAACGGGCACACCGTTTCCGATTGAAAGCCTATGCTTATACTGTAAACGCTATACACTACAGTAACTTACATACAGTACTACAGAAATCTGCAGGCTTTCGTTCCTGCGTGAAATTTTGAAACGTGTCGCTAGCTTTTGGGCGCTCATGCAGCGCTCATGGGTTTGTAGTAGTAAGCGCTCAAAGCGGAGAACTTTTCCTGGAGGCTGCAGCTTTCTCGAGGTCTACGTCAAGTTGCCCCCGAACGCTGCATATCACACACCCGTCAATGTCCCAAACTACCCACAGAGACATCGAAGCGGGCAGCGACCCAGGTATGTGTAACTGTTACCCGTAAATTCAACCTGTCCTCGCTGAATTCAGAAATAACTATAACGGGTGGCGGCGATATCCACCGCGACCACCCTCAGTCGATACAGAATCAGCCATTGCAAGGAGAGTCCAACTTTGGTGACAGCTCTGGGCCTCTCTTCTCCATATACTCCAAGGCTGCAGAGGAAGAGGATGACAAGATGGTCGACCGATGGCAAAAGGATGCTGATGGGATTCTCATTTTTGTGAGTTCTCGTGTTGGAATCCGTATAACTTTGCGCATAAACTGGAACGCTATAGACCGGTCTATTCTCTGCCGCAGTCGCTGCGCTCCTTGCTGTGACCGTCCAGGACCTGAGACCAAACAGTCAGGATACCTCGGCATTCTATCTTGGGAACATCTATGAGGTTCTCGCCGACCCGAATACAACACGCGCATCCACCTCTGTTGCTAAACCAGCCCCGTTCTCTCCTCCTACATATGCCATCTGGGTCAACTCGCTTTGGTTCTTAAGCTTGGTCATCAGCCTGACGTGTGCTCTGTTGGCAACGTCGCAACACCAATGGTCACGTCGATACATCAGGGTCGCCCAACTGGCACGATGCAGTCCAGAGAAACGAGCGCGGATGCGTGCATTCTTTGCCGATGGCGTGGACAAGATGCACATTCCTTGGGCAGTTGAAGGATTACCGACGCTACTACATCTCTCACTGTTCCTCTTCTTTGGTGGACTCGTCATTTTTCTCTTCAATATCGACCACACAGTCTTCAGCTCAGTGATTTGGTGGATCGGACTTTTCTCAATGGTGTATGGATTGATCACGGTGATGCCCATTCTTCGGCACGACAGCCCATATCATGCACCACTGTCTCGACCGGCCTGGTTCTTCTACGCTGGCATGAATTATTTACTCTCCAAAATTCTCCTCAAATTCCGTAGGAACAATACCGTGGAATCCTGGGGACGCTTTTCGATCTTGAAGAATCGTTATCAAGGCTGGATGTTAGGGGGTGTGGAGAAGGCAGCGGAGGAAACGGTGTCAGAACGGTCATCAGAGATCGACATCCGCATCTTCGACTGGACAATGAGTGCTCTTGGAGAAGATGACAGCCTGGAAAAGTTCTTTGAGGCCGCTCCTGGCTTCTTCAGCTCGAAGCTGGTGAAACATCTCGAAAGAGACTTCCCCGAAGACATTCTCGACAGGTTCTGGATTTCTTTGGATCGATTCATGAACCGCACCCTATCGTCTAATTCTGTCACGGAATCAGTCAAATCTCGCCGGGTCACCATCTGCAGGGATATCATGAGTATGATACCCTGTTCTAACATTTACATGCACGACAATCTCCGCGACCTTTTTGATCAAGCGCCGGTATCCATCGAGAGGTTGCAGGCCATGGCACGATGGTTCACTCATATGTCGCCTAGGGTTTCTTACACTGCGCGGGCAAGAGTCGGCAAGAATCTTCCAAAAATACAGAAACGCGATGACCGTTGGATTGCGCTCGTTATCGATGCTTATGGCTTATCCTTATCGGAGGGCGACCTCCAGCACAATGTTTCCCTTGGCGGGGATAATGTATTACTTGCCATCTTGATCGACGTCTCTCGCCGAGCCAGCCAAGCCATTAATTTCCGCGAGTCCGAGCTTGTGGCGGCACTTACCAAATTTGACATATGCCATACTCTTCCGGGGCTACAGCACGATTTCTGTACACTGTGGAACGAAATTGTCCAAGAAGCGAGGAACCGAGATCGTTTCAGCACTCCTTCCCACCTCCTCCGTTGGCTTCGCCATCTCTATGCCGCCTTACATGAAGGCACCGATGCTGCCCCCACTGCTTTCTCTACTTCCACCGATAGTCTCGACACCATTCTGTTTGACCTATCGTCGTATCCACTGTGCGACATCGCCGGTCATCTCTCAGGCTCGACCGTTCATCTTCATACGATCAACTCCCGTGCTGTTTCTATTTCCACCCAACCTGCTTTTTCACCCGACACCTCCCCTTATCTGCCCTCCCTTGGCGGTACCGCCGTTCCACAACAAACCGAGCAAGCAATTATCATCGTAGGACCGCCTTTGCCGTCTAACCCGACGACCACCAGCATAATCCGAGGGACCCCTCACGCCCCCATAGCGACGCCGCTTACTAACCCAGTTTATTCCTGCCCACCTCCAACCTATACATCCCCAACAGGTGGTGTGGCCACTGTGCTGCAAGACATTCCCCCAGTCGCGATGTTGTCTCATCGTCCGGAAGAAACGACGCTGCAGCGTATAGTCGCACCATGCGTAGAACTAGACATGAATGAAATTTTGCCCACCGCTTCCATGCTTGCACCTACGCGTGCACTGGCGCCAGTGCCGGCACCCACACCACCTGTTCTGAACAAGTCATTGACATATTACGACACAGGTCTCGCCTCCACCTATAATCCCTTGCTCCCTACTTCGTCCGGCATCGGCTTCTCCATCCCCGCCTTTCCTCCACCGTTCCCTGACACACCCTTGCTCAACCCAGGGCTCCTTGCCCTCCTCAGCACGACACCCTCCCGCCCTTCCGGTAATGGCACACTGCAGCGGCTACGTGCCCGTAGACTCGTGAATACCGGGAGTATGTGCTTTGTGAATGCCATTTTGCAGTTGCTCGTTCATTCTCCTCCGTTCTGGAACCTGTTTAAGGAACTGGGCGATCTAAAGGGGCGGTCCGGAGCAAGGGGTCCGGAGACTGGTGATGGCGCGACACCACTCGTGGACGCCATGGTGAAATTCTTTGAGGAATTCACGATTGAGGAGAAGGGACCGCTGCCGCAACCCGCCGCAGGGGGGAAGGAGAGGGAAGATGAGGAAGCGAAGAAAGTGCACAATTCTGTGGATTCATTTGAACCGACGTACGTGTATGATGCGATGAAGGAGAAGAAGCAGCTCAAACATTTGCTGGTATGTTCCCGTGCCACGTACTAACGACCTGCTGTTACTGATTGGTACTGGCCTAATGTATATAGGATGGCCAACAGCAGGATGCGGGGGAGTTTTTCCGCCACTACCTCGACGTGCTTGATGAAGAGTTGCTTGCTCTACTTGCTTCTATTAGTGGTAACAAGTCGGGTACTGGTGCACCCAGAGTTGAAGAACCCGAGGTGTCTCAGTCAAGTCTGACTGACGTGAGAAAACGAGTCTTTACGGTACGCCAACTATTTCACACGGGCTTGACATTCCTGACCGATGAGTAGGCGGAGTCAGTCGAGTCGCCCCTGATGTGTATATTCTGTGGAACGTTCCGCTCGATCGTGCGCGCGCCAAACCAGCCCGACACTGTCACCGTAGAATATTGGCGATCACTCCAACTCGACATCCAGGTCCGTTTTCCCACCTCCCATGCCCACACGTATGTCTCGTTGACTAACATCGAAACTCCAAAAGCACGGTTCGGTGTACGCCATAGAAGACGCACTCGCACGCATCTCGCACCTGCAACCCGTGCAGCTCGGTCCATCCGGCTTCAACGTGGCGAGCCAGCAAGTACAAATCAAGGCACTTCCGCCTGTTCTCGCTCTCCATCTTAAGCGGTTCCTGTACGATGCGACGACGGATAGCATAGTTAAGATCAGCAAGCCTGTTAAGTTCGCGCCAGAGCTCGAAATCCCACCAGGTACGCTTTTCTCCTTTGTTTTCTTCGTGCCACCCAAGGCTAAGAATCCCTTGTGGCTCGGTCGGTCCAGAAATTATGGCACCCGTTGAAGAGAAATCTGCGGAGCCGGCGCACTACAAGCTGTATGGGGTGCTTTACCACCACGGCGAGTCCGCAGGCAGCGGGCAATATACGGTCGACGTGCTCCACCCTAACGGAGACAGCAGTGAAGGGGAAGCTTGGCTGCACATTGATGATGAAGCTGTGAGCGCAGTGCGACACGAGGACGTGTTTGGTGGCCATGACAACGAGCGCGTGGACGACCAGTGTGTTTATATGCTGTTTTATTGTCGCACTGCTCCTACTCGGACATGATGCATGATGACCTGACTTTACTCTTAAGGACGTTCTCCCTTTGTTATACAAGTAGCTAAGCCTTGTGTCGTCTGCAATATCCATCGTGGGTGCCCACGTTTCCGCAAATATTGGACCTCTTAGCGTTCACGACAATACCAGTGACCCGAAGAGTTGCATTATCAATCTCGTTCTCTCCTCACGAAGCCAACTCGCTACTAAGGCCGAAGCATGAGACGCAACGCAAACCCTCGCTTGATCCAATTCTTCCCTCAAGCGTGAGACGTTCGCCAGCGCGCGGTCCAATTGTACGCAAAGCATAAAAGGTTCCCCGCAGATGGTGCTCTTGCACAGGAAGAGTGCCATAAGAAAAAAAAAGCAGGTATGCATGCAAACGAGCGCGACGCCTACACCAACCCTACGCCATGACAGACTTCGCAATCTACTCTTCGGGCACCGGCCAAGCGGCCCCAGGATTGGCGGTGTATGAGAGAAGCGTGTCGTCCCGGGTCCAATGGGAGGAAGCGCGTGGCGCGCCACTTGCGTTGGTAGAGTAGCCACTTGCTTAAGAGAACTCGAGGAGTTCAATTTCAAAGATGCGAAAGCTGATTGTAGCGAAAGGACGGAAGACTGGCGGAGGCGCCCAATAAGCGCTCGATGACGGTGACTCGGATGCAGAGTTGACAGTATGTCCGCGAATCGGAATTTGGAGTGGGATTTCTCGAGCCTCGGGAGGTGTCAATGAAGCTCATAGCGGATCCGAGGGGAGGGCGCCCATGGACAGCGTGGACTACTCGTAGACCCCCGCTACACTCAATAAGCCTCAATTGTCTGATCACCAAAACGAGTGCGCGGAGTCGCAGACATCACTGAGCCTCTGTGGGAGGCCGATGCCCCCAATCTGGGAATGGTATACTGTACGTATATTCAGGAAGATGCAGGTACTGTATATATCACTGTGCACTGATGAAATGGGACGGTTGATAATTGCCTATATGACCTGTTCAGGAAAGTTAAACGCGGAGCGCGCAGAAGCTCCACTAGCGCTGGAGTGTACTGCAGTCGTAGTACAGTATTTCGATCCATCGTCGCTGCACCAGACATACCGTACATGTACAAGCGCTAGTTGCGCAAGCTCGGGGGGCATCTTGCGTCAGCGGACGGTGGCTTAATGCCATGACGACCCTCCAGTCTTCGGGGAGGCTCATTGTACGCTTCTGAGTCGGCGCCAAATGCTGTTCATTACATTACGGCATGGCAGATGCGGGACATGAGTGGGACAAGTCGCAGACGAACGAGCAGGCCTAGCGTCTTTTTTCTTGTTTAGTGTGATATTGTTCCAGAGAAAGGGCAGAACTCAAAATTTGTGGCTGTCGCGGCTATCATAGAAGACATCGTGGAGATTGAGTGACTTGGGAGTTGGAACAAGGCGGCTGTGTTTTAGGCTTTCTTCTTTCACTCACTCTTCTCGACCTGATTTTGGGGTTGAGACGTTGTGATCGTAGGCTTGCCAACCGCCGGTTCTCGAAGTTTTGCCTAAAAACGTGCATATGATAGGCGAGCCATGGGATGGGCCACACGAAGCCTTGTCTCGTTACGCGCCCCGGAAGCGTCGCGGGCCATCCTGTCAAGTGGCCTGTCATAGTTAGTGTGCTGTCAGTGTCCGATCCTGTCACTGTACAGCCTCGTTAGTTTTAGTGTACGACAACCGTGGGATTGTTCCCACTGGCAAGCTGGACAACCGGCTGTCCCCCACTTGTCCCCCGCCGCCGGGTTACACATTCATTGTCGTTGCCATGGTTGACTGTACTGTCTACTGTATGATATTGCGACACATCGTTGCACCATGTGGGCCACAAAGTCAAAATTACTGTAAAAGAAGGGAAAGGCTGGTGGGATCAACCGCAAAACGACGATCATCCCACTCCACTTCTCGCCTCGATTCGTGTCATTTGTTTTCCTAAAGAGGCAATATTGTATTCATAGTTTGCTGTTTCGTCTGTCTTCCGTCTTGTTCCTTTTCTCTCGGCCGATGCCTTCTTTGCTGACCCATCGTCTTGGTTAATGCTGCCCTGACGTCTTTTCCCGAGGTTAAGAATGCAGGTCTAAGCTCGCCCGTACAATGGGCCCCACGTCACCCCTTTCCCTGCCTCCCTACACGCTCCTTATCACTCAATCCTTTTGCAATGTCTCAAGCTGAGAGTATACCAGCCGTGGCAGCCGATGTGGAGATGGGAGACCGAATAGGTATGTTCACCACTTCTCGGCCTGGTCCCCACCAATTCGTTCATGTGCATCGTAGGGGCCTACCTCGGCTGGCCTCGTTCGTCATCGAATTACCCATTGCAAGCGGGATCCAACCTTGGCGATGGGTCCGAGCCACTCTTTTCTATTTATTCGAACACTGCGGAGAAAGAAGATAATAAGATGGCCGAACGCTGGCAGAGGGATGCCCAGGGAATACTTATCTTCGTGAGTCTCCATGTTGCTTTCCGTATAGCCCCATGTGTCAACTGAAAAACTCTAGACTGGTTTGTTCTCGATCATTGTTGCGATATTGGTCACCATGTCGGTCCAGGACCTCAGACCACGCTCACGGGACGACTCTGCATTCTATCTCCAGAACATCTATCAACTTCTCGCCAACCCAAATGTATATGATGCACTTAACCCTCCCCCCGTGGTGACACCACCTGCCTTCTCTCCGCCAAGATACGCCGTCTGGGTGAACACACTATGGTTCTTGAGCCTAGCCATCAGTCTTACCTCGGCTCTGTTGGCAACATTGTTACATCAATGGACACGTCGGTACCTCACGATCACTCAGCCAATACAGTCCAGTCCACACAAGCGAGCACGGATTCGTGCATTTTTTGCAAACGGCGTCGACAAATTGCATTTACCCTTGGTCATTGAGGCGTTGCCGACCCTACTGCATCTTTCTTTCTTTCTATTTCTTGCCGGCCTCCTTATATTCCTATCCAATGTCAACCATACAGTCTTTAACGCCCTAGCTGGATGGGTAGCCCTCTTCGTAGGGGTATATGCATGCATCACGTTTATGCCAATTTTCCGGTACGACAGCCCATTCTATGCACCGCTTTCTTCAACGGCCTGGTTCCTCTATGCTGGTACACTATACGCGGTCTTTAAAGTTCTATCCTTCGCCCCAGGAAGTCACAACTTTCGTGACCTGAAGAACCGTTATCGCAAATGGATTTTGGGGGGTGTGGAGAAGGCAGCCGAGGACACTGTGTCGGACCGTTCATCAAAAGTCGATGGCCGTATCTTGGAGTGGACAATCGGCACACTTTGTGAAGAAGGCCTAACGGAACGGTTCTTTGGGGCCATCCCTGGCTTCTGTGACTCCAACGTGGTCCAACTACGTCTTCCTTCCTTCCTTCAGACGAAAATCCGGCAAGTAATGGATGGGTTCTTAGACCGCACATTCTCATCCGAATCGATCTCTGAATCCACCAAAATCAGTCGGCTCACCATCTGCCTCAATGCCGCTCGTGCGGCCCTCGGTCCCTTCGTGGTCTCCCGCACCCTATGCAGCATTTTCGACGGGCCCTGGCGTAAGGCGCCGCAATCCATCAAAATGGCATATGCTCTGAGACGCTGGTGCACCAGCAGCCACGATTCGACTGCCCTGGCCGCACGGAGCATAGTAGCCGGTATCATCGCCGTGCAGAAACGTGACGACCGCTGGATTGCGCTCGCGGAGGACCAATTTGGTTTGCCAGATCGTGTCCTCCGAGACAACATCCCACATGGCGATAGCGTGTTACTAGTCATCTTGCTTCACGTTACCCGCAACCTATTTCATTCCGTTGACCCACATTGGGACGCAAATATCCTGCGGGTGCTCTCCCAATTTGACATACGCAACACTCTTCCCCAGCACCAGTACGACTTTTGTGCCTTATGGAATGAAATCGTTAGGGAGGCGCACAACAGACGACCCTACAGTGCTCCTGTCTTTATCCTCAGGGAGATCCGCCATCTTTATAACACTCTACATGAAGGCACTTATTCCGCCCCGACTGCACCTACTACTCCGACAGCACATGCCGATGATACTGTGTGGGACCCATTTTCGTATTCATTCTGCCACGTTGCTAGCCATACCTCGGAACCGCCGCCTCAGATTCATTCTGCAGTGCCATTTGCCGCTGTCCCACACCTTGACCTTCCTCCGGCCCACATGTCTCGTTTCACGGGACACAATGTACCCAGCTTTCCGGCCCCGAATGGGGATACTACTAACCGACTAGTGCGGTCATTTAGTGACGATGCACCGCAACGCTCCATCCGTGTCACTACATCACGACGTCCTCTGTCTCTCGAAAACCAGCCCCTTTCTCTGGACATGGCCGCCGCCGGTGCCACACAACGCGACCCTAACACCTCTCCTCCCTGGTTGACCCGAACCTTCTCACGACATATCTCTGCCTCGCAAAGAAGCGAGGAATTGACCATCGTCTCATCTCCTGTCGTATCTGACTCTGGTCTACCACCTATTCCGATGTCGGCCGTCAGCTGGACTAATCCCGTGACTCTTCCTCTGAGTTTGGAATCTCACTCCCAGTCTGAAGACATCCCTCGTGCACCGGGATCTCCAACCTCATCTTTACCCTTGGCCCACACGCAGCTTGCCTCTGATTTGGACTCCCAGATTATTGGGACCACAACTGCGCAACATGATACACGTGACGTGGATTCGTCAGTTTCGATGGAGGCCTTTCGCCACTCACACCCATTAGCCGTGGCGGACCCTGACATTTCTGAAGGCACTTCACGACCTGAGGACTACCAGCGCGGTTCGAGCCAGTCGCAACTACGCGTCACTAATGAGTCATGACATTAATGGATGTTTGTAATTCTGTCGGACTTCCGTCTTGTCTCAGCAGGTGTTAGATGTGCTCTGACCGGCACACTGGCTCGCGTCCTCCTCCAGTTGCAAGAAAGATGAGGTCTCCTGGCACTCTCCATATCTGGCAGCCTTCCTTGGAGGCTTTGAACGTTCGAACATCGGAATCGTGTTTCTTACAGGACAGTATTTGTTGTTGTCTACCCTACGCTATCGCATTACACGTCACCCCCTTTCTCCTCTTTACGGACACCAGTCTCTTTAATTTTGCCACGGACCCTGGATTTGAAAAGACATTGATTTGCTGAGATGTCCCCCACAGTCATGTTCCTACATACAAGCCAACCATGTTTGTTATCTTTATCATTGTATTAGAATGGACTGTAATGTAGAGATATCCATGTCCTTACAGTATTCGCGAGTTTTGAATAATAGGCTTATCCTACTATACCGCTGTGAATCACGAAAGGCACAACTGGAAATGAAGAACGGCAGTTCTACAAGGCACCCCGCGCGACCAGCTGAAGAGTTACGAAGAGATCAAACAGGATGGACCATTGTGCGGCTTACTACTGTAGGATGCGTGCACAAGTTCGGAACGGACAGCCTGAGCGTCGTATTCTCTTGTTAGAGCAGTTACGAGATGAGGGTCTTTGGCACAGAACTGAGGTGCTGGGGTCATGAAGCAGGTAGCTAAAGCACTGTATCAGCTCGTACAAATGGTGACCTCGTTGATTGGGCCAGATTGGCTTCTAGTGCGACTACCTGGACGGCATGACGAAGCCTTTCCTTTACCTGGAGAGCTTGACCACTATATTCACCCTAACGCATTCTCTGTTGATGTGGTCATGCGTCGTTGTTTCCCTGGTCCACGTTCTACAGATAGTGACTTGGAGTCGGGGAGTCGGAAGAAGAGGCGCTTCTGCTGAATAAGAATGCACGTGGGTAAATGCACGTGATGTTACCCAATAGTCGTCCTTCCCATTCAGTATAAACTTACACGTATATCATTCCTCTAATGCCCCAAACGGATCTCGAGGGCGGAAACCCCGGGCCAGGCATGTGTCCGTCACTTTGATATGTTTTTACTAATTTCACAAACGCGAATAGTCAACCACTGCGACCAGCCTCAGTCGACGTCGAATCAGCCGACACCGAATCAGCCACTGCGACCATTGGCAGGAGAAACCGACTATGGGGATAGCTCATGGCCGCTCTACTTTATGTACTCCAAGACTGCAGAGGAAGAGGACAACAAGATGGTTGAATATTGCCAAAAAGAGGCAGATGGGACCCTGATTTTCGTGAGTCCTCATGTTGGTCCTTAAATGACTCCACATATCGACTGGAAAACATAGAGTGGCTTATTCTCTGCCACCGTCGGTGCATTGCTTACGGTCTCAATCCCGGACCTCAAGCCAAATTCGCAGGACACCTCCGCATTCTACCTAGGGAACATCTATCAGCTTTTCGGCAACCCAAACGTTTCTCATCCGTCGATTCCGTCTGCTTTGGCTACACCACCTGCATTTTCTCCCCCGAGATATGCTATCTGGGTTAACTCACTCTGGTTCTTGAGCTTGGCTCTCAGCCTCTCGGGTGCTACAGTGGCAACGTTGTTTCGGAACTGGGCAGTCCAATACATCTCGGTCACTCAGCCGCCATGTGACACTCCAGAGAAGCAAGCGCGGATCCGTGCAATCTTTGCTAAAGGGAACCCGGGGCCAAATGCTATCTGGGGAGCAACCGAAGGACCCATCTTCCTACATCTTTCTCTCCTCCTCTTCATCGCTGGTAGCCTCATTTATCTCTTCAACATCAACCGTGCTGTCTTCTACGCAGTGGTTTGGTGGGTCGGCTATATGGCGATATTATATGCATCTCGAACAGTAGCACCATTCTTGGAGCCTCATAGCCTGTTCCACACACCACTTTCATCGTTCGCATTGCGCATTTACCTCGGCGCATCCTATGCGGTGTTTCAAATTTGCTCCCGCATATCATCCTTTCGTGGCCTTCGCAATAATACAAGGAGGCGCTATCACGATTTAAGCGACCGCTACAGCAAAGGGTTCATTATTGGGAAACGGAGGGAAGCCAAGGAAATTGCTTCGAAACCATCCTCGGAAATCGATGCCCTGATATTAGAGCGAATCTTGCTTACACTGGATGAAGACCCCGCGATGGAAACGTTCTTTGATGCCATTCCTGGCTTCTGTAACTCAAAATTAGGTGTTTCACCCCTCCCATTTCCGATTCGGACGAAGTTGCGACAAGCATTGGATGGATTCTTGAACCGCACTTTCTCGTCCAGTTTAATCTCCGAATCGGTTCGAACCGGTCGGCTCATCACCTGCTTGAATGCGGCCCATGCGGCACTTGGGCCCTATGCAGTTTCGGGAGTCCTCGACAACATTTTCAACGGGCACTGGGATAAAGCGCTGCAATCTGTTGAAATAGGGCATGCTTTGAGACTCTGGGGCCATAGACGGGATCATGACCCGAATATTCGGCGGATAGTAGCCTGCATCATAGTTCGCGTGCGGGGACGTGATGACCGCTGGATCACGCTCGTTAAGGAAGCATTTGGCGTACCGGATGGCGTCCTTCGGGAGTGTCTTGCACATGGGGATAGCGTGTTACTTTCGATCTTGATCCACGTTTCCCGCCAAGCCAATCATACCGGTTCCTGGACTTCGGGAATTCTGTTGTCACTTTCCAAATTCGACATACACAATACTCTTCCTGGACTGCAGCATGACTTCTGCACACTGTGGAACGAAATCGCTCAAGAAGCAAGTAACCAAGTGTCCTTCAGCACTCCTGCCAAGATCCTCCGTGAGATTCGCCACCTTTACATCGCCTTACATCAAGGCACCGACGCTATCCCGACTGCGTTCTCGGCTTCCACCGACAGTCTCGACTTCGTTTTGGACCAGCCACTGTCGTATTCATTGTGCGACGTCACCAGTCATCGCCCGGACTCGACCGCGCACTTTCATATTACCAATTCCCGTGCTGTTTCTATTTCGACCCAGCCTGGTGATTCGCCCGATGCCTCGCCTTACCCGCCCTCCCATGGCGGTAGCACCGTTCTACCACAAACTGAGCAAGCGAATATCATCGTAGGATCGCCTTCGCCGTCTAACCCGACAACAACCTGCGAAATCGGAGAGAGCTCTCAGGCCCCCACAGCCGCTGAACCCGCTCTACCACTTCCCACAGACGTACCACCGCCAGGTGCTGTAGCTCCTGCGTTGGAAGACATTCCCTCGACCGCTGCCCGGTTTCGTTCTCTAGAAGGCAACAAACGGCATGATATAGTCGCACCATGCGCAGTACCGGACGATAGTGAAATTTCTTCTACTGGACCCACACCTGCACCTACTTCTATACCGGTCCCAATACCAGCATCAGCCCCACCTGTTCTGAACAAGTCATTGGCGTCTTGGGACGCCGGCCCGGCTTCTACCTCCAGTTCCTTGTTCCCTGCTCCGTCCGTCGTCGACTTCGCTATCCCTGACTCTCGCTCACCGCCACGGCTCCCACCCTTGCAAATTGCAAATCCCATTACTTTCCTCAGCAGCACGACACCCTCCCACGCAATGGACAGTCATATACTGCCGTGCTTACGTGCTCGTGGGCTCGTGAATAGTTGCTTTGCAAATGCAGTGCTACAACTACTCGTGCATTGTCCCCCGTTCTGGGATCTGTTTAGGGACCTCGGCAGGTTGATGGAGCGGCGAGAGCTGGGTGAAGGTCAGGAGACTATGGTTGGCGCGACGCCGTTGTTGGATGCGAAGGTTAAATTTTTGGATGAGTTCGTTTACAAGAAGCTGTCGGTGGCGCCACAGTTGCAGCAGAACGCTGCGAGGAAGGCGAGGGAAGATGAGGAGGGGAAGAAAGAGCGCGATATCGTGGATTCGAGCTACATGTATGACGCGATGAAGGGGAAGGGTCAGCTCAAAATTTTGCTGGTACGTTCTCGTGCCCAGGACACCATTCTGTTACTGATTCGTGGTGGCCTATTGTGTAAAGGATGGCAAGCACCAGGATGCGGAAGAGTTTTTAGGCCTCTACCTGGACGCGCTCGATGAAGAGTTGGTCCAGCTACGCACTTATATAAGCACGCAAACGTTAGCCTCTACTCCAAGTGCAGAGGAGCTCGAGGAAGAGTCTCAATCAGCTGAGGGGCAGACTGAGGTGCGAAGGCGAGGTTATCTATACTTGACGTTGCTGACATGGACCCAAATAGGCAAGGTCGCCCATCTCGCGTATATTCGGTGGAAGGTCCCATTCAATCGTCCGCGCGCCAAACCAGCCCGACACCCTCACTATCGAACCCTGGCGATCACTCAAACTCTACATCCAGGTCCGTTTCTTCTCTTCCTCTCCCTTCCACAGAATCCACACACACATTTCCTGGTAACTAACCTTCAAACCTTTTGGGCAGCCCAATTCGGTACACACAGTTCAAGAAGCACTCGCACGCATCTCGCAGCCCCAACTCGTTCAGGTCGGCCAATCCAACTCGAGCGAGACGAGCCAGCAGATTCTTCTCAAGACGCTTCCACCCGTTCTCGTCCTCCATCTCGAGCGCTTTCTGTACGATGCTGCCGTGGATGGCATAGTTAAGATCAGTAAGCCAGTTCAGTTCGCGCTTGAGCTCGAGATCCCGCTTGGTACGATTTTTCTCATTCTTTCCCCTCGTGTTAGTCAAAGCTAAGAGTCGCTTGGTCGGCACAGAAATCATGGAACCAAGTGCCAGGAACTCTGCTAAGCCGGCGCACTACAAGCTGTATGGGGTGCTCTACCACCACGGCGAGTCCGCAGGCAGTGGGCACTATACGGTCGACGTGCTACACCCGAACGAAGACGGCGATAGTGGGGAAACTTGGCTGCACATTGACGATGAATCTGTGAGCGCGGTGCGGAACGAGGACGTGTTTGGAGGTCATGACAATGAGTGGGTGGACAACAAGTGTGTTTATATGCTGTTTTATTGTCGCACAGCTTCCGCGCCGACATGAGACGGTCAGCATAAAACGGGGCTTGGGTCACTTTACGTCATCTCTAGGTCCTGTGCCCTCACTTTTAAAAGACCTCTCAAACCCGACTCCCTATGTCCTCCCATCTGTATGTTTCGCATTGTAGTACCAATAGTTATATTGTACGTCAATGGCTTCTGCCGACAGCGGCTCCGCTTTCTCGACATGCCCCAAGAAGGGTACGAAAAGGTATATGATATGCCACTTTGAGGCAATGGATAGCGGTTGACATTCCCTTTGACTAGTAAGTAGGAACAGCCACGATATTATACAACTTGAAACGACCGCGCTGTAAACCATCATCGAGCGCTTCCTCTTATCCTTTTCTCAGAATCCGCGCATCGCTCTATTCGCGTGATAATGCGAAGGCAAGGAATGTGGAAATTTGAAAGCGCCGTGAAATATCTATGGTTCCAGCGAGTACGCAGGGTGAAGGTGGTGAAAGTGCAGAAGTTAGTACTTCGAGGCCGTAGAGGAAGAAGACAATCAAAAGGCCAAGAACTGGCAAAAAGCTGCTGATCGGATCCTCGTGTCGGCATTCAGAATATTCAGATCTTATATTCAGATTTCGTTGTGCATAAACAGAAGGGCTAGAGATCAGCGCTATCAGCCATTACCCGTGACGACATAGAAGCAAGGTCGAGCTTCACAGCAAGGAGATCGTCAAAGGTATTAGATATGCCCATACCGGAGCCTCCCTCCCTCGCATGCTCGTCATCTTCTCTAAGTTCATCCAGCACATCAGCGGCACCACTCGTGTGGAGGACCCGCATGATGGCGAGCATAGTATTGCAGAAACGAGGATCAGGGAGACAAATAAGATTATCCAAGCTATCGGCATGCTTATTGAGGATATTCGTCCCGAAAACAGTTCCTTATCCACTTGATACTTTGTCAAGTTACTGAGGTATCCCGGTCGGACGAGACGAGAATAGTACCGAACCTATTAGATATGAATGATCGTCAATAACGAACCAAAATGGCGCTCATAATGCCGTCAGACCCGGACACAGCCTCGATGCCCCATAAAAATAGACTACTGTACTCCTGATGGGCATCGTGTTGCAGAAGTGAAGCATTTTCGGGGGTATTAATAAATCCATCAATATCTTCCGCCGTGATGGTGCCACCCGTGAACGCCTCGAGGGCCACATGGGATTGGGTCTGCGGGAACTGTCATATTCGAAAATGAAAAAAAAATATGCCCTGCGTACCTTATAACAGAGTGAAAATGGTAGAATATGGGCCAGCTCTGGCCCCGCACCCATCTGCGAAACCATACCTAACTTTTTATGCTCAGACAGTCTAAACTTCAAACCAGTAATAGGGCACATCGGAATGTCGCACAATTGGATCTATATAACAGAGATGAGGGCAATTCCATGAAATAGCACAATACGCACGAGGTGTTTCAACGCTGGCTTCCGCTTCTGTTCCTTTGCTTCACGGAGGAGAACCTTGATAGCGTTGACTCGATCGGTATCCGGTGCTAGATGCAGACTCGTCAGGTGTATTCTTCCCTAAGAGGTTCAACACTTCTCCATGGATATTAGATCGTGCCACTGAGAAGAAGCGAGGAACATACAGGTTAGCCCTCATGGTTAAAATACCATTTGACCAAATCCGTCAACGATTGCGAGACAGTTATTGCATCGTGAGCTAGAGGTGGGAGATATGCATACAGGCGGCGTGCCCAGTCAGCCACGTCGGGCAATTCGGGGGCAAATAGTTCATCAACTGTTGACAAATTGAATCAGGGCATCCGCTGAGATCAACAACGCGCCTTACTAATTTGACTAGCTGAGTCAGAGATTTTGCGGAGCTCCTCCAGATACTCTTGTTCGAGTTTCCATGGGTTTGGCGAGTAGAAAAGAAGGTGATAGAGGAACCGAGAAGCGTCAACCTCCTTTGTGGAGGTCTTCATACCAAGACGCGAAGCGCTTCCGAGACGCGGAGCAGCAGGATGATCATCAGGTTTGAGGAAGGCACATAGATACTTGCTAGTCATCGTCAATTTTGAAGTGGATGCACCACGCAGGTTATGATTTGGCCGTGCTCAATGACGCTCAAATTCGGCTCCAAGTACAGATCCAGATCCAGACTTGTTTGGTTGTGTGGTATCGCGCTTTTTTCAAGAGGTAACTTAGATACGAGCTGTCAGATGGGGTTGTGCGCATTTTTCAAAAAAGAACGGGAGTCAATAGCCTATCGAGTACACACGCGAGGAAGCAGAAAGGGCGCGAAAATTGACGCCATCTCGTGACCACCTGAAGCGCAGGCACGTGTTGTTTCCTCCTGTTTGGTGCTGGGTGCACGTGTTACACACCATGCCTTGCACTTGGCACCAGGCTCTGCTTTTTCATCTCTTCAATGTCTCAAACTGGTCACCAAGACATAGAAGGGGGGAACAACCCATGTATGCGTTACCCCTACATGACCTGTCCTCACTTATTTTATCTATAGTCGATGGCCATGGCGACCACCCTCGGTTGACGTCGAATCAGCCACAATCCAACTTCGGTGACAGCTCCGGGCCGCTCTTCTCCATATACTGCAAGGCCGCAAAGGATGAAGACAGCAAGATGGTCGAACGCTGGCAAAAGGATGCTGACGGAATCCTCATTTTTGTGAGTCCTCGTGTTGGAGTACGTGCTATTTTGTGCATAAACTGGAACGCTGTAGACTGGTTTATTCTCTGCTGCCGTCGCCGCACTCCTTGCCGTAACCGTCCAGGACCTGAGGCCAAACAGTCAGGATACCTCGGCATTCTATCTTGGGAACATCTATGAGGTTCTTGCGGACCCGAATGCAACACGCGCATCCACCCCCACCCCTGTCGTTAAACCACCCCCGTTCTCTCCTCCGAGATATGCCATCTGGGTCAACTCACTCTGGTTCTTAAGCTTGGTCATCAGCTTGACGTGTGCACTGTTGGCAACATCGCTACATCAATGGTCACGTCGATACATCAGGGTCGCTCAACTGGCGCGAAGAAGTCCAGAGAAACAAGCGCGGATGCGGGCATTCTTTGCCGAAGGCGTGGACAATATGCATATCCCTTGGGCCGTTGAAGCATTGCCGACGCTGCTACATCTCTCCGTATTCCTCTTCTTTGGCGGACTTGCCATTTTTCTCTTCAATGTCGAACACGCGGTCTTCAGCTCTGTGATTTGGTGGATCGGGATTTTCTCAGTCGTGTATGGATTAATCACAGTGATGCCAATTCTTCGGCACGACAGCCCATATCACGCACCGCTGTCTCAACCAGCCTGGTTCTTGTACGCTGGCATGAATTATGTACTCTTTAAAGTTCTCGCCTCAGCATCCCGTAGGAGCGGTGCCTTCGTGTCCTGGCTACGCTTTTTGTCCTGGAAGGATCGTTATCACGGCTGGATGTTAGGGGGTGTGGAGAAGGCGGCGGCGGAAGAGGTGGAGGAACGGTCCTCAGAGGTCGACATCCACATCTTGGACTGGACAATAGGTGTTCTTGGAGATGATGACAGCCTGGAAAAGTTCTTCGAGGCCGTTCCTGGATTCTTCAGCTCGAAACTGGTGAAAAACCTCCAAAGAGATTTCCCCGAAGGCATTCTTAACAGGTTCTGGAGCGCAATGAATGGATTCATGAACCGCACTTTATCATCCAATTCAGTTATTGAATCGGTCAAAGCTCGTCGGGCCATCATTTGCAGGGATATCATGCACATGATTCCCTGTCCCTTTAGTTCCCGTTACGACTCACTTTCCGACTTTTTTGATCAAGAGCCGGCATCCATTGACAGGCTAAAGGCTTTGGCACAATGGCACAATCATAAAGATGATTATGTCGCTGATTGCGCGCGAGTCAGAGTCGCCAACAGTCTTGCCAGCATGCCGGAACGTGATGACGATTGGATTGCGTTCGCTAGTAATTTATGTGGCTTAGCGGCGCGCGACCTTCGAGACGATATCGCCCATAGCGGGGATAACGTGTTGCTTTCCACCTTGATTCAAGTCTCTCGCCGAGCCATTCATTTCCAGGATTGGAGAGTTGTTGGGGCACTTACCCAA
The DNA here is from genome assembly GCA_015178965.1 of Russula ochroleuca. Classification (NCBI taxonomy): domain Eukaryota; kingdom Fungi; phylum Basidiomycota; class Agaricomycetes; order Russulales; family Russulaceae; genus Russula; species Russula ochroleuca. The sequence goes on from WHVB01000023.1 coordinate 147,803, forward strand.
TTTGATATATGTCATACTCTTCCTGGGCTACAGCATGATTTCTGTACAATGTGGAACGAACTCGTCCAAGAAGCAAGGAAGCGAGGGCATCACACCACTCCCGTCCACATTCTTCGTTGGATTCGTCATCTCTACGTTGCTCTGCATCAAGGTACCGATGCTGCTCCAACTGCGTTTTCTGCTTCCACCGACAACTTCGACCGTATTCTGTCCCAGCCATCGTCATATCCATCGTGCAACATCGCCGGCCATCGCTCAAACTTCGCCACTCACGTTCCTGTTGCAATGTCCAGTGCTCTTCCTCTTCCTACCCAACCGGGTGATTCACTCCATGCCTTACCTCACCAATCCACACCTGGCGGTAGCCCTGCCCTACGACTGGCCGAGGAAGCAAACATCATCACAGGACTCCTTTCACCGCCTGACCAGACGACAGTTGGTGAAATTGGGGGGACCTCTCAACCCCCTGCGGCCACTTTCCCAGTTCCCTCCGGCTCATTTTCCTCAGATAGGTCACCACAAGGTGGTATAACCACGTCGCAGCCAGACACTACCTCGGCCGCCACATTGTCTCAACCTCTGGAAAGCATCAGGCAGGGGGATCTAGCCACACCAAGCGCAGCACCGCTGGCAGACATCAGTGAAATTTCGTCTGACAACAGCCCCGCTTTTATCTCCAAGACTTCGCACCCTGCTTCATCCGGCGGCTTTTCCGCCCCCGACTCTCCTCTACCCCCACATGTCCCGCCCTTTCCTAATGAAGAGCTCCTATCTCTACTCAGCGGCACGTCACAGAAAGGCCCTTTTAATGCCGCGCTTCCGCACTTGCATCCGCATAGGCTTGTCAATAACGGGAATATGTACGTTGCAAATGCAGTGTTGCAATTACTCGTCTACTGCCCGCCTTTCCGAGACCTATTTAGGGACCTGGGTCGGCTGGTGGGTCGACGCGAAGGGGGAGAGACTGATGGGGGTGCGACACCGCTGATTGATGCGACGGTTAGATTCCTGGACGAATTCACACACAAGGAGAAGTTGTCCCCGACGCACCAGTTCCTGCAGCAGGCCACAAGGGGCAAGGTGAGGGAAGATGAACACGGGAAAAAAGAGGACGATGGCGTGCATCCGTTCCTATCGACATACGTGTTTGATGCGATGAAAAAGAAGAGGCAGTTCATCACTATCAGGGTACGTTCTTGTGCTCACGTAATTGCCTTTGTAACTGATCTGCGCTGGTCTACTTTGTACTATAGGATGGCGAGCAACAGGATGCGACTGTGTTTTTAGGCCTTTACCTTGACGCGCTCGATGAAGAGCTGGTCGCTCTACGCTCTTCTTTTAGCACGCACAAACCGGCCTCCACTCTAAAGGTAGAGGGGCCCGAGGAGGAAACTCAGTCGGGCGATGGTCAGACTGAGGTGGGAGAGCGAGACTACATGGTGCGCCAATTCTTCTTTTTCTCTCTGCACTGAGCTTGGCGTCGCTGACGTATGCATGGTCACGGATAGGCAAGTTCAGTCGAGTCGCCCATCTCGCGCGTATTTGGTGGAAGGTCCCGCTCGACCGTAAGAGCGCTAAACCAGCCCGACACCGTCATCGTCGAAGACTGGCGATCACTTAAACTCAATATTCAGGTCCGTTTCCCTTTTCTTTCCCTTTCGTCGTGACCAACCCCCAAACTCTTCACGCAGCCCGATTCGGTACATACCATTCAGGACTCACTTGTACACATCTTCCAGCCCTTGCGGGTCGGCCAGTCCAACTCAATCGAGGCGAGCCAGCAAGTTACCCTCGAGGCACTTCCGCCCATTCTCGTCCTACATCTTAAGCGCTTCCTATACGATGCGAGCGCGGATAGCATAGTTAAGATCAGCAAGCAGATTCAATTCGCGCCGGAGCTCGAAATCTCACTAGGTACTATTTTCTCATTCCTTTCCCCCCCGTGCTAGCTAAGTCTAAGAATCCCTTGTGGCTCGGTCTGTCCAGAACATATGGCACCCGTTGCCGGAAAATCTGCGGAGCCGGCGCACTACAAGCTCTATGGAGTTCTTTACCACCACGGTGAGTCCGCAGGCGGCGGTCACTTTACGGTCGACGTGCACCACCCAAACGGCGAGAGCGGTAATGGGGAAGCTTGGCTCCACATTGGCGATGAAGGTGTGAGCGCGGTGAAGCACGAGGACGTGTTTGGGGGCCATGACAATGAGTGGGTGGACGACCGGTGTGCTTACATACTGTTTTATGGTCGGACAGCTTCCGCACGAACATGATGACCCATATGAGTAGTTTTTGCTCTTAGCGACTTTCATTGCATTTTATCTCAGATGCCACCCCCATTTTTCCTGAAGAGCGATGCACCTCAGCAGCGGCGTTGACGCGTTGACGTTGATACGCGGGTTGAAATTTGAAATCTAAGCACCACCGGCTCATCCGGCCTCCGCCCGCCTCGTACCCGTCGAAAAATTCTCACGGACCCTTGACACTTGACGGCGGGTCGGAGTCAGAAGTCAGACCCGTTGTTGGGGTCCTGCTGGTACACTCCATCTCAAGCATTCCGAGTCCTTCGATGTCTCACAATGGGCACCGAGATCTCGAAGGGGGTGGCAACCCCAGCTCAGGCATGTGTCAGTCGTCACTTTGACCTGTCCCCACTAATTCCACAGACGTATTCTGTAGATGGCCGTGGCGACCACCCTCTGCCAACGCTGCATTGGCCATTGCAAGGAGAATCCAACTTTAGTGGGGTTTTCTCCATATTTTCCAATGCTGCAGAGGAAGAAGACAACAAGATGATCAAGAGCTGGCAAAAAGATGCCGATGGGATCCTCATTTTCGTGAGTCCTCTTATCTGCATTTAGATTTCTTTGCACATTAAATAGGAAACCTATTAGACCGGTTTATTTTCTGCTTCAGTCGCCGCGTTCCTCTCCGTGGCCGTCCAGGACCTGAGGCCAAACAGTCAGGATACCTCAGCATTCTATCTTGGGAACATCTATGAGATTCTTGCCGACCCGAACGCAACACGTCCATCTATCCCTTCTGTCCCCAAACCACCCCCATTCTCTCCTCCGAGATATGCCATTTGGGTGAATTCACTGTGGTTCTTGAGCTTCGTGCTCGGTCTTATCTGCGCTCTATTGGCAACATCATTCCAACAGTGGACACGTCGATATATCAGAGCCACTCAGTCACCACGGCACAGTCCAGAGCAGCGAGCGCGAATGCGTGTATTCTTTGCCAGCGGTTTGCAGAAGATGGATGCTCAGAGCTTTATAGTTGAACTATTGCCAATACTACTACACCTCGCCCTGTTCCTCTTCTTTGGCGGACTTGGCGTTTTTCTATTCAATACTAACCACGCAGTCTTCGATTCTGTGGTTTGGTTGATCGCGTCCTTTTCGGTGCTGTATGGAGCAATCACACTGAGGCCACTTTTTCAGCTTGAAAGCCCATACTTTACACCACTGACTGCTGTGGTGTTCCGGGCTTTCCATTTTGAGATGGCAATTTTTCTTATTGGGTCCTTCTTCTCCAATATCGCCGTTCCGGGCCTTCTGGGTTCGGATCACCTTTGGCTTTCGGCTGCTCGCCATGCCCGGTGGATGATCGGGGGTATGGAGAAGGCAGCGGAGGAAACGGTGTCGAAACGGTCAACACAGATCGACATCGACATCTTCGACTGGACAATGCGTGTTCTTAGGGAAGATGACAGCCTGGAAAAGTTCTTCGAGGCCGTTCCTGGATTCTTCAGCCCGAAGCTGGAGAGACATATCGAAAGTGTTCTCCCCGAAGATATTTTCTTCAAATTCTGGGACCTGTTAAATGGATTCATGAATCATACTTTTACATCCAATGCAGTCACTGAATCGGTCAAAGCTCGTCGTGTCACCATCTGCAGGAATATCGTGAACATGATTCCCTGCCCTTTAGTTTTCATTTACGACCCACTTTCCGACCTTTTTGATCAAGGACCGGTATCCATCCCCAGGCTAAATGCTTTGGCACGGTGGCGCGATCATAAAGATGATTTTGTTGCCGATTGTGCGCGAGTCAGATTCGCCAAGAGTCTTGCCAGGGTGAGGGTGCAGGAGCGTGATTACGATTGGATTGCACTAGCTAGTAGCGTGTGTGACTCGGCCCACGACCTTCGGGACGACATCGCCCATGGCGGGGATAACGTGTTACTTGCCACCTTGATCGCCGTCTCTTGCCGGGCCATTTTCGATGATTCGGGAATTGTGAAGACACTTACCCAATTTGACATACGCCACACTCTTCCTGGGCTACAGCATGATTTCTGTACACTGTGGAACGATCTCGTCCAAGAAGCAAGGATCCGAGGGCATCACACCGCTCCTGTCTTCATTCTTCGGAGGATTCGCCATCTCTACATCGCTCTGCATCAAGGTACCGATGCTGCCCCGACTGCCTTCTCTGCTTCCACCTGCGACACCGAAAGCGTTCTGTACCAGCCATCGTCATATCTATTGTGCGACATCGCCAGTCATCGACCAGGCTCCACCACTCACGATCCTGTTGTCATATCCGGTACTGTTTCTCTTTCAACCCACCCTGGTGATTCGCCCTATGCCCCACCTCCAGAGTCCACATTTGGCGGCAGCACTGCTCTACGACTGGCCGAGGAAACAAACACCATCTCAGGACTCCCTTCACCGCCTGATCCGTCGATAACCAGCCGGATCGGAGAGACCTCCCAGGACCCCAGAGCCACTTTCCCAATTCCTTTGGGCTCACCTTCCTCACATGGTTCCCCACGATATGATATAGCCACGGCGCAGCCTGACACTACCTCAGCTGCTACGTTGACTCATCCTCTGGAAAGCAATGTACAGCAGCAGGGTCTCACCACACCATACGTGGCATCACGGGCGGACATCAGTGGAATTTTGTCCAATGTGCCCACACTCCCTGTGCCAGCCTCTGCAACATACGATGCAAGCCCCGCCTCTACATCCAAGTCTTTGCTCCCTGCTCCGTCTCCCAACTTTTCTGCCCCAGACTCTCCTCTGCCCCTACATGTCCTGCCCTTGCCCAATGCAGAGCTTTTTTCCCTACTCAGCGGCACCTCACCTAAAGGCCCACCCGACGATGATGCGCAAACACGCTTGCGCCCCCGTAAGCTTGTTAATGGGAATATGTACCTTGCAAATACGGTGTTGCAATTGCTCGTCTATTGCCCACCTTTCCGGGAACTGTTCGGCGACCTGGGCCGGCTGCAGGGTCAACGCGAAAGGGGAGTTACTGACGGCAGCGTGACACCACTGGTGGATGCGACGGTCAAATTCCTGGACGAATTGGCATACAAGGAGAAGCCACCCTGGACACATCAACACCTACAGCAGGTCGCAAGGAGTAAGGCGAGGGAAGATGAAGACGGGAAAGAAGAGGACGACAGCGTGCAGTCGACGTACGTATACGATGCGATGAAGGAGAAGAGGCAGTTCATCGTTATGAGGGTACGCTCCTGTGCCCACGTAGTGGCCCTTTTTACTGATCCGTGCCGGTCGCTATGTATAGGATGACCAACAGCAGGATGCGGCTGCATTCTTAGACCTGTACCTCAACGCGCTCGATGAAGAGCTGGTCACGCTACGTTCCTCTATTAGTACGCACAAACCGGCCTCTGCTCTGAAGGTAGAGGAGCTCAAGGAAGAGACTTCGTCAGGCGGGGCCCAGACTGAGGTGGGAGAGCGAGGCTACACGGTGCGCCAATTCTTTTTCTCTCTCTGCACTGAGCTTGGCGTCTCTGACGTATGCATGGACACAAATAGACAAGTTCAGTCAAGTCGCCCATCTCGCGCATATTCGGAGGAAAGTCCCGCTCGACCGTACGCGCGCCAAACCAGCCAGACTCCGTTACCTTCCAAGACTGGCGATTACTCCAACTGAACATCCAAGTTTGCCCCTCCTTTCTCCTCCTTCCGTCCTGACTAATCGCAAACTCTTTTCGCAGCCTGATTCGGTACAGACCATTCAGGACTCACTCGTACACATCTCGCAGCCACAACCCCTGAAGGCCGGCCAGCCCAGCTCTATCGAGGCGAGCCAACAAGTTACCCTCGAAGCACTTCCGCCCATTCTCGTCCTACATCTTGAGCGCTTTTTGTACGATGGGACCGCGGATGGCATAGTTAAGATCAGCAAGCCAATTCAGTTCGCGCCAGAGCTCGAAATCTCACTCGGTACGATTTTCTCCTCTTTCATTTCTTCCGTGCTAAGGCTGATAATCACCCGTGGCTCTGTCTGTACAGGAGTCATGACACCTGTTGCCGGGAAATCTGCGGAGTTGGTGAATTACAAGCTCTGTGGGGTGCTTTACCACCATGGCGAGTCCGCAAACGGTGGGCACTATACGATCGACGTACTCCACCAGAGCGAAGACAGCGGCAGTGAGGAAGCTTGGCTGCACATTGACGATGAAGGTGTGAACGCGGTGCGGCACGAAGACGTGTTTGGGGGCCGTGACAGTGAGCAGCTGGACGACCGGTGTGTTTATATGCTCTTTTATTGTCGCACAGCCCCCGTATGATGGACATGCCCATTTACGTTAGTTTTTACTCTCAACGACTTCGCTTCTTATGCCTTTTTTTACGGTCCTACTTCTGTTTTCGATGCGCAGGTCAATACTGACATTGGACTGGTCTCTGCGCGCAATGGGGTCCCATGCGGGTCCCGAACGCTCCTAGTATTTACAGTAACTGCTTGATTCACTTCCTTGCCACCTATTTTCCACTTTTGAACTTTCTCAAATCGACAAACATGATACGCTATTTGGCAGAATAGAGCGAAATTTGAGAAGAGAGAAAGAGGAAACCATATTAATAGAGGGAACAGTACAGTACTTACGGGTGTACTGTACATTCGCAGAGACGATTAAAGATCGCGATGTGAGACAAAAGGTAAAGCTGGTCAAGGTCCATCGGATGGTCTTCTGGAGGGCATGGAGTACCTAAGTTGAAGAGAGCAAGTGGCGGGGATATCGGCCCGTCAGCTCCGTCAGCTCCCACCGTTTCAGAACCTGAACCCTGTCCTTGTAACGGCTGTAAGCCTGTACCTACAGAAATCTGCAAGGTTTTCGTTCACGCGTGTGAAAACCAAAACTGTCGGCCAGTTTGTGGGCGCTCAAAGGCTCAAATTGCCGCTCATGCCTTTTCCAGTAAGCGCTCCATACACGAATTTCGGCAGCGCCTTTTCCACGCGGTTCAATTTCAGCTTCTTGAGGTCTCCCTCGAGTTACCCCTGAACGCTACACATCACACATCTCTTCAATGTCTCAAGCTACTCATCGAGACCTCGAGGTAGGGAATGACACAGGTACGTGTTTGTAGATCTGACCTGTCCTCGTTGATTTCACAAATGTCCATGACAGATGGCCGCCGCGACCACTCTCAGTCGACACCGAACCAGCCATTGCAAGGAGAATCCAGTTTTGGTGATAGCTCTGGGCCGCTCTTCTTCATATACTCCAAGGCTGCGGAGGAAGAGGACAACAGGATGGTCGAGTGCTGGCAAAAAGACGCCGATGGGATCCTCATTTTCGTGAGTCCTCGTGTTGGAATTTGTGCTGCTTTGTGCGTCAACTGGAACACTACAGACCGGTTTATTCTCTGCTGCCGTCGCTGCACTCCTTTCCGTGACCGTCCAGGACCTGAGGCCAAACAGTCAGGATACCTCGGCATTCTATCTTGGGAACATCTATGAGGTTCTCGCCGACCCGAATGTAACTCGTGCTTCCATCCCCTCCCCTGTCGCCAAACCACCCCCATTTTCTCCTCCGAGATATGCCGTCTGGGTCAATATACTCTGGTTCTTGAGCCTGGTTATGAGCGTTAGCTGTGCTTTGTTGGCAACATCGTTGCATCAATGGGCCCGTCGATATATCCGTCTCACTCAACCTGCACGGTGCAGTCCAGAGACGCGCGCGCGGATGCGTGCATTCTTTGCCAACGGCGTGGACAAGATGCATATTCCGTGGGCTGTTGAAGGATTGCCGACGCTACTACATCTCTCCCTATTCCTCTTCTTTGGCGGGCTGGTCATTTTCCTATTCAATGTCGACCAGGAAGTCTTCACCGGTGTGGTTTGGTGGATCGGGCTGTTCTCAGTGGTGTATGGATTGATCACACTGCTGCCGTTGATTCGGCAGGATAGCCCATACTACACCCCGCTTTCCAATCCAGCCTGGTTCCTGTACGCCGGCATACAATATGTAACCTTTAAAGTTCTCGCCTTCATCACCTCTGGTAGTTACGGTAGCCTTCATATCTGGAAGCGCTGTCGTGACTCGGGAGACCGTTATCGTCATTGGATGTTAGGGGGCGTGGAGAAGATAGCGGAGGAAGCGGCGTCTGAACGGTCATCGGAGATCGACGTTCGTATCTTGGGCTGGACAATCAGTGCTCTGGGCAACGATGACTCTTTGGAAAAGTTTTTTGACGCCATCCCTGGCTTTTTCAGCTCAAGGCTAGTAAAGAATCTTGAAAGAGATTTCCCTTGGACACTTCTCAAAACGTTCTGGGGCGCGTTGGATGGGTTTATGGGCCGCACTTTGTCCTCCAATTCGGTCACGGAATCAGTCAAAGCTGGTCGGGTCATCATCTGCGGGGACATTATAAGCACGATTCCTTGTCTTTTCCGATTTCATTACGAGTCTCTCTCCGACTTTTTTGATCAAGCACCGGTATCCATCGAGAGGTTACAGGCTATGGCACGGTGGCGCACTCATAAAAACGTTTATGTTGCTGATTATGCCCGAGTAAGGGTCGCCAAGAATCTTGCCAGTATGCAGGAACGTGATGACGATTGGATTGCGTTCACTAGTGAGGTGTATGGCTTAGCGGCGCACGACCTTTGGGACAACATTGCCCATGGTGGGGACAATGTGTTACTTGTCACTTTGATCGACGTCTCGCGCCGAGCCATTCATAATGACGAGTTGGGGCTTGTGGAAGCACTTACCCAGTTTGACATACGCCATACTCTCCCTGGGCTACAGCATGGCTTCTGTACTCTGTGGAACGAATTGGTCCAACAAGCAAGGAACCCAGGGCGTTACAGCACTCCTATTTACCTTCTCGATCTGATTCGCCATCTTTATATCGCTTTGCATCAAGGTACCGATGTTGTCTCAGTCCCGACGGCGTTCTCTGTGCCATCGTCGTATCCATTGTGCGTCATCGCCAGTCATCGCCCAGACTCGACACCTCACCTTCATATTACCAATTCCCCTCCTGATTCTATTTCTACCCAACCTGGTGACTTGCCCGATGTCTCGCCGTACCCGCCCTCCCGTGGTGGTAGCACCATTCCACAACAAGCCGAGCGAACAAATATTATCGTAGGATCACCTTCTCCGTCTAACCCGACGTCAACCAGCGAAATCGGAGGGATCTCTCATGCACCCACAGCCACGCCACTTACTAAACCAGTTCATTCTAACCCATGTCCAACAGACGCATCCACGGGCCCAACAGGTGGTGTGGCCGCGCTGCTACAAGACATTGCCTCTGCCACCGCGTTGTCTCATTCTACGGAAAGCAGCATCCAGCAGGACAAGACGGTGCCATGTGCAGTACCAGAACTTGATCAAACCACGTCAACTGTCCCTAAACCAGTCCATGCGCCGGCGTCTCCATCTGCACCAGTACCAGCATCCGCCTCACTCATTCTCAACAAGCCATCGGGATCTTGCGACGCAGGAGCCGCCTCCACCTCCGAGATCAATCCCTTGCTCCCCGCTTCGTCCGTTGTCGGCTTCTCTATCCCTGCCTCTTTTCTACCGTCCCGTATCCCACCGTTGCCTGATGCAGAGTTCCTAACCCTCTTCAACACCACGACACCCTCCCACCCAACCGGCAACGTCACAGTGCCGCGCCTACGTGCTCGTGGACTCGTGAATACCGGGAGTATGTGCTTTGCGAATTCGGTGTTGCAATTGCTCGTGCATACCCCTCCGTTCTGGAATTTGCTTAAGGAACTGGGCGATCTGAAGGGGCAGCACGGAGAAGTGGGTGCGGAGACCGGTGGTGGCGCGACACCACTAGTGGATGCCACGATGAAATTCTTTGAAGAATTCGTGTTTAAGGATGAGTCGCTCCTGGCGCAACAGCCCCCGCAGCAGGCCGCAGAGCGAAAGCCGAGGGAAGACGAAGAAGCGAGAAAAGGGCGCAATACTACGGATTCATTCGAACCAATGTATATGTATGATGCGATGAAGGAAAAGATACTCCTCAAAAACTTGCTGGTACGTTCCTGTGCCACGTAGCGCCCTGCTGTTACTGATCTGTGCCGGTCTTATGTGCATAGGATGGCCAACAGCAGGATGCGGAAGAGCTTTTCTGCTCATACCTAGACGCTCTTGATGAAGAGTTGCTTTCCCTATGCACTTCTATCAACGTGTACAGGCCTGCCTCTACTGCACCCGAAATAGAAGAACGCGTGATGTCTCAGTCAGGCATGACTCTGGTGGGAAAGCGAGCCTTGACGGTGCGCCAAATATTCCATCCCTCTGCGCTGTGCTTTGCTGACGGATGCATGGTCATGAGTAGGCCAAGTCAGTCGAGTTGCCCCTGATGCGTATATTTGGTGGAAAGTTCCGCTCGATCGTGCGCGCGCCAAACCAACCCGACACTGTTACCATTGAAGATTGGCGATCACTCCAACTTGACATTCAGGTCCGTTATCCCTCCTCCCTTTCAACCCACACATATGTCCTAGTGATTGACATCTAAACTTTCCAAAAGCACGATTTGGTGCACACTATAGAAGACGCGCTTGCACGCATCTCGCACCTGCAACCTGTTCAGCTCGGTCCGTCTGGCTTAAGCGAAACGAGCCACCAAGTGCTCATGGAGGTGCTTCCGCCCATTCTCGTCCTCCATCTTAAGCGGTTCATGTATGATGTGAATACGGATGGCGTAGTTAAGATCAGCAAGCCTGTTCAGTTCGCGCCAGAGCTCGAAATCCCACTCGGTATGATTTTCTTCTTTGTTGTCCCCGTGCTAGCTAGCCAAGGCTAAGAATTCCTTGCGGCCCGGTCGGTCCAGAAATCATGGCACCCGTTGCCGGAAAATCTGTGGAGCCGGTGCACTACAAGCTCTATGGGGTGCTTTATCACCACGGCGAGTCCCTAGGCAGTGGACACTATACTGTTGAAGTGCTGCACCCAAAAGAAGACGGCAGTTGTGGGGAATCTTGGCTGTACATTGACGATGAAGCTGTGAGCGCTGTGCGGCACGACGACGTGTTTGGGAGCCATGACAATGAGCGGGTGGACGACTGGTGTGCTTATATGCTGTTTTATTGTCGCACAGCCCCCCGCACGGACATGATGACCCATATACATAGTTTCTGCTTTCAATGGCTTGGCCTCTTATGCATTTTTTTCTTGGATGCTACTTCCTTAATGTAATATCATCTATCCGCTGTAACGAGGATGCGCATCAACAACGCCGTTGACAACTTGACGACTTGAACGAACTGAAGGCCTGTACGTCCCGAAGGTTTGTAGTAAGGTCTGTGGAGGCCTTTGTAGAGGTAGAATAGTGGAACGAAGAGAAAGTGTTAGTATCATTTTGCCAACGAGCGTATATGAACGTACAATGGCTGCAGTCTCCGCGCTAGCTTTGCAACGTAATTAAAATGTGTCATGAACTGGCGAGGGCGATATAAGGCCCGTGATCGTGTGAATCAAGGCCCCTCATTCAGCATCGCACCGTCCATTGCCTGAAGCCAAAGATGTGCTATTCAAACGGTGTGGAGCCACCCTAATTTCGAGATAACAACAAATACATCTCATATCCTTACATAGATTCAGTCAATTCTTCCATTTCTCGTTACACTTCCTCGTCTATTCCACTGTCTTCGAACACCACTTGAATTCAGATATAGATTTGAAGCGTTGGATTGAGCTTGTTCCATTTCAGTCCCTCCACGATTTCTTTCTCGTCAATCAAAAAGTCCTGTGATTCTCGATGAGACAGATAGAGATAAGAATGGCGGTAGGGACAACGCACGAGCTGTGCTTCCACAATCGATCCACGCACAAGCGCAAGCCGCTCCTTCACGCGGCGGAGCGGCACACCAGGGACGACGTGGCCCACTTGGGCTTTCGACTTGTACACCTACACGACGTTGGGTTACTAAGCGCACAGATCTGCGGCGCACACTTACATCGTAGTCCTTCCATTTACGCACGAGGTTGCTCGGTATTGGGCGGAAGAGCTCCCAGAACACCTCTCGGTTCACTTTGGCGGTCGTGTCCAACAAGTTCAAAAATTCATCGGACAACGGGTCCGCCACACGAGCCTCATCCTCTAGATGCGTCTCATCCTCATTTGGTACCGGCGCAGGACGCATGAACGTTGTTACGTGTTCCCGGCCTGATGTCACGTTCTGCGGAGGGATAAGGCCGAGATGCTCTATAAGAACATGGCACGCTCTATATTGGGAAGTGAGTTCTACGTGTACGACGGTGAATACGCACCACGGAAGAGCCTACGCCGCAGGGACGCGGCGAAGCGGGCTGCTCTGTACGGGCGACCATCCATTGTACTTTGAATTGAATCTCCGTCCTCGACAACCAGAGCGATCTCCGAGTCACCGTCACCCTTGCAGTCCATGGATGAGCCAAACACCGATCATAAGCTGCAATTTCTAGCATAACCCACCCGCTGACTACGATCATTAAAGTTGGCCGAACCCATCTGGAGTACGAAAACAGTCATCACACTATCGAGTAGAATAAAAGAAGGCAGCGTACGATGACTTTGCGATCGTCCACAATCATGAGCTTGGTGTGAATATAGGACAGTTCAGACACGTATCTGAGTTAGATATGTAAGCACAGGTCATCGTAGTGTAAGAACACATACGAATTGAGCTCCTCTTCCTCGGTTCCCAACCACTGCTCATCCGCAAGTTCAGTTTCGTCCTCTAGCGCATGTTGCCCAACCGTGTCGGCGACGGCGTCATGACGCCTCCCAACGAGGGCCTTTGCACCACTCTCAAACCGCTCAATCACAGCGACTGCTTCGCTATATGAGCGAGGTATTTGGTACTTCTCTGTCTTCACCTTCTCCGTTTCGCCGAGGACAATGGTTGCAAACGTTGGTTCAGGTACTTTGATCGTGACTTCGGTCGGCACGTCATGATCCGCTGAATCGCCGATCCACTGTCGCGCGAGCGCTACCTGCGCCTGGCTGAACTCGACACCCGAGTTGGCTTCCATCCGATCAATAAGTGTGTCTTTAACGCTGGTATGAGAAATATTGAGTTATGGGCATGAGGAGCCACTTACTCAAAGGAGCGTTGATCCGGTCATATACACGTAGATGGTAGAATCGGATGTAATCATTACTAAAGGTGGCCTCCGTCGAGAAAAGTGATCGTGAATGTGACTGCGTAGCACTTACGGGTCCAACTGAGCCCTACTGATCTCTTCAAAGATGCTGTATCCGCCGCGGTTAATGGTACGATATTGTGCGGCCATGATGGTTTTGATCGAATTTTCCTTCTTTACGTCACCTGCAAAGCCAGGAACTTCTGGAATGACCACAATGACCTATGTAAGGATGTACACGTATTAGACGTGTTCTAAATGGGGCCGAAAATATTTACCTTGAATTTCGTTCCGGACCTCGCAGCTGCAATAATCCTCTCGACAAGAGCGGCAGCAATCTGGTTCTTCACGGGCCCTTCTTTTCCCGTATTCGATATGCTCGAAGCGCAAATCAGCAAGCAGACCTCCCCAAGAATTGGGAAGTGATTTTCTAGCTTACAAGAACTGGTTCTCTACGAAGCGCATTAAGACATATACTCCCACATGAGGGACAACGTACCAATATAAACGAAATGGTTTGCCTCTCGTATCAATTGTATATCTGCCCCACGTTGTTAGTCTCCATCAGGATATACAGTAAGTGGCCTCTCACAAGCGTTCTGGATACTATGTTCCGTCAAAACGCCAAGGCTCCAGTTACTGACACTCCGAACAACCTGAACACGGCACGATCCATAAGGGGGCCTCGAGTAAAACTCGTCACCAGGCTCATCCGTATGTCCTCTGTCCCCTTGCACGCCATGGAAACGCTGCGAAGAGTGGCGACCAACTTGATTCCACGTCGCACCGTATGGGTGGCGTGCAATTGCCTCGTCTGGAGCAGCTTCGATATTATGTGGGAAGGCAAGCCAATCATAGCGGCTTGAATGAAGTAGTCTTTAAGAAGAGAAGAGAGTACGAAGGACGAAGAGACCAACCCATTATCTTTATACTAATATAAGGGGGGTACTTGAGTCGGTGACAAAATATCTTGGGTGGATGTAGTTGCTCACCTCGAGACCACCTTTGACCATGTTCCACCGTTCAATGAAGTGCTGGACGATGTCAAGAACAACGGGGCCGTTGATTGTCATGTGCACCTGCACCTGCATGTCAGCCTCCGCTAAGGAAAGAGGTACAAACCGGCGTACGTCGTGCCATGGCATGCGCGGAGATTCCAGCACAGAAATCGTCTCACCCACGTAATCGCTCACCTTCTGGAAGTCGGTGATGCGTGCGTTATTGTAATCCTGGCCGGGAAAAAGGGTGCGCGAGAACTTCGTCGGGTGTGAGTCGGCAAGGGGGTGATTCTGGGTGTCCCAACGGCCAAAGCACATGTCAAGACCCCCGATGCACGCGCGATGATTATCGACGACAACGACTTTCTCGTGGTGAGACCAAACCTCGACATCATCTACCAAATCAGCACGTTAGCCGGGCCGAGGTGGACCCACGCACCTTTAGACCCAAGATGATCCGGGTGGCGCATGCACGCAATGTTAGGATCGAGAGCCTCGAGTGCTTTCTGAGAAGTAGAGGAAGTTGGGTGAGTACAATAGATGGCATGACATCTTACCTTGGTGTGATCCGAGTTCATACTCATAGCTAGGGTAACCTTGTGGTGCGAGTCAGTGTTGAGCGCTGAGTGTTGAGCGCGCATCACTTATGGTAGTAGATACGTACCTCCTTGTAAACGATGACATAAATTTTCACACCTTGCTGGGCCTTGCGCTTAAGAACCCTGTCAAGGCGCCACTCTGGATTATCGGCAGGCGGACGACGTAGATAAAGTTCGGGGGTCAACCACCAGTCCTTGATGAGGGTCATACGAATGATTCAATTTGGACGAGGGATGACACATACCAGGATAAAGATGCACTCCCTCGCACTGTCCAGCATTTCCGAGAGGGCATAAAAATAATCATGACCATCTATATGCCTGGAGCAGGTAAGAAAACGCTCATTGCAGACAAAGAAGCACACACCACTTGACAAAGTTGTTCTCTCGTTCGCCTGCAAAACTTTCAAAGCGATGACTCGCGTTAACTTCCGCGCGTATATTATCATGAAGCTTTTCCTCTGGAGTCTCATGCCCTCCTATTCTTCGCGTTAAGGAAGAGCGATGGGGACAGAGTGAGTCTCACTATTCGGGTTCAAAAACCCTGCAGTCATGAACTAGTTAGAATGCCGGGGAAGATTGAGAATAGAGGATCAAAGGACAAACCAATGATTGTGTCCTCTGTACGCTCTATGCCCTCTTCGACGAGATGGGTGAGAGAAGACAAAGACATGCTGCTGAGGCACCACATGTGTTGCGCACACCATCATATAGTCGGCGCCGGCGCTTGGCGCTTGTCATCCATCTCCCAACTCTCGGTTTCTACTTCCTAATCTCAGTTACAGCAGCTTCCGAACTTCCGCCGAAACTCTACGAGTGGCCTTGTTTGTCCATTATATGTACTTGTTTGTCCACAGGCCCTATCAAGGGCCCGATGTGGCTTGGCTCCCATTATCTCCATATGATCTCGTCATCGAGATACCACAGAGGTGGTCATGAGGTACTGTTTGAGTATTTCATGTTCTATGAGTGTTCTATGTAAATTGTCTGACTAGCTCAATGTCATGTGACTGTCGCAGTATAACTGCTCTCATGTCGCTGATATAACTTACTGTAGGCCAAGCTGTAGGCTGGGAAGCAAATGCCGTCGACTTGTGGATCGATGGTTACTGTAATGAATTGATTACTCATTGATTACATCGATAACCTGACCACGCGGTACGACCCAGCACGTGATGAGAAAAGAGGTAGTTAGCTGGCTTTCAGCTTCCAGTCGGTGACCGGCTTTAGCTACACGGGTTTGTACGCAGTGTTACTGTAAGCACTTCTGACCATCGAGAGAGAGACAGGGATACGTAAAGATGTGACAATACAAACAACAGTGAAAGATTACAAAAGAAAGCAGGCGACGGTGAACAATAGAATAAGACGACAGAAAAAAATGGCGTGAAGGAGCCAAACGGAGTCCCAAATCCGCGCACCGATGTGTGGCGGCAAACACTGTAACAGGCCTATAAAGGGAACGACAACTATAACGTGCACTTCAGTCGGAATTAGGCACATGGAATGGCAGCTTTCTGCAGAATAATATACCCGACTGTACGAACCACCTGACGCACATACCGAAATTTGGTGGTTAGACTACGGTCCTTCTTAGATGTGATGAGGGAGCGCAGCTTGAACCCGCTTAGGGAGTCGCGGATACGAGAAAACCTCGAGATGACCTCCTCGATTGTGGGACGCTCTGCTGGGTTATCGTCCGTCATTGCATCAACCAGCCCGACCATGAACTCGAATCCGTTGTACACCTGAAGGATCGCATAAGTCACGTGCCCTTCCACCGAGAATAGAGATGCCGTATCACCTTAAGAAAGCGCTCACGAACGAGGTTTCCAAGATCATAGATATCTGTGTGGAACGGATTGCACTGTCTCCCGAGCCGATGCTCGGGCGCTGACTTATCACCACCGCGTAGCGGTTCGTCCAATGCGTTTCGAGAGCTGTATCGACGAGACAAGCCAAAGTCGATCAGATAATATCGCGTTGGCCGCCGCGTTCGTGTGAACCTCTTAGCTCTTCCCTTGAAGTCTCTACTTCGATTGATTTGGATGGGATGAAATCCTTTAGGGTACATCCCAGACGGATCGAGCATGATGTTGTTCGTTGTGCAGTCTCTGAGAAGTAAGATCTTAATAATGGTTCTCTAACAGAAACACTCGGGCACACCGGTGCGCAATATTTCGTTCGTGCATGAACAGGAGACCCTGGGTAAAGAATTGTCAGGGATGCCTATGCCTCCAGTCAGGCGATGCTCAAGTCTCACATCACAGATTTGTGCAAAGAAGGACACGAACTCGCCAAACGTTTGAAAACGAGGGTTATCGAATGGGCGCAAGAGGGGCATCACGAGCAATTTCTGTTCAGGGGATTTGGGTAGTTCGAGAATTTCCAGCAATGGGACGCATTGGGACTCGCGCATGAGCCCTGGAGAAGAGAGGAATTTGGTAATTTCTAGTTCATTTCCCGCAGAAATCTTCTTGAACATCACTTGTCTCCCATCGCACGCGCGTGTTCCGTCCATCGAGGTCGGAGACTGAAGAAGTGTAAGCATGGGGAGTATCAGGCAGACCGACGACCTCACCAGTGTAGGTTGACCATCCTCCACAGTAAAGAAGTCTTTTCCAGATCGTTTCCAAGAGGGACACCAGTTAGGATGGTACCGAGGACGAAGTATATAGCCTTGGGCCTCGATCGCTTGGTATTCGTCTCGCCACCAAAGCTCGCTGTCGAAGAGCGCACCAAATTCTCGGTTTCTATGGCTCTCAGTTGATCTTATTCCAGGCATCTTGATAGACCGGTGATCAGAGGTTTGGTAGAGTTGGGTAGAGTAGAATAAGAGAATGGGTAACACGAGGGAGGATAGTTATGTCAGCACGTGACGCCATTTCGTGGGGACACGCGTGGTGACGGCTTTTTCGCTTACCTGAGCTATTTGTAGCGTATTACGTTTCATGTTCCAATGACGTTAGTCTCGGCTGTAAGCCGGAACGGAACGCATGCTCCACGTCTCGCGCTTATCGCGCGCGATACTTTTTCAATGTCCCAAACTGAGAGGAAACCGGCCGATGTAGAAATGGGACGAACAGGTATGTTCACCACTTCTCGGCCTTGTGCCCGCCAATTTTCGTCCATGTGTATCGTAGGAGTTTACGTTGGTTGGCCCCATTCAGCATCGAATCGGCCATCGCAAGCAAACACGACTCTACCGGGCGTCCGGAGTACGCGCCATCGTCACGACATAGTCATTGAAGTCACAATGCAATGTCTCGTAGCGAATCTCGCATTTTTTTGGTTGAATTGAGATTAATGCCTCCACAAAAACGTTTGAAATAGGACATATTGCGCGAGGCAGCTCCGGTCAGCGAGTATGGGTGCGTAGTCAGATATATGGGTGTCTGCGCACGTGTCTGTTAGCGACATTTTGTCTCATTGAACGTAAGAAAAGAAACCCCGAAACTTGCCCTCGAGCTTCTGGTTTTCGCACATGAAACCCTTGATAAACCCGCTGGCGAACATTAGGTTGTATATCCGTTTCGGCCCGCCGGGAATCGCCGTTGTCCATGGCAAGCTCAGAGTGCTTACCCTCCCACGCGCACAATACGTCACCTGGTCACGAACCCGACCTGGTTGGCGAGGCTGATCCGGGTATGTGCAACGCATCCGTAGCCGGGCATCCCGAGGTCTCGACCTCAGAGAAACCACCCTCAGGGTGCACGACGCAAGAACGTGCTCGTCGTGTCTGCATGACGCAGTGGCCAAGGTGTCGCAAACTCTTTATTATATTCCGTATAGTGTGGCGCTCCTGCGATCGGCGTGGGGTGATTTGGTTTTTAGACGATGAGGTGGCAGTCCGCGGTGGGGGATATATACTGCCGCGAAGCTCCACGACGATCTAAGGAGCAACTCTACGATGACATCCAGAAGGCGAGATGGCGGGTATAGATGGATGACGGGCTTTCGAACGTTCGTCCAAAATAAAAGGACGATGTAGGTGCGACAGGAATCTGCCCGTCAATGACTGGTCGAACGTTGTTAGCAGGGAGACTGCCATAGAGCTGCGCTCCGAGGCCTGCATCTCTGAAAGAAATGCAACAAAACGGGCTAGTCAATAGCCGCCGCCGCGGGATCGTTGGTCTGGAAAAGGCCACTAACCATTTGGGGACGCACCACATTCGAAAGCTATGGTCACGGAGTGTATGGCGGCCCCGACAGACGTGGCATGTGGTGCAGATTGACGTGGAAACTCCTTGTGAAGCCCAAACTCAGTCAATACGACGTCGCCATCGGCAGCGATAAGGATATTCTCTGGCTTGAGGTCACAATAGACAACAACCGTTCGCCAAGCACGCGCATGATCTCAAAGTTGGACGCGAGACACGCTCCTCGGCGCGCAGCGCGGACTTGAAGCGTTTCTTGCGGATGATCACGACGTGCTCGTCAAACCAGCGTGAGCAGACGCCGCCGAAGATGCAAGCTGACAGGATCAATTTAGCTTGACGTTACAGAAGCTACAGAAAAGAATCTTACAGCCGCTGCTGGACCCAACTGGCCAGGAGCAGCACCGATGGGTTTGACTGCACCTGTAGTGGTCCAGTCGCCGCAAGCGGATGCCTCGTAGCAGTCAGATCGGGTGGTCTCCCGGTACCATTGGGCCTGTAGGCTTGGAGGCTACGGGTGTCGGTTTCCTCCCGATTAAAGGAACTGGGGGCATAGCAGCTTGGCTCTGTTGTACTTGACAGTCACAAGTTCGTGGGTCTCACCCCAGCAGAAGCAACCGGTGTTTTCTTCCATGGAGCCGCGGTGACTGTGCCATGCCAGGGAACAGGCACCTCAGAGGCACCGCGGCGAGAGATTCCTGGCCTGTTGCGTCGGTGGTGATGTGGGTTTCGGAGCCACGACTCGAGCATTGGGGGGAGGGGAAGGTCATCGCGAAGTGGTGAAAGCGCGGGTGCTTTCGGTTTCGGAGGACAGGTAGAGGTAACTGCTTAGCGCTTAGCGCCCACCCCCTCAATGCCTTTTTTCACGACTCACCACCATTTTCGTCCCTCCCTTTGTTCTGTTACGAAGCTTCCTGCGGGGGGTCAAATGTGTACATGAGGAAACCGCTGGGGGCATGATATTATTCGAGTCAGGACGCACTTCTGCAGTGACTCCGCGGTCAACCACTTTCCAGGTAGTGACCTTGAACCAGTATACGAACCTCGCATGCATCTCGTTATCAGACGTGAGATGGAGTAGGTAACCTGGTCATGGTGGTGAACTGATGGCGAGCTGATGGCGTAAAGGCAGCAACTTGTTTTGGGTTGGTAGCCACTTGCAGTTTGGCTCAATCGGCCCGGCGCTTCCACAGTAAACCGGAATTTGCCGTCCCGCCGATCCCTAATACGCTGCCAGCACCATACAGTACGACACCTTTTCAATGTCTCGACCTGCAAGTCAACCGGTAGACCTCGAGTGGGGAGTAGGAGGTGTGTCATCCACCTCTTGATTATATCCTCATCCTTTTAACCTCTACATATAGATGACCGCCTCGACCCTCACTCGATGCCGAATCAGCCATTACAAGAAGAGTCTAACTTCGGTGACAGCTCTGGGCCTCTCTTCTCCATATACTCTAAGGCTGCAGACGATGAAGACAACAAGATGGTTGAGCGCTGGCAAAAAGATGCTGATGGCATCCTCATTTTCGTGAGTCCTCGTGTTGCTATTCATGCTGCTTTGTGCATAAACTAGAACACCACAGACCGGTCTATTCTCTGCAGCAGTCGCCGCACTCCTTTCTGTGACAGTCCCGGACCTGAAGCCAAACAGCCAAGATACCTCAGCATACTATCTTGGGAATATCTATGAGGTTCTCGCCGACCCGCGTGCTGTCATCCCTTCCCCTGTCGCTAAACCACCCCCGTTCTCTCCTCCGAGATATTCCGTCTGGGTGAATTCACTCTGGTTCTTGAGCCTGGTTATCAGCGTTAGCTGTGCTCTGCTGGCAACATCGTTGCATCAATGGGCGCGTCGATATATCCGTCTGACCCAGCCTGCACGATGCAGCCCAGAGAAGCGAGCGCGAATGCGTGCATTCTTTGCCAACGGCGTGGACAACATGCATATTCCGTGGGCAGTTGAAGCATTGCCGACGCTGTTACATCTCTCCCTGTTCCTCTTCTTTGGGGGACTGGTCATTTTTCTGTTCAATATCGACCACGCGATCTCCATCTCTGTGACTTGTTGGATTGGGCTTTTCTCAATAATGTATGGATTGATCACACTGCTGCCATTAATTTGGCAGGATAGCCCGTACTATGCATCACTTTCTATTCCAGCTTGGTTCCTTTACGCCACTATACCATATGTAACCTTTAAATTTCTCGCCTTCGTCACTTCTGGTAGCTACGGTAGCACCCAGACCTGGGAGCGCTGTGGTGACTTGAGGGACCGTTATCGTGGTTGGATGTTAGGGGGTGTAGAGAAGAAAGCGGAGGAAACGGCGGAGGAACAATCCTCGGAAATCGATGTCCGCATCTTTGGCTGGACAATCAGTGCTCTAGGCGACGATGACTCGCTGGAAAAGTTCTTCGAGGCTGTCCCTGGTTGGTTCAACTCAAAACTAGTGAAGAATCTTGAACGAGATTTCCCTGAGACACTTCTTAAAACGTTCTGGGGTACGTTGGATGGGTTTATGGGCCGCACTTCGTCCTCCAACTCGGTCACAGAACCGGTCAAGTCTCGTCGGTTTACCATCTGCAGGGACATCATGAGCACGATACCCTATTCTAATATTTACATGCACGACAATCTTTGCTCCCATTTTGATCAAGCAATAGTATCCATTGAGAAGTTGCAGGCTATGGGACGATGGCTCACTCATATGTCGCGTAGTATTTCTGACTCTGCACGAATCGGAATTGCCGAGAATCTTGCGAGAATGCAGGAATGCGATGACCGTTGGGTTGCGCTTGCTGTCCGTACATCTGGTCTATCGGAGAGCAACCTTCGGGACGACATCGCCCATGGCGGGGATAATGTGTTACTTGCCACCTTGATCGACGTCTCTCGCCGAGCCATTCATTCCCACGAGTTGAGGCCTGTGGGGGCACTTACCCAGTTTGACATACGGCGTACTCTTCCTGGGCTACAGCATGACTTCTGTAAACTCTGGAACGAAATTGTCCAAGAAGCAAAGAACCAAGACATCATTTCTATCTATATTCTCCGATGGATTCCCCATCTTTACACCGCTTTGCATCCAGGTACCGACCTCATTCTGGACCAGCCATTGTCGTATCCGTTGTGCACCATTGCCGGCCATCGCCCAGACTCGACCGCTGATGTTCCTGTTCCCTCTCCCACCCAACCTGGTGACTCACCCGGTGCCTCGACTGACCATTCTACCTCTGGCGGTAGTCACGGTACCGTTCCACGACAAGCCGAGGTAAACATCGTCACAGGACCCCCTCCACAACCTGATTCGACGACACCTTCCGAAGGAGAGACCTCTCGGGCACCCGCGGCTACTTCACCTGCCTTAGGCCCACATCCCACAGATACGTCATCATCACGTGCTGTAAGCGCTGCGGTACAAGACATTCCCACGGCTGCCACATTGTCGTCGGTGCCAGCATCCACACCACCTGTTCTGTCATTGGCATCTTGCGATGCTGGTGGCGCCTCCACCTCCGTCGGCCTTTCTATCACTGCCTCTTCTCCACCGTCATGTGTCTCACCTTCGCCCGATGCAGAGTTTCCTGCCCTCTTTACTAGCATGACACCCTCCCGTCCAACCGGCGATCCCACATTGCCACCCCTACGTGCTCGTGGACTCGTAAACGCGGGGAATATGTGCTTTGTAAATGCGGTGTTGCAACTGCTCGTGCATTGCCCTCAGTTCTGGAATTTGTTCAGGGAACTGGGCGATCTGAAGGGGGCGCGCGGAGCACGGAGTCCGGAGACTGGTGGTGGCGCGACACCACTGGTGGATGCTACGACGAGATTCTTTGAGGAACTCTTGTTTAAGGAAGGGGGACCACCCCCGACGCAACAACCGCCGCAACAGGCCGCAAGGGGAAAGTCGAGGGAAGACGAAGAGGAGAAGAAAGGGAACAAGGTTGTGGATTCATTCGAACCGACGTACGTGTATGATGCGGTGAAGGAGAAGAGGCAGCTCAATAATTTGCTGGTACGTTCCTGTGCAGTGTAAGCGCCCTGCTAATACTGATATGTGTTGGCATAATGTGTATAGGATGATCAACAGCAGGATGCGGAAGAGTTTTTCCGCCTCTACCTTGACGCGCTTGACGAGGAGTTACTCGAGATACTCGCTTCTATTAGTGGCCACAAGTCGGCTACTGCTGCACCCAGAGTAGCAGAACACGGGGTGTCTCAGTCAGGCCCGACTGACGCGGTAAAACAAAGTTTCGCAGTGCGCCAACTATTTCACCTCTCTCCGCGCCGAACTTGACATTACTGACGCTGAGAAGGTGGAGTCAGTCGAGTCACCTCTGATGCACATATTCGGTGGAAAGTTCCGCTCGACTGTACGCGCGCCAAAGCAACCCGATACTGTCACCATTGAAACTTGGCGATCACTCCAACTTGACATCCAGGTCTGTTTCTCCCCCTTCCACCTGCATATAAGCTAACTCCAAACCCTTCGTGCAGCCCGATTCGGTACACACCATTCAAGACGCGCTCTCACACGTCTCGCATCTCCGACCCGTGCAGGTCGGCCAATCCAGCTCGAGCGAGGCGACCCAACAGGTGCTTCTCGAGGCGCTTCCACCTGTTCTCGTCCTCCACCTTAAGCGCTTCCTGTACGATGCAGCCGCGGATGGCATAAATAAGACTAGCAAGCCTGTTCAGTTCGCGCCGGAGGTCGAAATCCTGCCAGGTACGATTTTCCCATACTTTTCTCCCCGTGTCAGCAGAGTGAGAATCCCTCGTGTCCAGAGATCATGGCACTCGTTGCCGAGAAATCTGTGGAGCCGGTGCGCTACAAGCTCTATGGGGTACTTTACCACCACGGCAAATCTGCAGGTAGTGGGCATTATACGGTCGACGTGCTTCGCCCGAACGGAGACAGCGGTAGTGGAGAAACTTGGCTGCACATTGATGATGAAGCTGTGAGCGCGGTGCGACGCGAGGAGATATTCGGGGGGCACGAGAATGAGCGGGGAGAGGATCGATGTGCTTATATGCTATTTTATTGTCGCACTGCTCCTACTCAGACATAATGACCCATATACGTAGTTTTCGCTCTCAACGATTTCACTTATGCTTTATGCTTTTTCTCAATAATCGTCTACCCACTGACAAGCGAGAATGCACCTCAGCAGCCGAAGGTCTGGGAGGAGGCCAATAATCTGGTTGTGGAACCAATCAGCAATCAGCAGCTCTCTTGTCCAGCGTCGTTTTCCGATTTCCAACGAGGCGTCCGCTTTGTAAGGCTCGATGACGTAAGGCGTCTCGTGGCGACTCAGTTTTCCATAGACACTCAATTTTCGTTTTCATCTCCCGGGGTGTCAAGGGCTGACTCGCATAGCAACGGCCTAACATTTTCAGAATCATCCTCGGCAATGACCACGGCAAGTTGGAGCATCTAGATATCAGACCTGAGAGATGGGGTGAGGGGGATGCAGAGCGAGAAGTTGCACACGGATATTGCGTCAAGTGTGGGGGTGCGTGGTACAGTCCCTCTCCAGTTAGCAACCTATTGACACTTCGGATGCTACAGACCAACCAGCGCTGCAGCGCAAGTGCGCTGTAAACCCGTGAAGATTGCTTCGCAGCGCAACATCGAAAAGGCAGCCAGAAAAAGCATAATAAGCAAGCCATACCCAAACGGGCCAGCACATGCGAAGCCGAACGGGAATGAGCGTATCACTTGGTCTTAGCATCTTGCCCTGGCCAATAGAAGCTCTGGGCGATGATGCATCGATGATGGCGCACTGGAAAAGTCCTTTGAGACCATTCCTGGCTTCTTCAATCTGAAGATGGTAAACATCCCTCCCCAATGATTTCTTACTATAACATGTTCTGGGATGCGCTGAAGAAATTTTTGTGCCGGACTTTTTCATCCAATTTGGTCGCCGAATCTGTCAGATCTCATCGGCATGAATGCAAAGAGCGTGATAAGTGTTCACTTACCTCAAGTGCTTCGTCAATTCCCTGCGGCATTGCCGTCGGGGGTTGGGATAAATGCCACAAATCGCTGAGATGGGCCCGACCAACTCCTGTTATATTGCACTAGCAATCATGAACTTACTGCGCACTATGCGCAATGCATAGTTGCTTCACTTGCTTGTTTCCAAGACCCTTGCAAATGTACCAGAATGCGATGACAGTTTATTACCGACGCATTTGGAATGACCGGCTTGAGCCGGAGATGCCAACTCGCCGCCTCAAGGAGTCAAGGAATACGGCTAGTGAGGAATCTGAGGATATTTGCACACTGTTGTTTAGAGTACGAGCCGTCCGGGGTTGTGTGTTTTAGATGATACAAGGGAAGTCAATAGGCTGTCAAGCTTGTCAAGGACACAGGAAAGGGTGCACAGATGGCGGAGGAATGCGAGGGGCTCGTTCGGTTCAGCGGGTGAATTTCTTCTGGAGTAACCATGCACGTGATGTAAAGGGCTTGTGCGTCAAAGAACTGTCAAAGATTGTGCCTCACTGCATCATGATGTTGTCCGTGCCTTGGTCCGTGCGGCAGCAGCCCTCCTAAGGTCTCCGTTGAGGTCCTTCTTGATTCTGTATACACTCCACATTGAGCACTTTAATGCCTCAAACTGAGCAAGATCTCGAGGAGGGTCGCAACACTGGGCCAGGCATGTTTCACTCGTTGCTTTGACCCGTTCCCACTAATTTCGCAAACGTGTATAGTAGATGGCCACCGCGACCAACCTCAGTCAACAATGGATCAGCCATCTCCGCCATGGCAAGGAGAATTTAGCTATGGTAATAGCTCAAGGCCGCTCTACTCTATGTACTGCAAGATTGCAGAGGAAGAAGACAATAAGTTTGTAGACAGTCTCCAAAAAGGCGCAGATGGGAATCTGGTTTTCGTGAGCCCTCATGTTAGTCCTCAACTGACTCCACACATTGACCGGAATCATAGATTGGTTTATTCGCCGCCACCGTCGGTGCATTGCTTACGGTCTCAATCCCCGACCTCAAGCCAAACCCGCAAGACACCTCCGCATTCTACCTAAAGAACATCTATCAGCTTCAAGCTCTCGGTGACCCAAATGTTTCTCATCCGTCGATCCCGTCTGCTTTAGCCGAACCACCTGTGTTCTCTCCACCGAAATATGCAATCTGGGTGAACTCATTCTGGTTCTTGAGCTTGGTTGTGACCCTTTGGGCTGCTATTACGACAATGATGTCTCGGGATTGGGCACTTTTATACGATGTGTTCACTCAGTCGCACGGGTATACATCTGAGAAGCACGCACGGAGGCGTGCAGTCTTTGCCAGAAGAAAATTTGGGCCGTACTTTAGATGGGAAGCAGGCCTTGGAGATATCTATCTCCATTTTTCTTTCTTCCTCTTCATCGTCGGTGGTCTCATTTATCTCTTCAATATCAACCGTGCTGTCTTCTATGCAGTGGTTTGGTGGGTCGGATATATGACAATATCATACGGAGGTGCATCAGTTGCTGGGTTTTTCAAGCCTCAGGCTCATGACCTGCTTTTCACACCGCTTTCTCGGGTGGTTTTGCGCATTTATCTTGGGATTCTCTATGCTGTGTTTCAAGTTAGCTCCTGTATGCCACCCCTTCTTGGCCTCCACGATAATATGAAGACGCACTATCGCGGTCTGAGCGACTGCTACAGCAAAGGGTTACTTTTTGGTAAACTGAAGATAGCCGATGAAGATGCTTCGAAACAGTCGTCGGAAATCGATGGCCAGATCCTGGAGGGTATATTGCCTCATTTGGATGAAGATCACGCACTAGAAACATTCTTTGCTGCCATCCCTGGCTACTGTAACTCAAAATTAACTGTTTTACCCCTCCCGTCTTTGGTTCGGTACGACTTGCAACAATCGTTGGATGGATTCTTGAAGCGTACATTTTCATCCAGTTTAATCTCCGAATCGGATCGAACCCGTCGGCTCATTACCTGCTTGCATGCGGCCTGTGCAGCACTCTCCCCCGAGGAAGTTTCGCGAAGCCTCGACTACATTTTCGATGGGCATTGGGATGAAGCGTTGCAATTCTTTGAAATTTGGGATACGTTGAAACCCTGCGGCCTCAGCCGGAATCGTGACCTGAGTGTACGGCAGACAGCAGTAGCC
The DNA here is from genome assembly GCA_015178965.1 of Russula ochroleuca. NCBI lineage: Eukaryota > Fungi > Basidiomycota > Agaricomycetes > Russulales > Russulaceae > Russula > Russula ochroleuca. The sequence continues at coordinate 175,049 of WHVB01000023.1, forward strand.
TGCGTCATACACAAGATCATACCTCGGGTGCACGAACGTGATGAACGCTGGACCAAGCTCGTTAAGGAAACATTTGGCGTACCGGATCTCGTCCTTGACTATTATGGGGATAGCGTGTTGCTATGGATCTTGATTCACATTTCCCGCCAAATCAATCGTTATGGTTTCCCGTCTTGGCAGATTCTGTCGCCACTTTCCAGTTTTGACATTCGCAATACTCATCCTGAGCTGCAGCTTGACTTCTACGCAATGTGGAATGAAATTGCTCGGGATACACAGCACGAAGGGTCGCACATCGTTCGTATCCGGATTCTCAATGAGATTCGCCACCTTTACATCGCCTTACGTCAAAGCACCGATGCTGCCCCGGCTGCGTTCCCCGCTTCCGCTAATGATTTCGACCGCGACCCACCCGATTCCCCGTCCCACCACTCTACCTCTGGCGGTGGCACCGTTTTACAACAAGTCAGGGAAGCAACAGCCATCGCAGGACCGCCTTCACCATCTGATCCGACGTCACTTAGCGAAATCCGAGACAGCTCTCAGGCCCCTGCAGCCGTTTCTCCCACCTTACCGGTTCACACCAGTCCACGTCCCACAGATGAAACACCAGATACTGTAGCCGTTGCGCTGAAAGGCGTTCCTCCAGCTGCTACGTTGTCTGATCCTCTGGAAGGAACCACGCAGCAAGATATAGTTATGCCATGCGCAGAACCAGACATTGGTGAAGTTTTGTCTCTCGCGTGCACGCCTGCACCAACACCCACACTGGCGTCAGCGCCATCTTACGGGGCAGGTTCCGCCTCCACCCCCAATCCCTTACTCCCTGCTTCGTCCATCGTCGGGTTTTCCACTCCCGCCTCTCCTCCACAATCCCGTGTCACACCGTTGCCCGATACAGAGTTCCTTGCCCTCCCCAGCAGTGCGACTGTCGCCGCGACACCCCCCCGTCCAACCAGCAACACCACGCTGTCGCGCCCACGTGTTCGTGAACTTGCGAATTCCGGAAGTATGTGCTTTGCGAATGCAATGCTGCAATTACTCGTTCATTCCCCGCCGTTCTGGAACCTGTTCAGGGAACTGGGCGATCTGAAGGGGCAGCGCGGAGCAGGGGATCCGGAGACTGGTGGTGGTGCGACACCACTGGTGGATGCCACGCTGAGATTCTTTGAGGAACTTAGGTTTAAGGAGCCGCTTCCGACGCGACAACAGGCGCAACAGGCCGCAAGGGGAAAGACGAGGGAAGATGAAGAAGCGAAAAAGCACGATGCTGTGGATTCACTCGAACCAATGTACCTGTATGATGCGATGAAGGAGAAGAGGAAGCTCAAAGATTTGCTGGTACGTTCCTATGCCACGTTGCGCCCTGCCGTTTCTGATCAGTGCTGCCCTAATGTCTAGAATGGCCAACAGCAAGATGCGGAAGAGTTTTTCCGCCTCTACCTTGACGCCCTTGACGAAGAGTTGCGCGCGCTACTTGCTTCTATTAGTGGTCACAAGTCGGCTGCTGTTACACCTGGAGTAGAAGATCGCGAGATGTCTCAGTCAGACCAGACTGACGTGGGAAAACGAGGCTTCACGGTACGCCAATTCCTCTCTCTGGACTGGGCTTCGTGTTGCTGACAGATGCATGGACACGAATAGACAAGTTCAGCCGAGTCGCCAATCTCACGCATATTCGATGGAAGGTCCCGCTCAACCGTATGTGCGCCAAACCAGCCTGATAGCATCACCGTCCAAGACTGGCGATTACTCCAACTCAACATCCAGGTCTGTTGTCTCCTTTCATCCGCGCATATGTCCTTGTGACTAACCTCCCAATTCTTCGCGCAGCCCGACTTGGTACATTCCATTAAAGACGCACTCGTGCACATCTCGCAGCCCCAACCCGTACAAGTCGGCCAGCTGAGCCCAAGCGAAGTGACCCAGCAAGTACAGATCGAGGCACTTCCACCCATTCTCGTCCTCCATCTTAAGCGGTTCCTATACGATGCGGCAGCGGATAGCTTAGTTAAGATCAGCAAGCCAATTCAGTTCGCGCCAGAGCTCGAAATCCCATTCGGTACGATCATCTCCTTTGTTTTAACCGTGCTAGCCAGGGCTGAGAATCCTTCGTGTCCAGAAATCATGGCACCCGTTACCAGAAAATCCGCGGAGCCGGTACACTACAAGCTGTATGGGGTACTTTACCACCATGGCGAGTCCGCAGGCAGCGGACACTATACGGTCGACGTGCTGCACCCGAATGGAGACAGCGGTAGTGAGGAAGCTTGGCTGCACATTGACGATGAAGCTGTGAGCGCGGTGCGGCACGAGGACGTTTTTAGGGGCCACGAGAATGAGCAGGTGGGCAATCGGTGTGCTTATATGCTGTTTTATTGTCGCACTGGTCCTACTCAGACATAATGACCCCTATATGTAGTTTTCGCCCTTGTTTTCGCCTTTTAATGATTTCACATCTTATGCGTTTTCTCAATAGCCGTCTGCAGTACCTACTGACAAGTGAGAATGCACCTCAACAGGTCTGTCAGCCAATAGTTGGGTTTGTGGAACCGAAGAGCAAATGTTAGCAGTCCAGCGTCGTTTTTCCGAGCAGGAATCGCGGGGTCGCTTTGTAAGGCTCGATGACGTAATGCCCCGAAATTCGGTCCATAGGCTGTCAGGGGCTGGCTCGCATACCTAACATTTTCGCTAGAGAACCTTCCTCGGCATTGACCACGTCACCAAGGCCAGTCGGAGCATCCAGATATCAGACCCGAGGGTTGGGATGAGGAGGATGCGAGCGAGAAGTTGCACACGGATAGTATGGCGTCAAGTGCGAGGGTGCGTGGTACAATACCTCTCCAGATAGCAGTCTATTGATGCGCTGGATTCTACAGTGCAAGTGCGCTGTGAAATATGTTCGGATGATTACTCAGCGCAACACATATTACAATGACCCTGGCAGGCGGGGATAAAAGCATAAGCAAGCCACTCCCAAATGGGGCGGCTCAAGCAATCCGAACGGGAATCATGTCACTCGGCCTTGCGCTGGCCAATAGAAGGTCTGGGCGACGATGACGTACTGAAAAGTTCTTTGAGACCATTCCTGGCTTCTTCAACCCGAAGATGGTGAAACATCCCTCTCCGAATACCTTCTCAACATGTTCTGGAATGCGTTGAAAGGATTTTTGCGCTGGACTAGTCATCTAATTTGGTTACCGAATCTATTACAGCAAATCTCATCAGCTTGACATCAGCATGAATGCAATGTGCGCAATAAGTAGTTCACGTTGTCGTCGGGGGCTGGGATAAAATGCCACAAATCCTTGTTCCGACTTGATTCGTCTTTCACTGTATTGAGTCAATTCAATGGTAGCAATAAGCAACTTGTATCATGAAACTCTTATGGTATCTGCATGCAATGGCGGCGGCAGCAACGCATTTAGTGTGTGTGCCTCTCTACACAACCATCCCCGGATTCCCCGCTGCCAGTACATCTCTGACTCTGACCTGTAGGACCGCGTCTCGTGCCGATCGGCCGTGGCTCAAGTAAGTGCTTCAACACGACCCAACGAAGCCGCACTCTCTTGCCAGCCATTACCGGTCGGACGGACTCGGACCCCGCCACGCGCTCGTCAGTATATATGGCAAGTAAACATGCACGTGATGTCAATTTTGCTGTAAGCGCTGAATTTGATCTGCCTCATGTTGTCCGTGCCGCAGCAGAGCAGCCCTCCAAAGGAGCCCGTTAAGATCCTTCTTGATTTTGTATACACTCCATTGGGCCATTGAATAGCATTCCTTAATGCCTCAAACTGAGCAAGATCTCGAGGAGGGTAGCAACCCCGATGGGCCAGGCATGTTTGACCCGTTGCGTTGACCCATCTCACTAATTTCACAAACCTGTATAGTAGACGGCCACCGCGACCAACCTCAGTCTATACTGAATCGTACATCTCCGCCATTGAGTGGAGAATTCGATTATGGTGATAGCTCAAGGCCGCTCTACTCCATGTACTGCAAGATTGCAGAGGTAGAAGACAAGAAGGTTGTAGACAATTTGCAAAAAGATATAGATGGGACCCTGATTTTTGTAAGCCCTCATGTTTGTCCTCAATTTACTCCACACGTAAACTGGAATCATAGACTGGCTTATTTGCTGCCACCGTCGGCGCATTGCTTACAGTCTCAATCCCTGACCTCAAGCCAAACTCGCAAGACACCTCCGCATTCTACCTAGAGAAAATCTATCAGCTCCAAGCTTTCGGCAACCCAAATGTCTCTCATCCATCAGTCCCGTCTGCTTTGGCCAAACCACCTGCATTTTCTCCACCGAGATATGCTATCTGGGTGAACTCACTCTGGTTCTTGAGCTTGGTTGTAAGCCTCTGGGCCGCTGTGATGGCAATGCTGTGTAGGGATTGGACACTTGGATACAATGCACTCAGTCAGCCCCCAAGGTACGGGAACACATCAGAGATTTACGCACGGAGGCATGCAATCCTTGCGAAAGGACAATTCCGGCCGTACATTGTCTGGGGAATAGGCCATGAAGCTATCTATCTCCATTTCTCTCTCCTCCTCTTCATTGCTGGTGGTCTCATTTATCTCTTCAATATCAATAGTGCTGTCTTCTATGCGGTGGTTTGGTGGGTCGGGTATATGACGATATCATATGCAATTGTGACTGCGGCAGGGTTTTTCAAGACTTATGACCTGTTCCACACACCGCTTTCTCTGCTGGCTTTACGCATTTATCTTGTCATTTCTTATGCGGTGTTTCAAGTTTGCTCCTACCTACCACCGCTTCATGGTCTCCGCGATAATACAAGGAAGTACTACCACGACCTGAGCGACCGTTACGGCGAAGGGTTCCTGACTGGTAAACTGAAAGCAATCGTAGAAACTGCCTCGAAACCGTCGTCAGAAATCGATGACCTTATCCTGGAGCGTATATTGCCTAATCTGGATGAAGACCACGCACTAGAAGCATGCTTTGATGCCATCCCTGGCTACTGTAACTCAAACTTAACCGATTTACCCCTCTCTTCTCGGGTTCAGAGGAAGTTGCGACAATCATTGGATGGATTCTTGAACCGCACTTTCTCATCCAGTTTAATCCCCGAATCGGATCGAACCCGTCGGCTCATTACCTGCTTGCATGCGGCCTGTGCGGCACTCTCTCCCTATGAAGCTCTCGAAGTTTCGGAAATCCTCGACAACATTTTCGATGGGCATTGGGATGAAGCGCTGCAATTCGTTGAAAATTGGGATGCGTTGAAACCCTGCGGCCTCAGCCGGAATCATGACCTGAGTGTACGGCAGATAGCAGTAGCCTGCATCATACCTCGCGTGTACAAACGGAATGACCGCTGGATCAAGCTCGTTAAGGAAACACTTGGCGTACCGGATTCCGTCCTTGACTATCCTGCATATGGGGATAGCGTGTTGCTATCGATCTTGATTCACATTTCCCGCCAAATCAATCGTGGTTCTTCCTTGTCTTGGCGGATTCTGTCGCCACTTTCCAAATTTGACATTCGCAATACTCGTCCTGAGCTGCAGCTTGACTTCTGTGTATTGTGGAATGAAATCGCTCAAGATGCACAGAACCAAAGGTCATTCAAAGTCGGGATTCTCCGTCAGCTTCGCCACGTTTACATCGCCTTACATCAAGGCACGGATGCTTCGCCGGCCGCATTCTCTTCTTCTACCCCCAGTCACGACAGGATTCTGTTCCAGCCATCCTCATATCCACTGTGCGACATTGCCAGTCATTACCCAGACTCGACCACTCACTTTCATGTTACCAATTCCCCTGCTGTTCCTATTTCCACCCAACCTGGTGGTTTCCCCTCTGCCTCGCCTTTCCTGCCCTCCCATTGCGGCAGCACCGATCCACAACTGGCCGAGCAAGCAAATATCATCGTAGGACTGCCTCTGCCGTCTAACCAAACAGCCACCAGCGAAGTCGGAGGGACCTGTCATGCCCCCATAGCCTTGCCACTTACGAACCCCATCCATTCCGGCCCACGTCCAACAGATGCATCGCCGCCAGGGGTAGCCACGGCACTGCAAGATATTCCCCCGTCCGCTACGTTGTCTCATCCTCTAGACGGAACCACGCAGCGAGATATAGTCACACCATGCGCAGAACCAGACGTTAGAGAAGTCCTGTCTATCGCGTCCACGCCTGCACCTACGCCTACACTGGCGCCAGTGACAGCATACACACCACCTGTTCTGAGTGAATGTTGCGACGCAGGTGCCGCTTCCACCCCCAATCCTTTGCTCCCTGTTTCGTCCGTCGTCGGCTTCTCCATTCCCGCTTCTCCACCGTCCCGTGTCCCACCGTTGCCCGATGCAGAGTTTCTTGCCCTCCCCAGCAGTACGACTGTCGCCGCGACACCCCCCCGTCCAACCAGCAATGCCACGCTGTCGCGCCCACGTGTTCATGGACTCGCGAATTCCGGGAGTATGTACTTTGCGAATGCAATGTTGCAATTACTCGTTCATTCCCCGCCGTTCTGGAACCTGTTCAGGGAACTGGGCGATCTGAAGGGCCAGCGCGGAGCAGGGGATGTGGAGGCTGATGATGGCGCGACACCACTGGTGGATGCCACGCTGAGATTCTTTGAGGAATCTAGGTTTATGGAGCCGCTTCCGATGCAACAACCGGCACAACAGGCCGCAAGGGGAAAGCCAAGGGAAGATGAAGAAGCGAAAAAGCACGATGCTGTGGATTCATTCGAACCAATGTACCTGTATGATGCGATGAAGGAGAAGAGGAAGCTCAAAGATTTGCTGGTACGTCCTGTGCCACGTTGCGCCCTGCCGTTTCTGATCTGTGCTGCCCTAATGTCTAGGATGGCCAACAGCAAGATGCGGAAGAGTTTTTCCGCCTCTACCTTGACGCCCTTGACGAAGAGTTGCGCGCGCTACTTGCTTCTATTAGTGGTCACAAGTCGGCTGCTGTTACACCTGGAGTAGAAGATCGCGAGGTGTCTCAATCAGACCTGACTGACGTGGGCTTCATGGTGCGTCGATTACTTTTCCTCTGCACTGAGCTTCGTGTTGCTGACGTATGCATGGGTGCGAATAGGCAAGTTCAGCCGAGTCGCCCATCTCACGCATATTCGATGGAAGGTCCCGCTCAACCATACGCGCGCCAAACCAGCCTGATAGCATCACCATCCAAGACTGGCGATTACTCCAACTCAACATCCAGGTCTGTTGTCTCCTTTCATCCGCGTACATGTCCTTGTGACTAACCGCCAAAATCTTTGCGCAGCCCGACTTGGTACACACCGTTAAAGACGCACTCGCGCACATCTCGCAGCCCCAACCTGTACAGGTCGGCCAGCTGAGCCCAAGCGAGGTGACCCAGCAAGTACAAATCGAGGAGCTTCCGCCCGTTCTCGTCCTCCATCTTAAGCGGTTCCTGTACGATGCGGCTGCGGATGGCATAGTTAAGATCAACAAGCCTGTTCAGTTTGCGCCTGAGCTCGAAATCCCACTCGGTACGATCTCCTCCTTTGTTGTCCCCGTGCTAGCCAGGGCTGAGAATCCTTCGTGTCCAGAAATCATGGCACCCGTTACCAGAAAATCCGCGGAGCCAGTACACTACAAGTTGTATGGGGTACTTTACCACCACGGCGAGTCCGCAGGCAATGGACACTATACGGTCGACGTGCTGCACCCGAACGGAGACAGCGGTAGTGAGGAAGCTTGGCTGCACATTGACGATGAAGCTGTGAGCGCGGTGCGACACGAAGACGTTTTCGAGGGCCATGAGAATGAGCGGGTGGACGACTGGTGTGCTTATATGCTGTTTTATTGTCGCACAACCCCCGCATGGACGTGATGACCCATTTTTACGTTAGTTTTTTGCTGAACGGCTTCGCTTCTTATCTTGTTTTGGGTCTACTTCTGTTTTTGATAGGTCAATACAGTACCAAGATTGGACTGCTTGACCCAACTTCCGCCTTGGCACACTCCCAAACCGATAAACATAATACCCTTCCTGAAAGCCTGAACTGCCATGCCGCACGATTTCCTTTCCCTTGCGACAAAAATTGTTTTACAGGCATGGGAGTGTCGTCAATCGACTGATTAGCGGGTGATAAGAATGATAAGAGGTGTGAGTACACGATTAGCGCAGGAAGGAAGTGAAGGGGCAGGCAATGAACTTGAAGGCATGCGAGGGAATGACGAGCAAGACGGACTAGATGGATGAACATTTAGCTAAGCGCACATCACGCTATATATACTACTACATGTTATTGTACTATCTGTCTCGTATTGGTAATAGTAGGGCTCGTAGTAATATACTAAAGTGAGTCGCGTTTGCTATTGTGATGAGCGCCGCATTGTAATGGTAGGGAACGCATGTCCAATTGGGTGGGACACAGGTGAGTCAAATGTATAGTGAACAAGGGAAAGGGGACATGGTAGAATAATAAGTAAGGGGGGGGGAGGGGCCGAGCATACAGTAAGGAGCACGAGGCCCCAAGGGGTCCCAAAAATTTGACTTTGGGGTCTGTTCCAGACGGAGCCCCGGGGCGCGTTGGTGCATCAGGTGTGCTGATGCACGGACCCTTGGCGCGACAAAAACCCAACACTGATCTCTTCATCCAATTCTCTGTTTCCATAGCTGATGACGATGACATTCTTTGTGATATCGCAACTCATCGCTCAGGCTCGGTCTCACCACATCGTTTCCCCCTACTTCTCTTGAAAACCGGTCCGCCTAGCATCAATGGACGACTCTGCCGTTCACAAGGCAAGGCAAGGCTGCACTAACATCTCTTCCAACCAATTGATGGCCAACCTTAATCTCCTTCGCCATACAGTGTGAGTGTGGTGCAAGATATCCGACGGGGCCCGCCGTTGAGAGAACATCTCGGATGGGTGCGAGTATAATTGGTTCACGAACGACACCCGTTGTGGTTGTCGCGGAGGCGGCGGTCCACGGCCGCCTGTGCTTGCGTTTGTATTGGATTATAACAAAACGGGGCTGTCCGAGTCCCGGTCACGTTTTGCCATCGATGGGCTCGGTATTGGGAGGGGTAAACTCCACACGGTTAACGCACCACAGACGACCAGCAATCTGCGAAAGAAAAAATCAGCCTAGGAAAAAAAATTCCAGATGATATATTGCGCACGTACCGTCCTTCAACCGCCTGCAAGACTTGTGGACATCTTCCACTTCCCTAGCAGGCACCGCCACACCACTTGAGCGCTTTTGCACCTTACATACCCAATAAGAGAACAATGTCGGTCGTAAACGGGGAACTGTAGTAGGACAGAGGGTAAGTCAGCCACGCTTCTGGAATATCATGAAAAACGGGGGCGGCTCATGCCTGGAAATGAGAAGACGGTGGCGCACAGCACAGTGGCGCTGCAGATCTACCACGTGCGCCCAGGCGTTTGTGCAAATCGCGAGCAATGGAAACGACGATGACTTCCGAGGCGAGCGTATAAATGGCCAGTGAATCAGGATTTGGAGGTACCCGTAAAGGTATGCGGAGGAGCCATGAGATCCTTGAAGTTCAGGTAGGTTGTAAGTTCGCACAGCTGTCCGAAGTTTTTCGGAAGTCAGCCACATAGGTCACGCTGTCACGACTGAAATATCTGTCACATGTCACACCACTGTAATCCGTCCAACTGATCTATGTCAACCACAGCACTGTACCTAATTTCCGCCACTCAGCTACATGCACGCAGCGCATGGACCCTCGAACCCTAGTAGGACTCTAATAGGGTCCTCACATTTGTCAGCGTGAATGGCAAAGTGTTTGCCTCATTTTTATCTCGTGTTTGTCGAAAATCTCGTAATCAAGGCCAGACTAATTTCATTTGTGCGTATAGCAGCTTCCGATTTGCCATACTCACCCGCTCTCTTTTTCTACTCCACAGTATATCCTACTGCAAAGTGTGGCTTTATGTACCGTCTACTCAGCACATTCGACTGAAATCTACAAGTTTCTATTGTTAACCAAGTTCAATGCCTGGCTTAACAACACCCCAGATCCATGCAGGACCGTCCAGAACGATTGGCACGCTGTTCAGAGACGAAGAGTGGTGGAGGGATCAGTACCATGACATCCATGATCGTGGATACAAACTTCGAACTCGTTACCACCCGAGTTGGCAGCCATCGTGGATAGAATCGGGCAGAGATTTTTTCGCCGTGGAAGACGGGCAGCCTAGCATTGTTAGTGCCCTCTTCTCGCTCTATCAATGCTAACATCACATTAGCTACGGTCTACGATGGATGCTACACGCCTGCGCGATGGCAAGAAAGTCATGCTCAAGAAGGTCTACCCCGAGGAAGAACCACATGAACTGATAATTACCCAGTTATTCTCGTCACAGGAGTTCGCTGATGACCCTCGTAACCACTGTGTGCCTTTGTTGGACATTATCGAGCTTCCCCGAAATGGCCAGAAGCTGATGGTCATGCCATTTTTACGCCCTTTCAAAAACCCTCGTTTCCAAACATTTGGGGAGTTTGTAACATTCTTCACACAAATTTGTGAGGTGAGAACTTTTCAACATCCGTCGTCACGAATCAAATCTAATAGAGCCTCGGATCAGGGTCTCCAATTCATGCACGAGCGAAACATTGCACACAGGTGCGGGTTGACACCTATGGATGGGATGCTGCAGCTGCACTTTCTGACGCGGGACCTTTTCAGGGACTGCACTGCCAACAACATCATGTTCGACCCGTCTGAAATGTACCCCCAAGGGTTTCACCCGATTCAAATGGATCGAAGCCGGGACTTCCAAGGCAGGGCAAGGCGATACACCCGGACGCAGCGACCTCCTCGTTATTACCTGATCGACTTCGGCTTGTCGAGGCAGTACGGCTCACGACAAGCGCTCGATGTACCGCTTCGCGGCGGTGATGAGTCAGCACCTGAACATCGCAATACAACACCTTGCAATCCGTTCTACACAGACATCTATTACCTGGGCAACCTTGTCCGCCGGGAGTTCATACAGGTAATTTTGACATAGCACGTCATAATTATGCTGATTGGATACGTTATTAGAAGTATAACGGCTTCGAGTTTATGCAAGATCTGTTTGATGAGATGACGCACATTGATCCTGCAAAGCGTCCCTCGATCGAGGACGTTATGGCAAATTTTCTGCACATCTGCGAATCTTTAAGCGAATCCAAACGTTGCTCACCGTTAGTATTCAAACACAAACCCAGCTTTTTCACCGTCTTCCGGCGCGCGATACAAGCCCTGCTTACTTACATTTCGGTACATATTTTCATGAAAGGCTGCCGTTTCATTCTTTACAGCTGCGGCCTCCACGAAGAACATGTTAGTGACCACGACTCCTCATGATCTCCTGTTGCATTGTGACTCTGTTTGAGACACGCTCCTGCACTACACTGTCCCCACTATTGGTCCTGGATCCGGCACTTCTTTTAGATGGCAGACCGCTGGTGCCAATCACCCCTTTACTCACGCTCCCTAAATATTCCATTGGATATCCCAGTGACCCCACACAGCTCAAATCGAATCTATTTGTAGGACCGAGGGTGGTACGATGTATATCTCTCCTTTTTGTTTTCATCATCACGTATCGTCGGGTTTCGATTACTCCTCACGCTGTATCCCAAGGCCATATAGGAGAAGAAACATAGATCGGCATGAATGTCTGCGTGGTCCTGTCATCGACGCACCGCGAAGCTAAATGGACGTGCCCTTAGTCTCACTTTAAGCCCCTTTGGACCTGTGCATCCAGTCGCTACTGTGATGCTGTTCGGAATCGGAACCTCGGCCTGTTCCGACACAGGTCCGGGCCCAACAAGGGTATATACGTATATCCGTAATCCCTGAGATATGGGAGATAAGGGGGCGCAGTATGTACACAACTGATCACTCAGGGGCTAGTGTCAAAACTGCTGTCACCGCCGGCATGGGTCAACACACCCTCGTTGAAATTCATTCATGCGCAAAGAGTCAAAGACTCACCACCAGTACCTCAGAAGCACACTGAGTAGATTGCCTGGAGAGCCTCGTGCCGTGCATTGGTTGGAAGGCTGTGCTAGCGGGCAGAGGCCGTGCTATGCTATGATAGAGGCCGTGCCATGATACTATAGTGATACTCACAGTTGTAAAAATATCCAAGCTCAGCCCGAGGCCGTGCCCGCCGTCTTGGACCTGCGCGTCGGTCACGCTCTCGATCCTGGTTCAGGGTTATCACGCACAGTCGGATTCACGGTTTCCTCGCAGGTGCGAGGCACCGCCCCTCCACACAAAAGTCCTTCCAGCCTGGATTCAGTTTTGATTGCGGCCTCGATATTGTTGAACTCCCACTTTCTCGCTTTCAACCACCAAGCTCGGCCACGAAAGGGCGATATAGGAGGTAGTTTTTTCTCGTGCCCACTGCCCTGCTCAGGAGCGCTGGTGGGTGCAGTGCGCTATAGCTGAGTCCGTAATTCAGGTTTGATTAGAGCTGGACGCCCAAGTCCAAGTATGTAGTACTTCACTGCATTCCTCACATGTGATGAAAACATGGGCGCTTTGTTTGGTCACGCAGCATCGCTATCGACGCTATGTGTGTGTGAAGCATATACAGTAATCACTAATCAGCAAAAGAATTTTCGGGACGTTGGTATAGAGCGCATCTGCGTTCTGCCCGGAGTTGCCCACCTTCATTTCCTAAAAGTAAATGAACGGCACGGCACAGCCGTTCGTCCAAAGAACATGTCAGTCGGCACGTTCAGTTTGCTGGACTTATTATGTAATCGATTTGTCAACCTCGCGTCTGCCGTGAGGCAGGTACATCTCTCCTGGGTCTGTCGAGGTTCTTTTCGAGCCCTGTATGCCCTCCGTATCAAACCGCTTTCCTTTAATGCCTCAAACTGTACACCAAGATCTCGAAGGGGGTGGCAATCTCGGGCCTGGGCCAGGTATGATTCACCCGTCGTTTTGACGTGTCCCCACTAATTATACGATCGTGTATACTATTGTATAGTAGTAGACGGCCAGCCTCGGAAACCGACACAGATTCAGCCATTGGAGACCTTGCGAGGAGAATCCGACTATAATGATGGCTCAGGGCGGCTCTTCTCCATGTACCGCAAGATCGCAGAGGACGAAGACAATAAGATGGTCGAACTTTGCCAAAACGATTCAGTCGGGATTCTGATTTTCGTGAGCCCTTATGTTAATCCTTGTATGAATCCGCACGTCAACCAGTAACATAGACTGGTTTATTCTCTGCCACTGTCGCTGCATTACTTTCAGTCTCAATCCCCGACCTCAAGCCAAACTCGCAAGACACCTCCGCGTTCTACTTACAGAACATCTATCAGCTTCAAGCTTTCAGTAACCTTTCTATCCCGTCTGCTTTGGCCAAACCACCTGCGTTCTCTCCCCCGACATATGCGATCTGGGTGAATTCACTCTGGTTCTTGAGCTTGGCTGTCAGCCTTTCGTGTGCCACGGAGACAATGATCCTTCGGAATTGGGCCGTTCAATACCTCTCTGTCACTCGGCCGCCATATTACACGTCTTGGAAGCAGGCGCGGATTCGTGCAATCTTCGCCAAAGGAAATCCGGGGCCGAACGTTATCTGGGGAACAAGCGGAGGACCCATCTTCCTACATCTCTCTGTCCTCCTCTTCATCGCCGGGGGCCTCATTTATCTCTTCAATACCAATCTTTCCGTCTTCTATGCAGTCGTTTGGTGGGTCGCATACATGGCAATATCATATGCAGGTGCGACAGTGGCAGTTTTTTTCGAGCCTCATAACCTACTCCACACACCGCTTTCTCCGTTGGCGTTGCGCATTTATCTTGGCATTTCCTATGTAGTGTTTCAAGTTTGCTCCTACCTACCGCCCCTTCATGGCCTCCGCGATAAGTTACGGAGGCACTATCGCGATCTAAACAGCCGTTATGACAAAGGGTTCTTGAATGGGAAACGGAGGGCAGCTCAGGAAATTGCTTCGAAACCGTCATCGGAAATCGATGCCCTGATATTGGAACGAATTTTGCTTACGCTGGATGAAGACCCGGCATGGGAAGCCTTCTTTGATGCCATCCCTGACTTCTGTAACTCGAAATTAAGCGTTTTACCCCTCTCTTCTGGGTTTCGGACGAAGTTTCAGCAAGCATTGGATGGATTCTTAGGCCGGACTTTTTCATCTAGTTCAATCTCCGAATCAGTTCGAACCCGTCGGTTCATCATCTGCTTGAATGCTGCCCACGCGGCACTCGGTTTCGATGACGTTTCTCGAATTCTTTGGGACATTCTCAGCGGTCGCTGGCCTGAACCGTTACAATCCGTCGAGATGGGTCATTCCCTCCGACGCTGGAGCAATACTAATGACGAACGGTTTGCCCCGAATGTACGAAAAATAGTGGCCCAAATCGTTGTTGGTGTACGGGAACGCGATGACCGCTGGTTCTCACTCGTCATTGCAGAATATGGCATAGCAGAACATGTTCTTCGAGACTACATCGACCTTGGCGATAGTGTGTTACTTTCCATCCTGATCCACATGACTCGCCAAGCCTTTCGCACCGGTTCCTGGACCCCGTTGGTCCTGTCGTCACTTTCCGAATTCAGCATACAAAATACGCTCCCTGGACTACAACACGCCTTTTGTGCATTGTGGAATGATATCCTTCATGAAGCAAGGGACGCAGGGGAGGACAACACTTATGTCAATATTCTTCGGGAGATTCGTCATGTTTTCATCGATCTCCATCTGGGCACCGATGCTGCCCCAACGTTCCCCGCCGCCACATACTATTTCGACCCTGTTTTGGTCCAGCCATGGTCATATCGGTATTGCAGCATAGCCAGTCATCGACAAGACTTGAGCGTTAGTCCTTCTCCCTCCAGACTCCATCGCACCTCTGGTGGCACTGCCACCCTAGAACCGTCTGGGAACCGTGCCCCTCATCACAAACATGGATTCACATGGCCATCCCCAGCCGCTGATCTCCTGCACATACTTAAGCAGGCGCCGTCGATTTCGGGTTCTTCTCTTCCTGAAATCATTGGAACAGCTATCACCTGGGACCCAGACCTTCTTGTTCATGGAGAGGCCTCTGCACCGTCAGCCGCTGAGATTGCTGCTACAAATTTTGTACGGTCCGACGACGTGACGCCTCAGATACACACCAGCGAATCGGGAGAG
Organism: Russula ochroleuca; assembly: GCA_015178965.1. Classification (NCBI taxonomy): domain Eukaryota; kingdom Fungi; phylum Basidiomycota; class Agaricomycetes; order Russulales; family Russulaceae; genus Russula; species Russula ochroleuca. Next base: position 190,212 of record WHVB01000023.1, read on the forward strand.
ACATCCCAGGGTCCCGTGCCACCTCCTGTTATTTTCCAGCACCCCAACTCCGTTCCGGTCACTGTTACGCCGTCCACTGGATCTGATCCAAGTGATGATCCCGACGCCCTGCAAGACACTACGTCGTCCGCTACTCTGTCTCGTATTCGGGAAGGCAAGAAGCAACAGGATACAGCCGTACCACGTGCAGGTCCAGAAATTAGCGAAATCCCGTTCACTATTAATCCCATCCCCCAGCCTATCACTAGAGACTCTCCTACTACCGTCATCTCTGATTCCCCGTCATCACCTATTGTGCTTCCGGCCGTTTCCGGCGGTATGACTACTGCAGAGCCCCCTTCATTCGTGGATTCCGCTCCCCGCTCCCGCTTCGATCCCCGTCCTCATCCCTAATGACAGCCAACTCTCACATTTCTTCCCAGGTTGCTTCCGCTTTCGACGTCCAGGTTACTTCGAGCCTTGTAACGCCTATTCCGCACAATGATACCCGTGACCTAGACTTGCCTTTCCGGTGACAGTACTCCATTCAGACCAGATGGCGCCGCCAGCTCGTGATGTCGTTGCGGTCACTTTACAACCTCATGGTCAAGTACACCTAGACAAGTTGTAGCCTGTGGCTTGCAAATTTGCAACGGATTTCGTATGTTCCTTCTTTTCTCTCCAGTTTCGGTGTAATCCTATGATCGACCGTCATTTTCTGGCGCCTGCGGCCCCGCGAAGTTGCAAGTAAATGCGCTTCGTAATGTACATTATGTATGATGACTTGACCAGCTCGGAAATGTAATGAGCATGCATGTGATATCAACGCGATACAGTAGAGAACGAACAATCTTGAATGATGATTTGTGACAACGACTTGACATTGAGGGTCAATACATTGTTGTAGCACGGTTTGTTCCATGTTGTTTAGCGTATGCAAGATATGGCATACCGTTCGTCTTTGCAACAGAACACTAAGTGGGCTCTCACACGGCAGTGAAAAATCGTTTAAAATCAAGTGTTCACAAAGCCCGTCGGGCGGCGTCGGCGAGTAAGAGCGAGTTTGCCGCGTATTGAGCAAGGTATTGAGAACTTGATTGAGAACGAGAATGTGTAGGATTGAGAATCTGTCAAGACAAGAACCCGACAATGTCGGCGCTGAAGCATACGAAGATGAAAGACCCGATACGGCGGGATGCCCGTCATCGAGTACAGCGACAACAACGCGCAGGAGTAGACGAGAATCCTGTCCGGGCTGTAGCGTACAAACAAACACTTCCAAGGGACAAACAAGGCCAAAAAGACGACCATGTCACGGCCATAAAAGGAAATGCCAAAATACCGAAGGAATTACGACCGTCGACCGCGTATACAAGTGCGATACTGTTTTCCCTTCGCATCGCCCTTGTCATAACTCGCATTGATCATGTATCTTGCCGCGCTTACGCGCGCAACGTGCAGAAAACTTGCTTTGTCAGCACAGCTTGGGCGTTCAAACGTTCAAAATTTGTGCCTCAGGCTGTCACTGGTAAGCGCTGAATTTGCTATGCAGTGCTGGCCTCGTGTCCGTGCGGCAGCAACTTTCCCAAGGGTCCTTTGAGATTCTTCTGGTTCCTGTATACACTCTATGTCAAACAGCTATCCTTTGATGCCTCAAGCTAGGCACCAGGATCTCGAGGAGGGTGGCAACCCTGAGCGAGGCATGTGTCGCCCGTCGCTTTGACCTGTTCCCACTAATTTTATGAACAGGTATAGTAGATGGCCACCGCGACCAGCCGCAGTCGACGCCGAATCAGCCGACACTGAATCGGCTACTGGGACAAGGAGAATCCGATTATGGCGATAGCTCAAGGCCGATCTACTTCATGTACTCCAAGATCGCAGGGGAAGAAGACAGCAAGATTGTTGAAAATTGCTCAAAAGAGGCAGATGGGATCCTCATTTTCGTGAGCCGTCATATTAGTCCTTACATGAAACTCCGCACCTCAACCGGAAACATAGAGCGGTTTATTCTCTGCCACTGTCGCTGCTTTGCTTACGATCTCAATCCCCGACCTCAAGCCAAACTCACAAGACACCTCCGCATTCTACCTAAAGAACATCTATCAGCTTCAAGCTCTCGGCAACCCAAATGTTTCTCATCCGTCGATCCCGTCTGCTTTGGCCGAACCAGCTCCATTCTCTCCACCAAAATATGCCATCTGGGTGAACTCACTCTGGTTCCTGAGCTTGGCTATCAGCCTTTCGTGTGCCACGGAGGCAACTACGGTTCGGAATTGGGCAGTTCAATACTTCTCGGTCTCTCGGCCGCCACATTATACGTCAGAGAAGCAAGCGCGAATCCGTGCAATCTTTGCTAAAGGAAATCCAGGGCCGAATGTTATCTGGGGAACAAGCGGAGGACCTGTCTTCCTACATCTCTCCCTCTTCCTCTTCATCGCCGGTGGCCTCATTTATCTCTTCAATATCAATCGCTCTGTTTTTTACGCGGTGGTTTGGTGGGTCGGGTATATGACAATATCCTATACACGTGCAACAGTGGCAGTGTTTTTCGAGCCTCATAACCTATTCCACACACCGCTTTCTCCGCTGGCGCTACGCATTTATCTCAGCATTTTCTATGCGGTGCTCCAAGTTTGTTCCTGCATACCACCCATTCATAACCTTCGCGATAACATAAGGAGGCACCATCGCGATCTGAGCGACCGCTACAGCAAAGGGTTCTTGAATGGTAAACGGAGGGAAGCCGAGAAGATTGCTTTGAACCCGTCATCGGGAGTCGATGTGCTGATATTGGAGCGTATATTAACCACTCTAGATGAAGATCGCGCACTAGAAACATTCTTTGATGCCATCCCTGGTTTCTGTAACTCAAAATCAACCCTTTCTATTCCAGTTCAGAAGTTGCGACAAGCATTGGACGTATTTTTGGACCGCATTTTCTCATCCAGTTTGATCTCCGAATCAGTTCGAACCGGTCGATTCATCACCTCCTTGAATGCGGCGCATGCAGCACTCGGGCCTTCTACGGTTTCGGAAATCCTGGACAACATTTTCGATGGGCGCTGGGATAAAGCGCTGAAATCCGTTGAAATAGGGCATGCTTTGAGACACTGGGGCCGCGGCCGGGATCATGACCTAGAAGTGCGGCGGATAGTAGCCTGCATCACGGTTCGCGCGTGGGAACGTGATGACTGCTGGATCAAGCTCGTTAAGGAAGCATTTGGCGTTCCAGATCATGTCCTTCGGGACAGTCTTCCACATGGGAATAGCGTGCTACTTTCGATCTTGATTCACATTTCCCGCGAAACCAATCGTGCCGGTTCCTGGACTTCGGGAATTCTGTCGTCACTTTCCAAATTTGACATTCGCAATACTCTTCCCGGGCTGCAGCATGAATTCTGTGCAATGTGGAATGAAAATGCCCTCGGTGCACGTAACCGGGGACCATATAGCATTCCTGCCTTGGTGCTCCGTGAAATTCGCCACCTTTACATCGCCTTACATCAAAACTGCGATGCTGCCCCGACATTATTCTCTGCTTCCACCGACAGCTTCCACGCTATTCTATTTGAGCCATCGTCGTATCCGCTGTGTGACGTCGCCAGTCATCGCCCGGATTCGATCCCTCATTTTCCTGTTCCGCTTCTCGCCCCACCTGCTAATTCACTCGATCCTCACCGCTCTACCTATGCCTGTAGCACCGTTTTACGAGAAGCAACGATCATCACAGGACCCCCCTTTCCATCTGATCCGACGTCACTTAGCGAAATCGGAGACAGCTCTCGGGCTCCTGCAGTCACTTCACTCGCTTTACCAGTTTACACCAGTCGACGTCCCACAGATGCATCACCACCAGGCGCTGTAGACGTTGGGCTGAAAGGCGCTACGCTGTCTCATCCTCTGGGAGGAACTACGCAGCACGATATGGTTTTACCATACGCAGAACCAGACACTGGTGAAATTTTGTCTACCGCGTCCATTCCTGCAGCGCCAGCATCCACACCATATGTTCGGAACAGGCCATTGGGATCTTTCGGTGCAAGTATCGCCTTCACCCCTGATCCCTTGCTCCCTGCTTCGCCCGTCGTCAGCTTCCCTATCCCCACCTCTCCTCCACAGTTGCCCAATGCAGAGTTCATTGCCCTCAGCACCATGACCATCGCCGCGACATCCTCCCGTCTAGCCAACAATGCCTCACTGCCGCGCCTACGTGCTCGTGGACTCGTGAATTCCGGGAGTATGTGCTTTGCGAATGCAGTGTTGCAACTACTCGTGCGTTCACCTCCGTTCTGGAACCTGTTCAGGGAACTGGGCGATCTGAAGAGCCAGCGCGGAGCAGGGGATGCGGAGAGTGGTGGTAGCGCGACACCACTGGTGGACGCCACGGTGAGATTCTTTGAGGAATTCATGTTTGAGGAGGAGGAGCCACCTCCGACGCAACAACCGCTGCAACAGCCGAGGGAAGGTAAAGAAACGAAGAAAACCCACAATGCTGCGGATCCATTCGAACCAATGTACATGTATGATGCGATGAAGGAGAAGAGGCAGCTCAAAATTTTGCTCGTACGTTTCTGTGCCACGTTGCGCCCTGCTACTACTGATCTGTGCTGGGCTATTGTGTATAGGATGGCCAACAGCAGGACGCGGAAGAGTTTTTCCGCCTCTACCTCGAAGCGCTTGATGATGAGTTGCTTGCGCTACTCGCTTCAGTTAGTGGCCACAAGTTGGCTACTGTTGCACCTGGAGTAGAAGATCGCGAGGTGTCTCATGCAGACCATACTAACGTAGGCTTCACGGTGTGCCAATTATTCTTCCTCTCTGTGCTGAGATTCGTGTTGCTGATGTATACACGGACGCGTATAGGCAAGTTCAGCCGAGTCTCCCATCTCACCCATATTCAATGGAAGGTCCCGCTCAACCGTACGCGCGCCAAACCAGCCCGACAGCATCACCGTCCAAGACTGGCGATTACTCCAACTCAACATCCAGGTCCGTTGTCTCCTTTCATCCGCGCATATGTCCTTCTGACTAATCGCCAAAATCTTTGCGCAGCTCGACTTAGTACACACCGTCAAAGATGCACTCGCGCACATCTCGCAGCCTCAACCCGTACAGGCCGGCCAGCTGAGCCCAAGCGAAGTGACCCAGCAAGTACAGATCGAGGCGCTTCCACCCGTTCTTGTCCTCCATTTTAAGCGGTTCCTGTACGATGCGGCAGCGGATGGCATAGTTAAGATCGACAATCCTGTTCAGTTCGCGCCTGAGCTCAAAATCCCACTTGGTACGATCTTCTCCTTTGTTTTCCCCATGCTAGCCAAGTCTAAGGATCCCTCGTGTCCAGAAATCATGGCACCCGTTGCCGGGATATCTGCGGAGCTGGTGCACTACAAGCTGTATGGAGTGCTTTACCACCACGGCGAGTCTGCAGGCAGTGGTCACTATACAGTCGACGTGCTCCACCAGAACGGAGACGGCGGTAGTGGGGAAACTTGGCTGCACATTGACGATGAAGCTGTGAGCGCGGTGCGGCACGAGGACGTGTTTGGGGGCCATGAGAGAGAGCGGGCGGATGATCGGTGTGCTTATATGCTGTTTTATTATCGCACGGCATCTGCACGGGCATGATGACCATATACGCAGTTACTGCCCTCAACGACTTGGCTTCTGGCTTCTTATGCAGGCTTGAATGCTACTTCATTTTTGCAACCTATCCACTGAAAAGCGAGAATGACAACAGCGTTGACGCGCTGATATGGGGCTGAATCGGCTGATAGCTCGTACGTCGGGAGGTCTGTAGAGCAGCCAATAGTGCAACCGAAGAGCAAGTGTTAAGTTAGCAGCTCCCTTGTCCCGTCATCTGCAACTAGCTGAATGCGGGTGCAGCTTTATAAGGTTGATGACGTAATGAAGATGTGTCATAGGCGTGTATTTTGTCTGCGAAACTCGCAGAACCGACTTTGACGAGGCCAATTCCGGTTTCGGTCATAGACACTCCATTTTCGTCTCTCTTGCTGCAATGGCATCTCCCGGGCAGTCAGGGTCCGAGTCGCATAGCAACGGCCCGACATTTTCACTAGAGAACATCCTCGGCAATGACCACGACAAATTGGAGCATCCTGATATTAGGCCTGAGGGTTGGGATGAGGAAGATGCTGAGCGGGAAGTTGCGCATGGATATTGTATCGAGTGCGAGGGTGCGTGGTACTATTCCCCTCCGGTCAGCAGCCCATTTATGCGCTGGGTTCTACAGACCAACCAGCGCAAGTGCGCTGTGAAACATGTTCGGATGATTACTGCGAAGTGTGCTTCTCAGCGCAACATCGAAAAGGCAGCCGGAAAAAGCATACCTCGACGGCCCTGACAGGTGGGGATAAAAGTATAAGCAAGCCAATCCCAAACGGGGTAGCTCATGCGAAGCCGAACGGGAACGATGTGCGTGATCCTCGTGACTCATGAGGGCTACTCTGACGTCCGAGTCTGGCTGCAGGTAGATATGGAAGACGACGAGTCAGAAGACGTTGCGGAGGCCGTCCCACCATCTGCGCCAATCTCCGACCTCGTGCTCAGCTCACAACCCACTTTGGGCTCAGATCCGGGGGAGTGGTTCGTTGAGCGCGCAAAGTATATACCCTTGCGCTTGACGCTCGGGGAACGCAAGTATTTGCGTTTACTCGATGCGGCGCTACAAGTTTCCGAATACACGGACAAAATCGATACCCTCGGCTTTGGTCTGAGCAAGGCGAAGCGCATCGTACATCAGATTCGCGAGCTTTGCGCCATCCTTTCCGGACTCGTGCTTGCTGCCGATTACAAGCAGGGCCAGGAGCTCTTCACGGATCGCGATTTCGCCTCAAATTCTGACTTTTATCAAAAGGTGTTCGAGCTGGGTCGCCGGCACAAGATCATGAACCCGGACAAGATGCGCACGACTTATGGGAAACTCGTCTACTTGCTGCAGGTATGTCCGTCCACAAGGCGTATGCGACATGTGCGTTGATACCTCATCTCCAGGACAGCCAGGCCCCGGAGGTCCGCGAAATGCTCGGGTTCACTTGCGTCGCGCCGATCAGGACGGTACACGAAATGCTCGATGTACATGGCGTGCTCGACCTACTGCGCGACCCGCTCATCACCACAGCCACGCAGGAGATCAACGCGGAGAAGCGGAGCAGGCGGGAGATCCAGCGCGACATCAGAGCCAAAGAACGCGCTATCGAGACACTCTCTGCCAGGTACCGTCGGGAACCCAGACTCCCGCAGGAGATGGTGCGCCAGGCATTGTACAGCATAGGCGACAACCACGCGTTCTTGCGGACGAATCGTGACCCGTGCGATCGCATGATCGGATACCTGCAGCAGTATTTCCATCCGACGCAGGTACGGGACAAAAAGGGTGCGGACAGCCTTGCTATCCGGAGTGGGCGTGGCGGCGCGCGTCTCTCGCACGACCATGCGAGGCAATATGTCTATGTGATGCAGAGCCTGGCGCTCTGGCGTGAAATTCTGCATGGTACGCTTGTGGTGAAATTGCGTACCTTTACGGATTTTGTACTCACCCCTCGTCCCCCTTGATTAGACATGTTCCACCTTTGGTCGCTCGCGGAGCAAGATCTGCTCTCCGAGACCATCTCGTACCGTCTGCGCGACACCGGCCAGGGCTTGAACCGCGTGCAAGGGGCGCCCAAGACGTCGCACATGATGCACACCATTCTCAACCGCGCGCAGAAGAGCCTCGGTGGCTGGGTCGGCTCATCCGTTATCCACATGGGCGACCACAATGTGCCCAATGCGCTCATGTTCATCGGTACGTGCCCCCTCCTCCCTTCTTCTCTCCCTCACAACTTTAACCCCCCCCCCCCCCCCTCGCACGCCATGCGACTCAAACAGACAAGTACTCACAGATCTACCGCATCCTCCTGCCCATCTGCAACACGCTCTCCGAGCTACCAATGCTATACAAGTCTCCCGCGCTGCGCGCATACATTGATGCCGAGTACGGCTCGCTCGACGCGCTCTACCTCGACATCCTCGGTGACTTTTTCCGACACGCGTTCGACGGGAGCGGCGCGGATAATTTCTACGATGCGGGGAGCTGTATCGACGGACGCCTTACCAGCGCGTGGAACTGGTGCTCGTCGCTCGAGAAGAAGCATTACTTTCACGTGTTCTTGCTCGCCGGTACGTTGTCTTGCTCATCTGACCTCATTCCTTTGTTTTGTTGCTCACCCTTTTTCATGCGCAGGGTTCAACGGGTTTGACGGCGAGTGGTAGGTGGGCTGAATTTACGCCATCAAAAGCGGATGGTATTTACCAGTAGATGGTGGCGGAGCCCCTTCTTAGAATGCGGGATGCTCCGCATATCACTCATCGGACAATTGGATATCGACGCAAACTAGACCCCTCATCTCTCTAGATATGATTCATACAATATAGACGCATCGTACCACCAATGTCATTGTGCTTCATCCTTTTGATTTACGCCGCTGATTTTTGACTTTCCCAACCAACGTACACGAAAGTAAGTACTACATATCATCACGAGGCAGCTTCTACAGTCGCTCCCTCCGCCTCTCCCGGTGTCTCGGACTGTTTCTCCCCTGGCGCCACAACCGCCACGACGGTGTCATTTCGGCGTCTTGCAGTGGCAACGACGTCAAGCACGCCCGCAAGCCCCGCGCGCCACCCAGCGAGACGCTTGACCAACAGCGCCCATTCCTGCGGGCCAAACGCGCGGGCTGTGGCGCGCGTCACGCGTAAAGTCTGTGCGGGCTGTGCGAGCTTGGCCGTAAGCAGACCCACTCGGATCGCTGTGCAGAGTCAAAACCCAAGAAACCGGTCGACGTCAGCACATCGTGGCCTCAAGGCGGGCAAAAATAAAAGGAAAGGAGAAGAGGGGCAAGAAAGACGAACCATCGATGACCCAACGCTCGACTTCAGACGGGGACACCTGTAATAACGTGGCTACTTGTGTATATGGCAGGTCCTGCCCGATGTTTTGGAAGCCAAGGTCTGCGAGGGATAGCAGGCGAATTTTGCGCTCGAGCTGGGCCGCGTCCAAACCTAATCCCATGTATTAGCATCAAGGAGGTGGACACAACGGGAAAAAAAAGAAGGGGGGGGGGGGTAAGTGAGACGGAGGCGTACCGAATGTTGAAGAGATGTCGGCATGTGCGCGTTGCCAGGTGTGGAGATCGTCGAGCCCACCATTAAAGAATATTCGGAGGAGCGCGAAGAGCGGGTGCGATCTGGTCGCAACGACGGCGTCGAGCTTGAATAGCGGGTCAAAGTCGAATACTGTTGGATTGGACAAGGCCGTGGCGATCGCGTCCAGCGCGGCGGGCTGTGCCGACTGCGACGTGGGTTCTAGCGAGCGGACGAGCGCGAGCTTGTAGTAGTAGGCCGTGTCTCTGCTCGCATAAGGAAGGGAGGATATGTTAATAATAGCAGGTGCGAGTCCAAGCGGTAGAAGAGAAGACGTGGGACGTACTGCTGACCCGCTTTTGAGAAGACGGCTACGAGAGTCTTCAGGAACGCGCTCTTCTCGGTGGGCGTGATATCCCACTCTTTTAGCCATTTCTCGACGTCGCTGCGGGAGACTTGGAGCATTTGGAGCTCGTCGTTTGAGCTTGCGAGCTCGAGGAGTGCCGTATGGACTGGGAAACGGAGCGCGGATTGTCGTGGAAGTGTGTTGAAGAGGTTTGATAGACTTCGGGGGTAGATATGGACATGGACATGTTAGCAGAAGGACATAGGGATAGAGATGGCGAAGCGGAAACGCACATGCGATACTTGGCCGCGGACTCTCCGGTCGAGGATGTGATGATGGGAAGGAGGCTGGACACGCGGTTTATTGTTTCTGGCGAGTCGATGGGCCATAGAGTCAATAGATGTGCATATATCAGGTTGAAGAAGCCCTCGATCTCTGTTATAAGAAGGGATAAGAAGAGAGAGCGCGTTAAGAAGAGAGGACCGCACCGCGCTCAGTGCCCTCGCCCAGTCCCTTGACGTCTCCTAAGACGGCAGAAAACACATCTCTTCGCCGTCCGACATCCTCGGATAGAGGTGTCTGGCCCTCCTCGACGGCAAGTTTCTTTTGAATGGACTGGAGATACGGTGCGCGTTCCGGCTCCGGTCGGCTCTGTGCGATGTATCCTGCAAGCTCGGCGATCTGGGGTACCTCCAGTCAGTGAGACGCATGGGCCATCTAAATACCTCGTACCTGGTCCTCGAATGTGCCCTCGGCAAATATTGCAATAGCATCAGTCGTCGACATTTTTTCTTTTGCTTTTGTTCACTGACCCGCAGAGTCGAAATCAAGGATACCACGACAAAGCCAAACAAATGATTTACTGTAAGGAGTCTCGAAAAGTCATCACACGAGCAAGGATGTCTGTTTCTCCGGTCCTTGCTGCGACGCATGTCCTTGATCTGCGCAATGTCCCCAGTTCGTTTATCTTACACCTCTCGGGCGCATCTGGGGCTTCAGAATCAGAATATGAGCCTGTCTCTAAGCCCGTCACCGATGCACCCCACCAACCCGTGATAGTGAACGGCAAACTCTTATTGAACTCCAAACGGATATACAAATGCACCTTCGATGGGTGCGAAAAATCCTACACCAAACCTTCTCGTCTGGAAGAGCACGAACGGTCTCACTCTGGCGATGTAAGTAAGCTGCTCACATATGTCCGCGTCGTGGCTGAGAAATTCACGACAGCGACCATTCGTTTGCACGACGTGTAATAAATCTTATCTTCGCGAAACTCATCTGCAAGCACACGTACGCTCACACCTACCAAAATCGGACCGGCCTTTTGCCTGCGGAGAGTCTGACTGTGACAAACGCTTTTGGACTGCTCAGCATCTAAAAGCACATGAGGAATCCATCCATCACGGGGAAAAGCCGTTCAAGGTGAGATCATCTTTTTTTCGAATACCCCCTCAATAGTCTTTATCATGCCACCATTTGCAGTGCGGTCATGAACGATGTGCGGCTGCATTTTTGAAGCACCACCAGCTACGCGCCCACATGGCTAGTGAACATGCTCCATCTGGGACAAAGCCGTACCAGTGTGACTATGGGGACTGCATAAAGTCCTTCGGCACAAACCAAAAACTCCGCGCCCATCTCAAGGTGCACGAAGGTATTTACCATCCCGTTCTACGCTACGTTTTATCCGTCTCATCCCGCTGTTGAAGAAAGGCGATATGCGTGCGTGAATCCTGTCTGTAGAACGGGACCCGAATCGGCATTCTATCCTACCTGGACTGCGCTGCAAGACCATATTCGTACGACACACCCGCCAATGTGCCCCCGCGAAGAGTGTTCGGGGAAGATATTTTCCTCTCAAAAAGGTCTTCGGGCTCATCTGAGACTGCACGAGCAAAGGGACACTGAGAACGCACCAAGTGAGCATGAACATGACAGCTCAGAGGATGATATTCTGCCACGGAAACGCCGACGTGGAGGAGAGGTGGGGCGGGACTGGAAGTGTGAGATCGAGGGATGTACGAAGGACTTCAAATCTGTGCGTATTACCTGTGCCCATCCAATCTTGTGGTGGCTGCGATCCTGATAGCTGAATCTTTGCAGAAAAAGGCTCTCACGACCCACCACGCCATTACTCATCTAGGCCGACGTGATTTTGTCTGTGCCTTCGAAGGATGCGGGCGTGCCTTTGGCTACAAGCACATCTTGCAACGGCATCAAGCCCGGGGGCATGGTCATGATCCTGCCGAGGCTGAAGAAGACGAAGACTGTGAGCATCACGCAGACGCCGATGGAGAGTCCAGCGAGGCCGAGCGTCCCCAGCCCAAGAAACGAAAGTCGCGGCGCGCTCAATCGCCAAACATCTCAATAATCAACGAGATCACCGGGGTCGCATATGAGGAGCGCACAGCCAAAGCGCCAGCACCTTTGAGATGCCCGCACCCAGCCATGGAGGGATTTCCGTCGACGTCCTCCGCGGAAAATCTCAACGTGTGGGGTAATAAGGTGGCGTGTGAGTACGTGTTTGGACGCGCTTATGACTTGCGCCGGCACTTGCGGGCTGTGCATGGTATCGACCTAGACAAGGAGGTTGTAGATGGATGGGCGCGGAAAATAAGAGGATAGTCTGGTGCCGTCTGACTCCCTCACGGCCCGGTCGGCCCCCACGATTAGATTTTAGCTTGTCTGTCTGCCTTGTCTCACTGTTCATCCCCCCATCCTCGGTTTACAGTAAAGATGAGTAAACTCAACGCGTCGGCTTTCGAATTCGTTCCGGGAAAGAGGCTTGGTCCTGGCTCAGCACAACAACAACCGCAAGGCCCGCCTCAGCCTGCATTCGTACGCCCTGAAGAGCCAGAGGCACCACCTGCACCTGCACCAACGATCAACCTGAACATCGGAGGGGCCAAGCCTGCGCCGGCAGCACCCCCACTTGCAGCTCATAATCCTGTGCCAGCTCATGCCCGATCAGCCACTCCACCACTCTCAGCAAAACCTCAACCACAACAGCCAAAAGCGACCGGCCCCTCGTCCTCTTCCTCCACACCGTCACGGACTCCAGGAAATGCGTCACCCGCACCGGCATCCGCGCCATCGTCAAAGACATTCACGATGGGTCGCGCAAAGACCGATACGGCAGCTATAGCCCATGAGGTGGCGACCGTCGCCGATCAGGAAGTGCTAGAGGATCTGTTCGGCGACAGTGCGTCACCCATTCTTCCTGCCCTTACTATGATACGTTCTGGAACTCGCGCGGCTGACGAATAATATCCATCATTTGGGACAGTCAAGGAGCATCTGAACGTTGTTTTTATCGGGCACGTTGATGCCGGGAAGAGCACGATGGGAGGGAACATCCTTTTCCTATGCGGGATGGTCGATAAACGCACGATGGAGAAGTATGAGCGCGAGGCGAAGGAGGCCGGCCGGGAGAGCTGGTACCTCTCCTGGGCGCTTGACTCCACGCCCCTGGAGCGATCCAAGGGCAAGACGGTCGAGATCGGTCGAGCGTACTTTGAGACCGACGCGAGGCGGTACACGATTCTGGATGCTCCGGGCCACAAGACGTACGTCCCGTCGATGATTTCCGGCGCCGCGCAGGCGGACATTGCGCTCCTCGTCATCTCCGCGCGGAGGGGCGAGTTCGAGACGGGCTTCGAGAGGGGCGGGCAGACGCGGGAGCATATCATGCTCGTCAAGACCGCCGGCGTGAACAAGGTCATCGTCGTTATTAACAAGATGGATGACTCTACTGTGAATTGGGAGAAGGCGCGTTACGAAGAGATCAAGGACAAGTTGACGCCGTTTGTACGTGGCGCAGGCTTCCACCTCAAGACGGATGTGTCCTGGCTTCCTGTATCCGCATATACGGGTGCTAATCTTAAGGAACGCGTCAGCAAGTCTATCTGCCCGTGGTGGGAGTACGTTATATCCATCTATTTGCTCTTCTCCCCTTCCACTGAATATGATCTGTAGCGGGCCTTCGCTCCTAGAACTCCTCGATAAACTCCCGATGGTCGACCGCAAGGTCAATGCGCCAGTAATGATTCCAATCTCAGAGAAATACAAAGATATGGGCACGATCGCCGTTGGGAAGCTCGAGTCGGGCCATATCCGTAAGGGAGACACCCTCCTGCTCATGCCGAACAAGGACGAGATCGAGGTGGCGGCTATGTACAACGAGATAGAAGAGGAGGTGCAGGTCGCTCTCTCCGGCGACAATGTGCGCATCCGCCTACGTGGCGTCGAGGACGACGACATCAGCCCAGGCTTCGTGCTCACGAGCGTGAACAAGCCGGTGCATGCCGTTCGCCAGTTTGAGGCGCAGCTCGCTATTCTGGACCACAAGAACATCATCTGCGCGGGCTACTCCGCCGTCATGCACGTGCACACCCTCGCGGAGGAAGTCACGCTCTCGGTGCGTTTGGTTTTCACAATGGGCTGCGACCGGCGCCTCATCTCACTGATTGGGAACAGGCATTATTGCACTATTTTGACAAGACGACGGGCCGCAAGTCGCGGAAGCCACCTCAGTTTGCTAAGAAATCTCAGCGGATCGTCGCGCTGCTAGAGACGAGCGCGCCGATTTGTCTCGAACGGTTCTCGGATTACCCCCAGCTTGGTCGCTTTACGCTACGCGATGAAGGTACGGGGCGTCGTCCTTACCGTGTCCTTCCTTGTCGCTAACTCCACTTGCAGGAAAAACTGTGGCCATTGGAAAGGTTCGCTGTCGTTTGACCCAATTTGCTTTCAGATAAAAAGAAGCTCTGACTGTTTTGTCCATCTAGGTCACAAAACTAATTGAGGCTCACATGGATGAGCTCGCAGAAGCCACGTCCCACCTCCATGTCCACCATGGTCACGGCCACGGCCCCGCAGCAGCCTAGATATGAGATATCCAAGCAATTGTATGACCGATAATTGGCAAGAAACACAAAAAAAGGTCGTTGTGTGCACGCGGAAATGAAGTATGTTGTATGTGCGTTGTCGGAAGAGCTTTAGATGCTTTACCCGTGCTAGGAAATACTGTACTACATCTTGTCAAGGTGCAGTTATAAACATGACTTTGCGTTGCTGGCGAGAGAATCACTGGTAAGAATGAAGATGCTGGCCTTCAAACAGAACATTTGTCATACAACTCGATCACGTGTTTAATAAAACCCCTTTTTTTTCCAATTTGACGCGATCGCGGTACGGCGCGGTGGTGCCGCCCTTTGTCCACTCAGACACCGGACCTCGCCACTGACGACCATGGCAGACACGAAGAGAGATGACCCCGACGCCCCCTCCATCGCGAGAGAAGAAGAAAGCCACGGCCATAGTCACAGTCATGAGATGCGCGTGATCTCTTCCGTCGTGGCGCGGGCGGATCATGGAGGCGAGAGACACGACTTTCCGCGGGTGGGCACACCGCAGGATAAGGGGCCTTGCGACGACGACGACAGTGGTGCTGCTCCGCACTGGAATGACTTGACGAATCATGATCGTGTTGTCGCGCCGCGCGATCCGGATCGGGAGGGCGACTTTGGCGTCGCACCTGCCAGTGCCCCTATTACGCGTCAAGGACTGCCTTCGTTCGCGCAGAGCGAGTTTTACACGGTATATTTGATTTTATATGCCCACCGTGGTTGATGTTCTCATTTCCCGGGTTTTGAATAGATTGTCCGTCGTCAACGCCGTGAGCGCGGGGAAGACAATCTCAAGATGAAGGTCTCTCATTCGCGCGTGCCACAGCTGAACGCTGAATGGGAGTTCTCGGTGAATTGATTTTACGGATACCCTCCTTCTCTTCTTCTAACAGGAACTTTGTTTTTTTTTCTTTGGGGTGCATCTAGGGATGGGGCTCGATGCGTTACCTGGATATCTCCCCTGAGGACCATAAGGATGCAGAAACGCGTCTGAACGCCCCGCGCGAAGTGCTCAGACATCTCTCTGCGATGTCTGTGTCGGGTAATGACGTGTCTGGGAGCGTTTTCTACGCGCTTCCTGTGGTCTTCGCCGCCGCCGGTGAGCTCGAGTTCTCGGAATTGCGTTCACCCTGTTAATGTTTATTTAGGGGTATATTCGCCGCTTTGTTTGTTAACAGCTTCTCTGCTTCTTCTCTTTTTCCGGCCGCTCCTGCTCGAACTCGCCGCTACCGTGCGCATCAACGGATCGTAGGTCACGGTCCTGATTCACTTGTGCCAACGCCTCTTGACTCATGGCTATTTATCTATCATCCAGGAACTACGTTTATCTCTTGCAGTTTTCAGGGAAGATGTTAGCTCTCGTTGGGGCGGCGGCGACACTTTTGGATGCAGTGGCTACGTCCACTGTCTCTGCGGCAACAGCCAGTGCCTATCTCAGCGCGGAATTCCATTCTATGCCTATTTCGACGACCTTGTTGACGGTCTTGTTCCTCGTCGCGCTTGGCGTTGTCGCCCTTGCGGGTATCAGAGAAAGTGCCTCGGCGACTGCTGCCGTCTTTATATTTCATGCACGCATCACTCACTCTCAACTTCACGCGCCTCGAGCTCACTCCCCCTCTAGATGATTGCGATGGCAGCACTCGCGGTGGCGTGCATTGTCCATTGGGCTACCAAGGATCCGCATTCTACGATTTTGAAGCAGAATTGGGCGTTGCGCCCTGGATCTGTGGGCGAGACCGCCAGCGCGCTATTTTATGGCGTTTGCGTCGCCTTTCTTGGCGTCACGGGTATGAGTCGCAACGTCTCTGATATTAAAGTCATGCGATTTACGTGCGTAGGGTTTGAATGCACGCCGTCCTATATTGAGGTTATCCGCCCGAAGGACTACCCTTCAATACTGAGAAACCTAATCGCCGTCTCTGCCATTCTCAACACCATTATCTCTTTTCTTCTATGCGCGCTGCTTCCAATGAGTACTATCATCGACGGCACGAACGTCTTGTCCGCCCTTGGTCGCCTCAGTGGTGGAAACTGGCTTCGCATTCTGGTATTGGTTGATGCGGTTTCGGTCCTTCTCGGTGGCATAATGACTGGCACGGTCACAACCATTCAATTACTTGACCGTATGGCGAAGTGAGCCTTTGTTATACGAATGATGCGTGTTCTTGACAACCGCGCCGTCCTTCTCAGCGACCATATTCTGCCGCATTGGTTCAGCCTGAGGCTTCCGGTGACAGGCAGCCAACACATCGCAACGCTATTTTCTTCTGGATTGGCGCTTCTGCTCTACGTTGGCTCGGGAATGAGCCTCTCGACCGTCTCATACGTATTTTCCATCGCGTTTTTATTCCAGATTCTTCTCGTGAGTAGTGTTAATTGAAGTCATCAAACGTTGCTTTACTCTGAATCCGTGCCCTTAGTTCGCAGTATCCTCTCTACTTCTCAAACTGAAACGACCCCGCTTGTCCCGTCCACCACACGCGGGAATGCTTACGCTTCTAATGGCATTTATTGTCGTAATCGCGACCTGGGTGGGCAATGTTGTGATCGCGTACGCGCGCATGCTTCCTTATTTCCGGCCCTCGCTTATCCGTTGCATGCACAGCCCCATAGCGCTTGGTGTTTTCTCGGCGTCTTTCGTCGTGGTTCTTGCCTCATTACTCGTAATAAGCGCGCAGCCAACCATCCTGAGACTCGTCCTATTCTTCTATTCCGCTAGTCCGCTTTCACGATGGGCGATAACTCGGGGTTGGCAGCGCCACCTTGTTTCGTGGTACAAGTCTCGCCGGGCTGCACGCATCTGCGTATGGATCAAGGATGACGATGTGTGTTTGACAAGCGTCTGTCGCTGTATTGCTTATGTTTCTGTCCCTTGACCAAGATCCATGTCATGCTACGAGCGCTGCTCTCCGTGCAAAAGAACGTTCCGGATGCTCGAACTGTTATATTTGTTCACGCATACAGAAGCATCGATGCCGTACCCAGCGAACTCCACCCAAATGCCCGTCTCCTTGATGAGGCGTTCCCGACAATTACTGTTGAGTAAGTTGCGATCATATATGTGGCTGCCCTTCCCCTGTGCAGGTCTTGTCTGACACGTTCCAACTGGAGCCTTGCGTTCGCTTCGGGCAACTTCGGTCCTGCGGTAAGTTCTTTCCCTGTTTGGGCGGAGCGCCCGTCGCTCTGGCGCGCGCGCGTACTGACTTGCCGAAAATAAACAGCTCGTTGAAGCGACCTCGCGCACGCTCGACGTTCCTCGCAGTCGGATGTGTGTGATTTCGCTCGGCCGGAATCACCCCTGGGAGCTGTCTGAATACGGTGGCTTGCGAGTCATCATGTAAAGATGACCAGCGAAAGAAGAGAAGAAGCTAGAGGAGAGGTACTGCCACGATCATGTCTTCGCGACTTACATGTGAATGTTCATGGCCAAGTATGGTGTGGTACGTAACTCCTACACTACCCAGGAGACCAATATCCTGATACTGTAGCCTCCGGGCAAGCTTGACCACCTCCAGTAGTCGGTGGCGCGCAGTCCACATCCCATGTAGAAACTCTATCTGATACCCCTCACATTTTGCATGGCCCCTAACGAAGTTTATCTGACCGCATAAGACATATCGCTGTGCTGCCAAATGCCTCGGACCCAGTCTGCGGCGCCCCGATCTTAAGTTCATTCGAGTTATGTACAGGTTGAACAGCCCCGGCAAGACATGCTGCACATCGCTGATAATCAAACATCGCCTCAGACACCGCCTTCAGATAGTAGATCTTCGCAGAGGTGTTGTCTGGAACCTGCACCGACCGGTGAATCGGGTTTTGTTGTTGAGAAGATCACAACCGGTCATGGTCTCCATTTATAGTACTCTGGTGTGGCTAGCATGTATCGTGTCAACCTTGCTTCTGCCGGCGCAGCTCTGTCTGGACCTAGACCGCCCTCTTCCCACACAAGCCCTAACAGAACCTCTTGTCGTGGTTTGTGTTCCGGCTGCCGGCAGTACTTTTCCCCGGAGCTATTCGGGCCAACTTTCTGTCCCGGGCGTCTAATGCCGGCCTAACCCGGAATGTGTAAATGAGGCTGGTGGGAAGGGTTACATAGGTAAAGCTGCCAGTCTCTATGTGGTGTTTATTGCCGGTTCGCAAATCCCCTCAACACTCCCTACACTCCCTCAGCGCACTAAGCTTCTATTCATGCTGAATTTGGTCAACAGCTTCTCCCGCTCCCAGACGGCCTAGATTCGGAGGCGCGTACTCAGCGAATTTCACCAACTTAATACAGTACGGGACTGACACTCTATCCATTTTCGTTTCTATACAGTATTAGTGCCTGCACTGCATATTGTCGACTTATCGCGTTGTTGATCTCTTGATATTTAAGCGAGCGGGATGGAGTCACTAGAGCACGACAACGCCCCGTTACACCTGCTCCCCTCCAACATCGAAGGTTCAGCTCTATAGATCTAATGCATACTCTCAACTACCTGAGACCTCGTCGACTCGAGGAACACGGCAATCAGCAGGCATCAGTGGCTCGTGACTTGCTCAAAATTCACGGTGCCGGGTTAAGTCCGTCGAATCGCGATACGGTCGAGGGTCTGCTCGATCAGTGAGTTGACCTTTCTCGTGTTGATACTGCCATCTAAATACGTCGTCTCTTACAGTGCGGAGGATTTCAGACAAGTATTGCGGGGGAAGAAGTGCCTACTGGCGCGAATTAGACTGGCGAGGCGATATGACAAGAAGGCCAGCAAAGCGCGGGGCAAGATCGAGGTGAGTTGTATGATGATAGTTCAGTTCGAGCGATGGGTCTGATACACTGTCTCGCCAGTCCATGTTGGTTCTTTCGCTTAGATCCATCAACAGACCATCTCATTCGTGATGCTTGTCGGGTGCGCAAAGGCAAAGAAGCGAGGCGTGATGCCTCAGGAAGGAACAAGTTACGATACCCTCTGACAGTAGTGATTATCTTATCATCTTATTTTTTCTCTCTTTGAAGGAGATTGTTCGTACCACTGCTGCATTACACGACTTGTGTTTGGCATATCCTGACCCCTCAATCTCGATAGAGTTGTCCGGTTGCAAAGGGACGCACCATCCGGCTCATGGCAAAGCCATGTGAGTCCGGGAATGGCCGTAGACACACCCTAACGTAGTGGACCCTTACCGTACCATTACAATATATGCACCGCTATCGCTACGTACCTTACGAAGTTGATCCAAATCCATTTTACGGTGACACGGGCTAGCAATGGCAGTGTTGGGCGGCATGCTATGAGTGATAAATCCTGTGGTCGGCTATGCAAGCTGTGGCTACGTACTTAAATACTTTGTTTCCGGCTTGATTCTCGGGTGCTTGATCTTGTCTTGTCAAGACTGACATTCCTTTATCTTTTTCAAAACGAAGGATTTTCAAGAAAGAGCAGGCCGCAGTCGCTCCTGGGGTATCTCCGGGAGTCCGAGTCTCCAAGTCTGCGGGTCAGTGCTGTATTCAAGGCTGTATTGCAAACACCGCCAGTCACGTCAAACTCACGCGCGCCAAACTGACAGTTATTCGACATATATCGGCATTACGCGGCTTTTGCCGAAGAACAATGTCATTTTACTTCTCTCCTCCCGCTGATGTATCCTCAGGTCGACCAATGCCACATGACCCTTGACGCAAAAATCTACTAGAGCTGGTGGATGTTATACGTCCTAAACCCTCTACCACACATGCGGCATTCGGTGGGGTACGAACCCACTTGTTGTTAGTGATACTTGCCATTGCGGGCATGTTTATGGAATTGGCGGTCTGGCAGATCCAGTAAGGCTAGGGCGACCTGCGGCACCCGGAGAAAGGGATGCAGTTATCAGAGTGCAGCCACAGTATCTGAAAATTTGGCGCCTCTCATCGAGAGTGGTTCTCCGTCCTGACAATCGGGTCCCTCAGAGCGGGCTTGGACTGCTGCGGGTCGCACAGCCCCAACCATCGGCTCCTGACTCGAGTCTACATAACTCCAGACTCCATTCCAGACACAATCAATCCTAATACGCTACCAGGGATGTACGGGGTTGCAGCCTCCATTTAAGACTGTCTGACTGAGCGGCGCGTTCGTCTGACTTTCGTAAACCACTTTTATACCTCCCACTCTCGATACCAATCTCTGCACCACATCAGAGCCCATGAGCTTAGTAAACCGCGCCGATGGACTGATGCAAGACGCGGAGGCCCTCCTCCGAGAACACCAATACATCATGAGACGCAATGATCGTATCCTGGCAGAGGATCGAATACAGTGGTGAGGATCGTGCTCTCCCTCGTCTGGGTACTATCGGAGACTGAATGTGACCTCTTTGCAGCGCGAGGGATTTCAGACACGGCATAGAGCAGAGGCGATGGTTAGCTCGGGCAGATCAAGCTAGAATGTATTTCGAGCGTGCTCAAGTCGCACTGAACACAGTCACGGTTGGTGCTTTATCACGATGCCGACTATTTAACAAGGCGCTAATCAGCTGAGCTACAGGAAGCCATAGAAATAGCAGCGAGGGGGGGGTTCTATAGATGAAATTTTGGGACATTGTCCGGCCCGAGGGCGTACCGCTTAGCCTTCGTAGCGGTCTTGGGTTTAGGCCAGTCACAGTCCCGATGCCATTATACCCTCGATTATACCCTCTAAATTAGTGAGAGATGGTAATGCTACCCACGGTTCCTGAATACCCCTGGCCACATGTTTCACGTGATGCCACATCGCGTCATGCGATCCCACGTCCGGTCATGTCCGGTCATGCTTTGTCAGCCGCGCGAATGAGCTGCACGTGTATACGACCTTGCTTGCTGCGCGCACCCATCGCTTTCCCTTCCAGAGAGTCAGCCCTGCCCACTTTCCAGTCGATTACATGTAACCCAAACTTAACCAAAAATGAACTTTGGGACAAGCTTCGGGAACTTTCGGCTGCGTACCACTCGATGCGAAACTGTTGACAAACTTTTCATTTCTCATGGACGCTAGTACTGTAACATGCAACTCCTTCGGGGCTGCATCGCCTCTTCACGGACATGAAGAGCTAGTAAACACAGGACGTATCTGTCGCCGTATCTCCACTGACAACCCAGGGCCACACCACTCGGCACCGCTTCGCACAGGCATCTCATTCTCGTATCCAAGGCCGCTACTGGTCCATGGAATGGTCTTTCGGGCACTTTTCACTTCTTATTATTCCACGCCCTTGGCTGTGCTTTCAGCTGTTTTTATTTAAAGCTGGGAATTGAAATCTCTGGGACGCAACGACACTCTCCCGTCCCACCCAATTCGTCCCACCCAACCACAACGAATCAACCTTCCACAATGAATACTTCCAACTCCTGGAAACCTCAGAAAGTCGAAGGACATGCCATCCAGCAAGTATCAACTGCCCGTAACCTGCTCACAGCTCGCGGGGCCGCGTTGACTCGCTCGAAACGTGACAAAGCCGACGACCTGCTTGATTAGTGTGTCGACCGCCCCATGCTGATACTGCGCTCTAAAGTGTTGTATAGTGCGGAGGATTTCAGACGAGCCCTGCAGGAAAAGCGTCTATTAGCACGAACTAGATTAGCGAGGCGATTTGACAGAAGGGCCTGCGAAGCGCTGCATACTATTAAGGTTAGTTGCACGATAAGATCTCAGCTTGAGCGAGGTTTTGATTTCTTGTCCTGCAGGATATGCTCGTTCTTCAGTTTGGATCCTCCTCAGTAGACCAACCCGTTCATGATGCACCACTGGCGCTTGGGACAAAGAAGCGGAGGAATGGTGTATTATATTTTGCACTTCCCTGATTACCTTATCTTTCCCCCTTTATTTTCGACCGTTCGTACTGGTTTTGTTTGACTGTTACTCTACATGGCACATGGCCATCCTTGCTTGCGTCTTGATTCTCATCATGAGAGAGCAGGCCAACCGCAACCCCGCAAAGAGTGTCCCACCTTTACCTTGCTGACTCTTAGCCTCATGGGACGTTGGCACAGCGGCACAGCCTCACACCCCCTACAATTACGGCATTACGTCGTTACTGTAACTTACTCCGTCGCCATGTGCTTGACACACAGTTAACGATTCTGAATTGTCTGAACACCCAGCTTGTGCCACATCGGCACGGGCTAGTGGTCGGTGGAGACCGGTTGTGCCTTTACTGTAAGTTTATTAGAATAGAATAGATGTATATGTGCTTCTTGATTGGTAGCGCTCGAGCGACATTCACCCAGACACAGCATGTTACAGTACATGCTGCGCCCAAGTGCCAGGTGCCCAAGTGCCAGGAGACTAACTTAGCAATCGGGTGCGTGCCCGTTTGGTTCCAATACAGTATGGCACCGGCTAGCATCGCCAAAATGTCGGTGAATTCGTGATGGCACGTTTGTGCCATATATTTTGTTCAAGCATTCGCACGCTAGAGGCATCTACGTTTCAAGGTCTTACCTTCTGGTGCCAGTACACAACTCCATTATGTCCGGGTGCCGGAGTCCTGGTCCTGATCTTGGCACTTGGAATCCTAGTGACCGAGTCAGGTATAAAGGCTGTACAGTGTCGGGTGCAGCCCTACTACTTTACCTGAGCAGCGCGTTGTCGACCACTATTATCATTCCCACTTTTCCACTCTCGATACCCTCCTTTTTTCCACTTTAAAGGCCATGGGTCTTGCAAAAGACGCTGATGGGATGGTGCAAGACGCCGAAGACCCCCTCAGAGAACACCGATCCGTCCTGAGACGCGATGATCGCATTGTGGCAGAGGATCAGATCGTAAGGTGAAGATTATCTTCTCCCTCATCTGGGTATCAGGGGCCAAATGTGACCTTCTCTTGGCAGCGCGAAGGAGTACAGACGTGCTCCAGCTCAACAGTATTTCGAGCAAGCTCAGAAGGCACTGAAGGCGGTTACGGTTGGTCATTTATCACGATGCCTCCTACTTTAACAAGATACTGATCAGTTGAGTCACAGAAAGCAGTGGAAAGAGCACTCAGGGTTTGAAGCGGGAGGGGTGTTGAGCCACGGACCAGTTGAGGGTGGAACAACGGAACTGGCTGAGCCGATGTCGCGCGGCAGGTGATAGTATAGGGTGATACATTCATCATGTCGCAGATCATTGCACCTCTAAAAAATGACATCCACCAAAAAAAAAAGAAATGCGTCACAATCAACTTGATGATGTGGACTTGCACGCACCCATAACGGGGGGAGGGGGGCTGAATACGAGCCCCCAATACGATCGATTTCTCCTGCGCGGGCCAATCCTCCGATATCAGAGGATGGTTGTAGCGGGCTAGGAAATAGACAAAGAATTCTGAGCCAGAATGCAGCCCGGGGAGACCAACGTCTACGGACGTATCGACGGTCCCGATTGGCTGCTCCGAGTTGCGTTGTGACCGAAAAGGGGTTGTCCTTTCCCAGGCGATCCCCACTGCCTGACCATCATCAACTCTAGCGAAACTGAAGTCAAAAAGGCCGTGAGGCCCTTTGTCGATTGGAAGGTTGCCCGCAGTGCGTAGCAATCGTTCCACCCTTCCCGTTGTCTCACTGAATCTCACAGCCCTGTATTACTGTAAAGCTCCACCAGGTCGATCGAGACCTACGTCCTGTCTCCGAAGCACTACACGAGCGGAATTTAGCCTCCACATTCTTCGCTGGCTTTCTTGAGGGGGATTCAATGCTCAACGCTCATTCTCTGCCCATTCGGCTGGTTACAGTAAGACGAGCGGACCTTGAGGTCTGCTGCGGAGGTTTCCACTTGCACTTCTGCCGAATCTACTGGGCTACTTCGTGCGTCTCCCGCTCCGTCTTTCCTCGTATTTACCTGGCACGGCGTGGAGTTGACAATCCATTTGTGTGTCTTTCTAGAAGCGAATGTAACGCCCCGATTACTACAACTGTGCCACCCTGGTTCTTCGATCTATGATCACTCTGCTCCGGTTCATATCGCTTGCCACCTCCGGTCTCTTAAATTACCTGTAGGAGCCATGGTGGAAACGCCCTGGGTCGCTGGGTTGCCTCTGGAGATCCCCGTTACTGTAGCAGGATCACTCCGGGTGGAAATGCCCTGGGTCGCTGGGTCGGCCATGGTTGTCCGGCCGTAACATCTTCACACTTTCACCTATTGTATCGTCATCCACTATTCCCACAACCATTATCTGTGTTTCTATACCTGGAACCTACGCACAACGCTTCGTTCTACTTTTTGATTTGCACCGCTCCCGTCATCATTTCTCCCAATGTCAACTTCGCCCTGATTAGAATGGCTCTCCTCTTGGGCACGACCATCTTTGGTCCTAGCGCGGGCGTATCTCTTGTTGGTCTTTTCTGGCCTCAGTTTATCATACCTATCGATTCAGTGATGACAGGCCGTAATGTACTCTCATTTATGCGATTCCGAACCTTTTTTGCTTAACTGAAGCACTGTTGCATATTTAGGCTTCTCGGTGTTGATAAACAGAACACCGATCTCAGGGGACGACGCCACTCAGCACCTCTTCCCACAGGTTCTCACCTACGTATTCAAAGCCGATATTGGTCAACGGAATGGTCTTTCGGGCTCCTGGAAACTGGAAACCCACAAAGTAGAGGACATACCACCCAGCAAGTTTCAGCTGCCCGTAACCTGCTCGCAGCTCGTGAGGCCACGTTAAGTACTGCAGCCCCACAAGGGGTGCCCCGCGTTTACCTGTCTTGCCGAGCCCAGCCACATAGGATATAGCACAGCAGCACAGCTTTACACCTGTACAGTTACGACTTTGCGTGCCTGCTATCACCATGTACCCGACATACACCACACCCAGCTTGTGCTACGTATTAGCATGAGCTCGTGGTGGATGGAGAAACGGAATTGGTTGTGTATGGAGTCATTTCGAATGAACCATTAGCACAAATGCTTGATGTGCTTTGTGCTGGGTAGCGCCGAGTCAGGTACAGTACCGAGCGCAGCGACTGTACAGTAGTTGTTCGAGAGCGAAAGAAGAGAGAAGGACAGAAAAGGAATAGTGAAAAGAGGGAGGCAGTGGCGGTGTCTGCTGTCAATGAATCCATGAGATCTGAGAGGCTGTGCCGGAGGAGGCGGAAGTTCTTTCCGAGCTTTACAATCGTAGTCTGATATAAAGGATGTATGGTGTCGGGATGCAGCCCCACCACTTTATCGGCGCGTTTGTCGCCTCCTATTATGATTCCCACTCATCCACGCTCGATGTTCATGAATTTGTATTTCACCTTGAAACCTATGGAACTCGTAGAACGCGCTGATGGGCTAATGGATGACGCGGAAGCCCTCTTCAAAGCTCACCAGTCCGTCATGAGACGCAAAGACCTTATTTTGGCACAGAGTTGGATGCTCAGGTGAAGATCTTCTCCCTCGTCTGGATATCAGAGTCTAAATGTGACCTTCTCTTGGCAGCGCGAGGGATTTCAGAGATGGTGTAGAGCGGAAATCATGGCGAGCTCGTGCCAAACAAGCGAAGCTATACTTTGAGCGTGCGCAGGTGGCGCTGGACACGGTCAAGGTTGGTGTTTTATCACGACGCCGGCCTTCTTTAGCAAGGCACTGATCGGTTGGGTCACAGGGTGCCGTGGAAAGCGAAGGTCGGTTGGGCTTGTTGGAGTTGCAGCCACAGCGCGACGCCGTGGCCACGGAACCTCGGAATCTCGAAAGCGATAAGAAACGCTTGGGCAATAACTCTTTCGCTCGCGGACTGTCGACGATATTTTTCTCCTCGCACCTCCTTGATACCTAAGGCCTAAAGGATGAGGTGGTTAAATTATCTTCGCATATCAGCAATGTGTATCTAGCACGCGTTTGAGCACTATAAGTTAGATATAATGTATATTGGTTTTGATCCCCAAAGATTGAGTACGTACTTAGTAGTAAGTTAGTACTCGCGCTACAGGGTTAGTCGTCAACCCTAACATGATCCCAATCAAAGGGTGGTTGTACCTGGCCAGTTTGTGATGAAAGAATTCCTAGCCAGACCGCACTCCGAGGAGACCAGCATTGACCCAATATCATTGACAGGCGGGCCTGGCGAGAGCCTTTCGGATGAGACTCACGTGACCGAGCGGAATTTAGCCACTGGGGCAGTGGGGCTGTCTTTCTTGACGAACGTTTAACACGTTCAACCCATCAGAGTCTCGTGCGTGTGGATATCGCTTGCTATCTTTGGTCCCTTTGAAGTTTGAACTACCGGTGATGGTTGTCTGGCTCTGGTTCATCACCGTTCCCGGTTCCGGTGACCATTATCTGTGTCAATCTATGCCTGGAGTCTACGCACAATGCTTCGTTCCACTTTTTTTGATTTGCACCACTCTTGTCATTGATTCTCCCAGTGTCAACTTTGGCTTGATTAGAAGTGCTCTCCTCCTAGGCACGACTATCTTTGGCCTTGGCACAGACGTATCTCGTGTTGGTCTTTTCAGGCCTCACTTGTATCACACCTATGGAGTCACTAATGCGATTCCGAGCCCTTTTTGCTTAAGTGAAACACTGCTTATTTCGGCTTCTCAGCGTTGATAAGCAGAACGCCAATCTCAAGGGATGACACCACTCAGCACCGCCTCGCACAAACTTCTCATCCTCGTATCCAAGGCCGATATTGGTACATGGAATGGTCTTCTTTCGGGCTCCTGGAAACCCCACAAAGTCAAAGGACATGCTATCCTGCAAGTTTCAGCTGCCCATAACCTGCTCGCAGCCCGCGAGCGACGCAGGGCCGCACTAAGTCGCTCCAAATGTGAATAAAGCCGAGGACCTGCTTGATTAGTGAGTCGACCCTTCCCATGCCGACACAGTGCTCTAATGCGTTGCCTATGCAGTACGGAGGATTTCAGACAAGTCCTGTAGGAAAAGCATGATAAGCATCTACTGGCATGGACTAAAGTGGCAAGGCAATTTGACAGGAGGATTTGCGAAGCACTGCATACCATCAAGATTTGTTGTTCTCCGCTTGTACTGGGTTTTGATCTTTTTGTCCTACAAGATATACTCGTTCTTCGGCTTGGGATCCTCCTCAGTAGACCAACTCGTTCATGATGCATCACTGGCGGTTGGGGCAAAGAAACGGAGGAATTGTGTACTGTATTATATGTTACGCTACCCTAATTACCTTATTTTTCCCTGTTCATTTTCGACTGTTCATACTGGTTTTGTCATCTGTCACGCTGCATGTCCCTCCCTGTGCAAGTCTTGGTTCCCGATCCTGAGAGAGCAGGCCGACCGCAGCTCCACAAAGGGTACCCCACGTTTACACGTCTTGTCGAGCCCGGCCTCATGGGATATGGGCACAGGGGCACAGGGCACAGCCTCACACCCCTACAATCATTACGACATTACGTCGCTGCTATTACCATGTACCCGACGCGTGCACCACACACCCAGCTTGTGCAACGTGTTGGCACGGCCTGGTGCTGGGCGGAGAAACGGAACCTGATGTGCCCATAGAGTTATTTAGAACAGACTATCAAAAATGTGTCGCACAAATGCTTGATGTGCTTCGTAATCGGTAGCGCTCGCGTCATGTGCCCATAGTCGTGCATGCTCCGGGGCCGTGCGAAGCGAGCAGGCCACGATGCTGGCCCAAACGGTGCCCTAAGTGCCAGGAGATCAGTATCGATCAGCAATCGGTGCGTGCCCCTTTGTTAGTACTAGCTGGCACTCGGCAGAATGTCGGTGAATCCAGGAAACCCGTGGTGGAACCAAGCGTGCCGGTAAAAACGAGCACGTTGGGCTGTCTACTAGCTGATGTAAAGGCACTGACTGACCTTCTTGGACAGTTTTCCTTCGGGTGCCAGTACACAGCATCCCTTTTCCTGGGTGCCATAGTCGACCCTTGCCTTGGCACTTGCAATCCTAGTCCGATATAAAGAACGTATGGTGTCGGGATGCAGCCTCCACCACTTTATCTGAGCGGCGCATTTATCACCTACCATCATGATTCCCACTCTTCCACTCTCGATGCTCATGTACTTGTCTTTCGCCTTGAAGCCTATGGAACTCGTGGAACGCGCTGATGGGCTTATGCGAATCGCGGAAGCCCTCTTCGAAGCTTACCAGTCAATCATGGGAAACAAAGATCTTATCTTGGCAGAGAGTTGTATGATCAGGTGAAGACTCGGATCTTCTCCCTTGTCTGGGTATCAGAGTCCAAATGTGACCTTCTCTTGGCAGCGCAAAGGATTTCAGACACGGTGTAGAGCAGAAGTCATGGCGAGCTCAGGCTGAACAAGCGAAACTATACCTCGAGCACACTCAGGTGGCGCTAGACATGGTCAAGGTTGGTGTTTTATCACAATGCCCGGCTTCTTTAGTAAGGAACTGATCAGTTGAGTCACAGGATGCCGTGGAAAGCGTAGACCTGTTAGGCTTGTTGGAGTTGCAGCTACAACGCGACGCCACGGCCGCGGAATCTCGGAACCTCGGAAGTCGGAAGTGCTTGAAGAAACGCTTGCGCAATTATTTGTTCGCCCGCGGACTGTCATATATAAGCAAGATACTTTTCTTGCACCTCAGTACTCAGTCCTGATCCCTAAAGACTGGGGTTGGTTAAATTATCTTGTACCCCTAACGCACATCAGCAAAGTATCACAGTATTTAGCGTTTATGCACCATAAGTCAGATACAATATATATCAGTCTTGACTCGCATCCCAAAGACTAAGGGCTGAGCACACGCTCACTCGCGCTGCAGGGTTAGTCGTCATCCCAAACATGACCCCATTGTCAAAGGGCGGTTGCACTGGGCCAGGTTGTGATGGAAGAATTCCGAGCCAGACTGCATCGCGAGGAGACCAACATCGACGTTCTGATCAGAGCCTTTCGGCAAGTTGCGTGGCGGCCGAAAAGGGCTGTCCCTTTCCCAGCTGCCATGTCATCCACTGCTGACAATACTTCTCAACAAAAACAGAACTCGTGAATCATGTCAAGGCCCTGAGGGCCTCAGCCCATAGTCAGTTGGGAGGTTGCCCGGCGTGCGTAACAA
Organism: Russula ochroleuca; assembly: GCA_015178965.1. NCBI lineage: Eukaryota > Fungi > Basidiomycota > Agaricomycetes > Russulales > Russulaceae > Russula > Russula ochroleuca. The sequence goes on from WHVB01000023.1 coordinate 219,557, forward strand.
TCGTACCACGGGCCAGGCCGGGGACGAGCGGAATTCAGCCTCCACTTTCTTCGCCGTCTTTGTGACGGAGGTTCAACGTTCAACGCTCAAGCGCTCAACTTGAACGCTCAACCACTGCATATCAGAGTCCCATGTGGGTCGTTTAGCCGAACACAGGTTTCCCCACGCACTTTCACCGAATACCTACTCTTGCCCGCCTTTCTGCCCCCTTCCATTTCGTGGTTTCTCACGGTCCCTTCTATCAAGTGCTACACCCTCGGCACTCAGAACATGAAACATCTTTCTCACCTCCGCCCGTCTTCCGTCCCGTCTCTTCCATCGTGTTTACCTGGCATGGCATGGAGTTACCAACTCAATTGCGTTCGTTGAACTTCTTTCTGACAACGAACATAGCATCTGGCCGCCCCGACTACTACTACAACTGTGTCACCAGTCTAAGATCAGCGCTCCAGTTCATATCGCTTGCTACCTCCGGTCTCTTTTGGATTACCGACCATGGTTGTCCGGCCCCAACATCTTCACACTCTCACCTATTGTACACCATCTGGTCCCAGCTCCGGTAACCACGGCATCCAAAGTCCATTATCTGTATCTGGAGTCTACACGCAATGCTTCGTTCTATCTTTTGCGCCGCTCCTGTCATCGGTTCTTTTATGTCAACTTCGACCCGAATAGAATACAGTAGCTCTCTCCTGGACACCACCATCTTTTGTCCAGTCACGGGGGTATTCCGTGTTGATACTCTTTGGCCTCACTTGGCCTCACTTTATCATATCTATTGATGCAGTGGTAACTGGCTATAATGTTCACTCACTCATGCGATTCCGAATATTTTTTGCGTCCCTGAAACACTGTGCTGCAAATTTCGGCTGCTAAGCGTTGATAAGCTAAGTACCGATCATATCTCGGAATGATTCGCGGAATAGTGGGGGAAAAAAACTTGACACAAGTCCTGACCCCCGAACGCGTCTCTTGCTTGAGTACCATCCCTACAGTCGCCATAAGTTGTTTCATATTACCCGTGCGCCAAATTTTAGATTCTGCAAGATGGTGCCTTGTTCCCGACTCTCCCGCGGCTTGACTGATATTGTCATTTTGTGGACGAAGTCTGCAATAAGCACTCATCCGCTGTGTTTTGACTTGAATCACGAGTTTTGGCATACAGAGAGCGTTCAGGTAAGTGAGCCTACCCGTACCTACCTCTTCCTGTGTGTCAAATGCAGCGCTCAGTGCGTCGGTGGCCATGATCGGCCCTAGGTGATTACAAAAGGCCTACAGTGGTGATCTGAAATTCTCGTCACCGAATCTTTCGTGCGCACAGAACAGGAACCCTGTTATCTTATGACACTACTACGAAGGCCGCGGAACAGCGGAGCACAGTTGGATACAGAGGCGCAATCGTTTTGGATTCTGCTCCAAGGTACGTAAATATGACGTTCGTCCTACAGCGTTCATGGCGCCTTGTTTACCAGTGTGCTGTAGGCGTCCCGTGCAAGCGACGTACTGTACAATAGGGATTTGAGCGGAACAACATGTGGCCATCCGCACGGCGTGACCGAACTTGTGTGCCAGTCCTGTAACCACGGGCTTTGACGCTTTGCCCGGAGTTTGTGATTTGAGCTTCTCACTTGGCTGAAACGAGCTTTGCAACCCGGCTGCTACTTGGCTTTGAGGAGCTAGGTTTGTTCAAGGCCATCCCTGTGAGAAACGTTCGGAAACGTGCTAGGTATGGGGGTTGGCAAACCGGCGCCTAGGTACTTACAGTTGTGGCGCCGAAGATTGTCAGGGCATGCAGTGATGTAGTACGGTACTTTATCCCTCTTCTGGTGTTATCAAGCGCCCCTACAGCGTGTTTGACCTTTGTGACAATCCCCGGTGTCAGTCTCAATGTCCTCAACCTAGTATTTAACAGAGCATTCCAAGTCAGAAGTGAGTCGTTCACTAACATTCTCTCTCATACGAAACTCAAAGGAAGAACTAATTCGACCATGCATATTCTTCCAACATCCGAACGACTCGCGGAGGCAGATGCGCTCCTGAAGGAAGCCAGCCTGAAGGTGCATGAATTCCGAAGCACCTTAAGCCCAGAGAGCTATAGCATGGTACAGGGCTGGTTGCAAATGTAAGCGGCGGTTCCTCATCTTTCGCCATGGTTGTTTGGTATTGACCACTGCATTTTCTTCAAAAGCTCGAAAGATTACCGGGCCGGTCTGGAGGACAAGGACATGATTGGCCGCTATCAGCAGGCCCAGGAGTATCTCAAAAAGGCCAAGGAGACGCACAAAGCGATTGTGGTTCGTAGCACTGCATGATTTGTGCTCTATGGGATATTGAGTTACCTTGTTCCCACAGGAACTCACCACGGGCCTATATTAGCCATGTTGTATATTTTTACCCCATGCAGGACCCCGTACGAGTGCCGGTGGACGTATGAACTATGCAATCGCCGTGACAGTCGGACAGTTCTGATTTTGGTCCTGATAAGTAGATGACGAATTTACTGTATGTTTTGATGTATGGTTTGCTGGTTGAAAACGTATCGCTTGTTGTTAGCTATCAATTTTTATCAAACGATAGCTAATCGATGGCTTGTGGTGTATCCATGTGGATACATGTCTGATGGACTTGAGCGCGAGCCCCAATCCGTCGGTTCCGCCTGCAGCTGATGGTGGATATCTAAGTCCTTTATTAGCCTTATAACCTCAATTACCCAATAAATAAATAGGATTTAATATATCTAAAAGCTTCTTAAATTACTACAGTACCATGCTTTCAACATGAGGCGTGTTCTTCACGAACTGGTGCAATACTGTACGACATATTAACCTCGCCGATCAAAGGCACACTATCATATCGCCGTCTCTGTCACTCCGATATTGATAATAGTATGTGCCATGCCAGTGCCATCGCCAACAAAACCCATCCAGAGCCAAGCGAAAGCCCACAAACGCAGCCCTTGTGTTCAGTTTCCCCCTCAACTTTATCAAGTAGTTCTCCAACTTACCTTCGGTGGCGGCTCGTTTTCTGCTACCCTGACGGGAAAATGCATGTACACACGTAAACGGAACGCCGCCGCCAACGCGTGGCATCCGCATGGCTCGTCAAATGTCGTGCGCTGTACTACTATACGACATATAGTTAGGCATATGGAATAGCAGCTTTCTGCCAAATGATATACTCGACTGTGCGGACCACCTGACGCGACCACCGATAAGTGGTGATTAGACTAGGGTCCTTTTTGGACATGATGAGGGAGCGCAGCTTGAATTCACTGAGTGAGTCGCGGATGCGGGAAATCCTCGAGATGACATCCTCGATTGTAGGACGCTCCGCCGGGTTCTCGTTCGTCATTTCTTCAACCAGTCCGACCATGAACTCGAATCCGTTGTGCACCTGAAGGACCCCATAAGCCACGTGACCAACCAAGAATAGAAGAGTCATATACCCTAAGAAAGCGTTGACGAATCAGGTTCCCAAGATAATATATATCTGTGTGAAACGGGTTGCACAGTCTTCCAAGGCGATGCTCGGGTGCGGACTTGTCACCCCCACGTAGCGGTTCGTCCAATGCGTTTCGAGAGCTGTATCGACGGGACAAGCCGAAATCGATAAGATAGTATCGCGTAGGTCGCCACGTCCGTGTGAACCTCGTCGCTCTTCCCTTGAAGTCTCTGCTTCGATTGATTTGGACGGGATGAAATCCTTTAGGGTACATCCCAGATGGATCAAGCATGATATTATTAGCTGTACAGTCCCTGAGAGGTGGGTTCGTGCTGATGGTTCTCTAACAGAAACATTCGAGCGCACCGGTGCGCAATATTTCGTTCGTGCATGAACAGAAGACCCTGGACGAAGGATTGTCAGGTGTGCCTATGCCTCCAGTCGGGTGATGCTTAAGTCTTACATCACATATTTGTGTAAAGAAGGACACGAACTCGCCAAAGGTCTGGAAACGAGGGTTATCGAATGGGCGTAAGAAGGGCATTACTATTAATTTTTGTTCAGGGGCATCGGGTAGTTCGAGAATTTCCAGCAATGGGACACAATGATTATGGGACTCGCGCAGGAGCCCAGGAGAAGATAGGTATTGGCTGATTTCCAGTTCAATCCCGGCAGAAATCTTTTTGAACATCACTTGTCTCCCATCCCACGCGCGCGTCGCGTCCATCGCGGTGGGAAACTGAAGAGGTGTAAACATGGGGAGCATCAGACAGACTAACGAACACTCACCAGTGTAGGTTGACCATCCTCCGCAGTAAAGAAGTCTTTTCCGGACCTTTTCCAAGAGGGACGCCAATTGGGATGATACCTCGAACGAAGTATGTACCCTTGGCCCTCGATCGCTTGGTATTGGTCTCGCCACCACAGCTCGCTATCGAAGAGCGTGCCAATTTCTCTATTTCTATGGCTCCCAGTTACTCTTGTTCCAGGCATTCAACTTGAGTCATAAAATGTGGGTGCAAGTGCGGGTGACGGGAGGGTGTGGTAGAGTAGCCGCGAGGAAACAACGAGGACAACTCCCGTCACAAGCTGTTTAAGAGACCGCTGTAATTTAAGAAATCCCCTACTCCAGGGCACCTCCACTACAAATTGCAGGATGACGTTGGGTTCGAGGCTCGATGTAAACCAGTGGATTAAGTGGAGCTTGAAATCTTGAAAACCTACATGATAGGCGTCAAGTAGATTACTAGCACTACAGTACGCCTAGTGCTGTATTTGTGCATATTTGTAAATTCAATTTGAAATTTGGTAAACCGTGAACGTGAACAGTGGACGTGGCTCCTGTTTATTGCAAGCATATAGCGCCAAGTAGCAAAAACTGGCTACCGGGGGGGCGGTACGAGGAACTGTATGTATCATCCAATTTCAGCGATGATAGCATAACTCATTATTATTTTCCAGTATATGATCCCAAATATTTACGACCCAAGTAAACGTCCGACTTACGGGAGGCCATTCCCAGGTGAAAACAGTGCCTGCAAATTTTCTGTCTTGCCTAGTTTGGCTTTTGGCTGGCTCCTACTATCCTAGGGGTATCTCTATGGCCAATTACTCTGAAGATTGCATTAGTCCACGACGTGCTCAGCTTGGCATTACATTCTCAGGGATCTTTCGTCCTTGCGTCCACTAACCTAATGGGTAGACTCTTCTTGCGTAACTTAGTAACCCAGTCCGCTGTGGGTGGTGGTGACACCGTTGCAGTGGCACCGGAGGAACGCTAATGTGCACGCAGCGTGGTGGCAGATGACGGTTATTCCGTCCTTACGCGCCGTTGCAACGTGTCCCGTGTGACCACTGTGCAGTGGGGCTTTGTCCCATCCCCGGGTTGTTAGGAGTCGTTGGTAACGTTGCAATGTCCAAATTTGGTCTTCGTAGACCCCGCTATTGGAAGATCCATCAAGTCAAGAAATGTGCCCTCCAGAACGTGCAATTCGCCATCCCATCCCTGCTATATCTTGCTGTTCAGCCATCACCTTGTTTCTACGCCTCTCCCCACTCTACCACCTCGCGTCCCGCCTACCAGTCTCCGTCCTCGAGCACTGTCGACAGCGTATTCCTTAAATCAGGAGCAGAATGTCAATGTCTATGCCGGTGACCTTGTACCTCCCATCGACACAGGCAAAGAGGGGCGACGATTATCTTGACGATGCTCGATCCATTCGCGATGAATGGAAAGGTGTTATTCCTCGCGGCGATTTATCCATGGTTCAGAACCGACTCACAATGTTGGCTTGTGGCGTTATCGTTCCTCATGACATGTGCTTGTCATTCACGCTTGCGTCTCCAGGGCATCTGAGATGAGAGCAGGATTAGACTTGAAGCGCGGTTTGTCAAAGATGTCACACGCGCGAGCGTACCGCAAATACGCCTACGAAACACTTGGGATTGTTAAGGTCATCATTTTTGCTGCAAAGTTAGGAGAGGGCTAATCGATGAGGATAGACGACTTCTGACCGAGCTAGGGATGTCGTGGCCACCCAAGCGACATATGACGAGCAAGAAGAACGTGTTGCCAGCACAGCTGAGGCCATCTATCGGTCCTTTTTTGGCTACAGGGATGCATTTCCGACCCCCGAACAAGAGTCGGGCTGGGCATCATCTGTATGGACCATGGCATGCACCAAGACAGGAATCACCATTGCAACATCTATCAATCTCGCGGAGAGGGTGAGCCCTGGTCGCCCTCATCCTGTGGTATTCAGGTTGAGTGAAATGCATGCAGCTTGCAGGCATTGGTCCTCGTTTCCGCTCTACTGTAAAGGAGAAGATAATGCCACTAGTGGAGAGATATTACGGGTTTGAGACAAGCAAAGCCCCAGAGAGTCTTAGTCACAACATCGAGCTGGCGCGGGCGTTGAAGACAGACGGAGCGTTCAGTAAGGGCGATGAAGAACATGCGTTACCTTATCGCCACCGCATTATCCAGCAAGCCATCAATATCATCTGGTTCAATGACCGTTCCAGCGATGGCGTCGTATTTCCCAACTTTTTTAATCCCATGCCGTACGAAGCCATTGCGGTGGTGCTCACAGCAGTAAGACGCTTTCGATGGTCAATGGGAGGAAATATTAAATTCAATGGGGTCACCTTTTCTTCTAGATAGAGTGCTGCATCGACGAGTGGAGTCATGGCCCCTGGATCAGAATACCTTTTGCCTATGGGAACTACAAGGAGGTATACTGCGATCATCTCGAAGCGCTGAAGGGTCTCAGTGATCAGGGCCTCCAGCTGCGGAGCTGCGACCCGCTAAGGCAACTCCGATCTGAGATCTTCAACAAAGGGCGGTAAGAAACTCGCTGCACATGAGTATTTCATCTAACATTTGCCCCATGACAACAGGGACCATGCGGGTGTGCCGCGTCGTTCTATAAATCAGGGAGACCACTGGACACGAAACCAGGTGGATGCTGCTTGTGACAAGGCACTGTCTACATGATTCACAGGCAAGTCACCTCCTGGGAGTGTGAACTCACACACGATACAGAAGAGGACGCAATGTGATTTATGACGTGATTTCGTCTAGGCCTTCGGTGTTCCCACGGGGGGTGTTCGCAGGCCAACAGTATCAGGCACACGTTGTTGATAGTTACCCGCTCGTTATGGTTGAATTATGTATGTTTCCGTTGTGAGAAACATTCCATGGGAGCTTGCCCATCGATTCCTTTGATGCGCGTAGCCAAGTCAAGGCGAAGGAACAGGGACACAATGTAACGCTCCCTATCGTGGGACTAGTCACCAGGCATGAGCCATGGAGCTTGAAGGCAGGCTTACAACCTACGAAGCAGCATAACTCCATGTGCGCCCGATCATCCTCTTGGGGCTAGTGACACACGTTTTGAAAAAGCGTCAAATAAACACACACTGACACAAGTCCGGCGGAAAATTTAAGAGAAAAAGTAATCGCCCCGCTCTCTAAACACCTTATAAACAGGTAACGATACGAGGTAAACTGACAGAATATGTCACGGGTCCGGAATGGAAGCCTTCCGCGAAAGGATGTACTGAATCGTACGAACATATTGCCTCGCCTCCTGAGCTGCACAAATTATCCTGGGTAACTTTTTCGAAGTCAATGCAGACCGCAACTTGGTCTTGCTCAGGGATTTTCGGATTACAGCGAATCGTCTAATAACGTCTTCGATATGAGGTCGCTCGTCTGGACGCTCTCTAGTCATGGCAGCGACTAAGTCTTCCATGAATTGGAAGCCCCGATATTTCTATCATAGAATAGGTGAGGTTTAAATCTGGATTGGTTGATCTGAGCTCGTACCTTTATGAACTTCTCGCGTACTAAGTTTCCAATATAATAAATGTCCGTATCAAATGGGTTGGACGGCCTTTGCGATTTATGTTCAGGAGCTGACTTATCACCTCCACGTAGAGGATCGTCTACGACATCCCGAGAGGAGTACTGTCGAGAGAGACCGAAGTCGATTAATAAGTAACGAGGAGGACGCTGGGTCCTGGTGTAGGCAGTCGCTTTTCCCTTGAAGTTCCTCTTTCGGTCTATCTTGACTGGGTGAAATCCATTGGGGTACATCCTGGACGGGTCGAGCATTATGTTATTCGCTGTGCAGTCGCTCAATAAGCCGTCAGAGTAGAAACCCCCTCCAAGAAAATGAATGATGGTTACCGGTGAGCTACATTCCTCTCATGCATGAATTGGATACCCTAAACGAGCGACCATTTATAAATCAGCATGACGCACGGTAGGTGAGTTCTGGCCACCTCGCATATTTGAGAGAAAAATGCAACAAATTCGCCAAAGGTTTGAAAGCGAGGGCTGTTGAAAGGGCGCAGAAGTGGGGACACCATCAATTTATGAGACCCGGGGCCCTCTAGTTCAATAACATCTAAAAGTGTTGTACAGTGGTTGCGGCGATCCCCAGCGAGTTCTTTGGATGAGAATCGCCGGGAGATCGAGAGTTCGTAAGGACCGTCCTCGGGGAGTACCCTCTTGAGAATGACTGGAAGACCATCTTCAGAAGAACGCATGGCGTCCATCACAGCTCTCGTCTTTTTGGTTCCAATTGAGCAAGAAAATTTAAAGAAAATACGACAGCCTTACAATGTTAGCTTGACCATCCTCTACTTTATAGAAATCCTTCTTCGACCCAATCCAAGAAGGTTGCCAACGGGGATGATATCGAGAGCGGAGCTTGTACCCATGCCTTTCAATTTCATAGTAATGGTCCCGCCACCACTCTTCGGTCTTCACCAGAGTTCCCGCAAGCCTTGTGCCCGTGCGAGACTCGGTCCTGTCAGTCGCTCTAACTGTTTCAGGATGTTGGGTGATTCGAATGCCAGGCATGTCGTCAAAAGTTGGGGGTTGTTGTGAAGGAAGTTTGGAACGGAGAACTCACCGAATGTTCATGTGTAATAGACGGGCCAAGCCGCGAGGCTCGAGCACAAGCTCGAGCACACGGTGCACACCGCGTGGACCCCAGGCCTTCATTATGGTGTCGATATTACTTAAAAGTTAGACGTTAGACCCCAACATGGGGAACCAGATTGCCGTAGCGACCAGGACGTGAGGTTAAAAGTAAAATCGCTTGCTATATCTCAGCTTGTGCTGCAGGACCGACCTGTGAGGCCTGTGAGGTCGTAGTTGGGTCGTAGTGCAAGTTCCGGCTCACGTGTCCGTGCGTGTCAGTAGCGGGGAATCCGGGCCGCTGCCTTGAGAGCGACGACCTAGGCAACGCCTGGGCTTGCCTGCGTTGCCTACTCCTTGGGGTTATATCTGGATATGTGCATTCTGATCGTGCTGCCTTCAAAGGAGTCATGATCGCGAAGCCGGGGCATACACATTGTGATGGCGATCGGTAGTCTCGGGTTGCCGCACACCCGACGGCGACTAAGTTAGTTTGGCGACTAGCGCTATTCATGGACGCCCACATTTCACAACCCTTAATCCATAGTAGTATCAAAGGTCAACGCAGTATTAGAAGCTTTGCTGTCACTGATGCTTTAACTAACCTGGAGAGGTTCTCCCTACTGTTTTATTGGCTCACGGCGACACTAGAAGTCTCAGCGCTCACTACCTTCGCGTATCATTGGCACTCTTAGGAACGTGTTGAACATGAGGGGGTCGAATTCTTCCGAATACGATACCCCCGTTCATATGGGCACATTGAGAGCCATTTGGATGGCAATTGAATGTGTGGTTCTTACGGTGATTCCCAGACCTCATGTATGGGTAGAGAAGCTCCTGTACGGCTGGCTGTGAGAACGGCTTTCGTTGCAGGCCTCAATATTTAAGACCAAGGCCTTGTTGCTGCAAGAGACACAGACACAACTCATACAAGAAGACGCAGATCATGCCCCTGAAAGATCTACTGCCATCCGAACAGGCCAAACAGGGGGACAGGGTCTTGAGGGTAGCTACTGAGCTGCTGGAGCAATCCAAGCGTTTCACAGATATGGCGCGAGGATTATTGACAAGGTAGGTTAGCCGTCCATCGCCTGCCGAGCTGAGCTGATCATTTGACCACCTTGGGTTCTAAGTGCCAGTGATTACCGATATGGCATAGAGAAGAAGAGTCCAATCCGTCGATCGAAACAGTCTCGGCTCTACCTCGACAAGGCCCAGGGGACTCTGAAAACAGTCGAGGTTTGGCGGTACAGCTCCTCGCTTCTCAAATGATGCTTAAATTTCCTCACAGCAAATCATCGGGGAGAGCGTTAGCAATGTACAGGATGGTGATGCAGACACGGTGACTATCGTGGAAGAAAGCGAACTAAGACCTCGGAAACCATCCGGATCACTCATTCCGGCGCCGACACGGCATCCCGGAGCATGGTGATCTTTGGTCCTAGTTTGTCTTCACCGTAGCCAAACGTGCACGCGCCACTGGCTCAAATCGATGGTTGATCTTCTAGATAATCGATCAGCCAGTACTTCACCTATGATCCTCCCGGTTTAAATTGGATTATAGATCCTGATAGGCCCAATCCATAGACCAGCGTAACACTCAGTGTTTTTAACTTCCCACACTTACGCCAACGATGACCTCACTGACTAGCCCAACGCCCAAGTATTTCTCTCACTCACCGATTTCTGATATCCCAAGCCCACGTCATATCCATATGTTCGGTGGGACGGGACTGAACTTATTCCGGCTCTAATCATACCATTAGTACTAGTCACACCTGATGAGGTCCGAGTCGATTACAGTTACTAGTATCACAAGACATCCGAGTCTTCCAATGGTGGTGATTGAAAGCTGATAAGGAGCAATTCCCACTGACAAAGTACGTATCCTACGTCATGAAGGCACTGGGATAGCAGGCCTCCGTCGAATAACATAAAGAAATGTACGGGTCAGCTGTCTGGCATGTCGAAACATGGTGAATATTGTAGGGTCGCTCTTCGACGTAATCGTGGAGCGTAACTTGACTGTACTCAATGAGCAACGAATGCTATCGAACATCTCAACAACCTCTTCGATTGTCGGACGCTGTGCTGGATTTTCGTCCGTCATTGCATCGACGAGCTCACTCATAAATCCGAAACCGTAGTACTTCTATACTATCCCATCAGCCCTGTGAAGAGCGGAAACAAGTCAAGTCTTACCTTCATAAAATGTGTGCGAACGAGATTGCCAAGATAATAGATATCCGTGCAAAATGGATTGCACCGCCCCCCACGCCCATGTTCGGGTGCGGTCTTATCACCTCCACGTAATGGGTCGTCCAATGCATCTCGTGAGGGGTACCGACGAGACAAGCCAAAGTCGATCAAGTAATATCGAGGAGGCCGCTCTGTACGGGTGTGCCGTTTTGCTCGTCTCTTGATATCCAGGCTCCGGTTGAGTTTTACGGGATGATAACCCTCGGGATACATTCCAACAGGGTCGAGCATGATGTTATTCACTGTGCAATCCCTGAAACAGCTCTCAGCGTGGATATCTTTTCTGTAAAGGTATTACACCTAGTATATACCTATGTGCGACTTTTCTCTGATGCATAAATTTGAGGCCCTGACGGTCCAGGATTTGTCAGATATAATCTGCAAATTGTATTTGATGGTGTTCGGTCTCACCTCGCTGATTTGAGTGAAGAATGCGACAAATTCCCCATACGTTTGAAAACGAGGGTTCTTGAAAGGGCGCAGGAATGGTATCACCATTATTTTCTTGCCATCAGGGCCGGTTTGAGACAAGTCGACAATATCAAGCAATGGAACACAGTTATTTTTTGGGTCCCCCTTGAGTCCCGGTGAAGAGAACAGTTGGGTGATTAATAATTCATAGGGACCCTCTTCAGGAAGAACTTTTTTGAGCATCACTTGTCTGCCATCTTCCATGCGTACGGCATCCATCGCAGCTCGTAACTAGGCGAAGTTGTGGGGCTGGAAGTACTGGACCCATTACTACTCACAATAGTAGGCTGGCCGTCCTCAGTGTCGAAGAAGTCCTTCCCCAACCTCTTCCAAGATGGTTGCCAGTCAGGGTGATATCGAGGCCGCAGCTGGTATCCGTGTGCCTCGAGGTCACGATAGCGATCCCGCCACCATATTTCGGTGCGGAAGAGGCCGCCGATTTCCCTATGGGGACCCGCATCTGTTTCAACACCCAACCCAGGCATCGGAGCAAAGACGAAGGAAACTGCGGTGGGTTACCGTGGGGTGGGATAACTTGGATGGGGCAATCGAAGTCATTGGTCGGAATGTGTGTAGTAATAAAGGAAAGGAATATCCCGGGTTCATTCAAGGTGGGTCTTCGAAATCACTTTAATAGAATTTTTCGATGATCGATTACAGCCGTTTTTATGTCGATAGACTCCTTCCGTGAATTTTTTGTTTGGTAGTTTGTTTGGTTCTATCTGTGACAGGCAGTCGGGTATTGCTCGGGTGTCATGTTAATAGGCCCTGTTATTGGTACTAGCGTGAAGCAACCACGTGCCAACTAGCACTCAACTGGTTGCTGCAAGACGGCCTGTCACGAATAGAACCAAACAAACTCCAAACAAGGATTTTGTGTAGGGGTCTATCGACATGAAAACGGCTGTAGATCACGAGCCGGCGTGAAGTGGCGATTATGCGCGACGGAACCGTCGTCGGAACCGAGCCTTATTGGCCCAGCGCAAGGCCTAGCGCCACTCATGGTACATGAAACTGCATGAAGCTTCATGAAGCGCCACTCAACTGCGCAAGCCGATTGGTATGTCTGAGTCTAACTCGGATATCATATTTCGAATTCCGTGGATAGGAATTTGCCGAGGCGATAGATGTGCACTTCGAGGTGCCGAAGTTATAATGCCGCCGATTGCATTGTTCTTCGAGTGCAAACTCATCACCACCCTAACACCCACGAAAAGATACAGATAGCATGTCGCCATCCACCTGCACCCAAAAATGGTCCTTCCACGTGCGGAACACCAGTAACCACCTCCCACTTCGCCACACCATGGTCAATCTTGTCAGCGTTGACGGTCATGCATCCCGCGGTGAGGGGCCGCCCGCTCCTGTGCTTCGTACACAAATTGAACAGCGAGACGCTGACGAAGGTGCCTGACGGCATCCCCTAACGGCGCCAGCGCCTGCGCGATTACGCAAGGGGTCAGACAACATACTCAGGATGCTGAATCTGTTTTCATTTGCTAAGACATTCTCGCGCACCGGGTGGTTCATAGGGTCTGCACCACTGACGAGGACGGGGTGATAGAGGCAGGAGCGGCGAGGACTGGGAGAAGTGTGGGGTGGTTCCAGAGCGTATAGACTAGAAGCCGATCCAAACAACGCGCCCCGACCTATGCCATATCAGCACCAGCAAGGAAAAAGGAAGGGCTTGAACTCACATAACAGGAAGTAGAACAGAAAGAAGGCTACAAACGCGAGGCCATTGACGTTAGAACATAACGATGGAATAACCGAACGCGATTACAACCAACAGAGTGATTGTGAGTTCACCAAAGATTCAATTTGAAGGAAGTCGCTCAGCTGCCGCTGGCTGTTCCAGAAAAACCTTAAAGTAGAACAAACCTAAGACATCAAATAAGACAGCGATCAAGACAGCAAAGGGACAATATTCACGTCGGGAAGAACGCGGAAGATTTTGGTAGAGTTTGAGCACCATTCCTGTCGGGTGATTTAACTAGGTCGGATAAAGACGCGATAATACCGGACGTAAATGAGACAACCAGAAGCCGATATGGTGTATATTTGTGAGCAATTTGATCAAGGACAGCACAAGACGCACGCACGATTACTTGGAACAATCCCTTAAACAGAACTCCACACCCTTGTTCTGCGGAATACCTTCCAAACATTACATATCTTCAGCTTCCGCCCAGCCACGCCTCCAGCCAGGATATACGCCGCGCCATACACAACGTTGAAATCGATGGCTAGCACCACCGCACCGCCACCACCCGAGTTGAAGGAAGGTTTGCAGGCAGCGGCAGACACACGGGGACAGGAATCCACTCGAATTCGTTCCACGAGGGAATGCGTGTGGTGATGGTTGTAGAAGGGGGAGGCGTGAGAAGAGCGGCGACAGAACCAAAGGTTACCGTGCCGAGTGCTTCTCGTCTTCGGAAGCCACTGAAGGAGTGGCTCCGTGAGAGCAACGAGTCAACGACCGTGGTGGGGACGAACATGTTGGTCATTGCCAACAGGGGAGGAGAGCGGGTGGGACACTGTTGGGGTGAGAACAAACACGGACTTCCACTGGCTGCTCGAGAGACTTGGCCGGTGCCCACCGCAAAGAACCGTGACAGTCGCGTCAGAAGCGCAAGGGTGTACCACCTCATCAAGCCTCACACCCCCTGCCCATGCGCAACCTCTGTCACGACCACGCCTCGCTGTAAAGCCTGTAAAATTGTAAACGCACCAGTGCGCACGAGGGGTCGGCCGAGGGCGCGCGCATCACGTACGGTAAGTTCGAGGGGTACAAATGCCGTTGCTGTGACTGCAGACTGCGGAGGTCAGCAGCAGTAACACGAGTGTGTTAAGAAGAAGGACTTGCGTGGCCCAGGGGGCGCATACGGTAGCACAGAGACATGTGACTAGCCAGAACCTGTCCGTGTGCGGCCGAGCGACGGTGGTGAGGTCGGCGGGTGCGCTGGCTCTCAAGCTGGGGGCATATTCGACGATTATCCGTGAGCGTGTGTGGTCTGTGGGGGGCTGGGTGTGTGGGGAGAGAGTCTGTTCCTGCAGTGACGAGTCTGACGACAGTGCGACGAAGTGTGGAGAACGTGTGGAGGGCGAGTCAGTTTGGCAATGGAAAGGGCGGATGGTTAAGGCGAAGATTTACATACCAAATCTTATTGTCTTTTGGACTAATGGAGGCATAACCTTCCGTGAACTACAAGGAGTCTGTCAACTGTAAGCCTTGTCATCTTTGGCCTGGTACAAAAAGGGAAATTTGGGAGAAAGGAAGAAGGGAAATTATTCAAAATAGATTCCGAGCTGACCAGGAATGTCGGGCTGTTTTTATCTAGTAGAAATCACACCTGGAATGTATACCTGTGATGTGTGTTCAATAATTAATGCGAAAAGGGGAAAGGCGATAATTAGTAACGACAGAAGTGTAAGGTTACTCACAACTAACTCTCATTGACAACCTAGGATTGTCGTGTGATTTAGGCTTTAAGCTTCTCAATGTTCTGGTGGTCTGACAACTTGGATGGAAGGGACTCCACAGTCTAGTACGGTGTATGTTGTGGTATTCGTGGTAATTTGGCCATAACGAGACACTGACCAGATGACGCAGCATCGTTTGATGATGCTATGTATACGAAATTGGCGCCCTCCAGAACGATCGGAGCGCTTATTATGATGACCACCGCAACGTCGCAAGCAATCCCTGCGGAAGTTCGTGGCAACGTCCTGCGTCGCCCATAAATACAGTACAGTAGTGGTTACGAAAATGGGGAACGCATGGTATATACTAGTGATATATGAGTTTAATTGATGAGTTACCAAAATAATGAATAGCCTCACATAAGGTATAATAAAAGGGAAACGAATAAATAATGGCGTGCTTGAGATATGAATGTATGCCATCGGGTGAGAAAATACAGTAATAATTGGTTCATGCTATTGCAGCTCGTGAAGCGTGTAGAGAATCAGGATCATCTGGGATTGCAGGGCGACGCAACGCGACGTATCGTATCGTGCGAAGGGATTGCCTTGCCTGTTGAAACCTACCAAAGATCTTGGGCACTCTCTTGGACGTCAGGGAGGAGCGTAGCTTTCCCCTGCTCAGAAACGCTCGAATGAGGGCCAACTTCTCCAGCACCTCCTCAATTCGAGGGCGCTTGGCTGGGTCATCGAGTGTCATCCGGTTGACTAGATCCTCCATGAACTCGAAACCATAGTATCTCTAGTAAGGAGAATGAGACCCATTGCACAGACGGATACCTGGAAACTGGGCATACTTCGATGAACTCATGTCGCACTAGGTTTCCGATGTAATATATATCAGTTTGAAACGGGTTACAGCGCCTTTGTGATCGGTGCTCTGGTGCCGACTTGTCTCCGCCTCGCAAGGGCTCATCCGTTACATCTCGAGAAGTATACTCGCGGGACAAACCAAAGTCAATGAGATAATAAACGGGAGGGCGCTGAGTTCTGGTGTAAGCCTTCGCAGCACCCTTGAAGTTCCTATTACGATTGATTTTGACCGGATGGAACCCATTAGGATACATTTTAGACGCGCTAAACATTATGTTGTTGGCCGTGCAATCGCTACAAATAGTACAAACGTCATTCAGACTCGCGACGTACTTGATTTAAAGTGTGATTCCCTACCGATGGGCGACATTTCGCTCATGCATAAATCGAATGCCCTGTCAAACCACATACTGAATACCTGTATAAAACTGGGATAGGTGAAGCTTTTGGTCGTACTTGACATATCTGGGTTAAAAAAGCAACGAATTCTCCAACTGTTTGCATATTGGGCTGGTTGAAAGGGCGCAGGAGGGGGAAAACCATTATTTTCTGTGGCTCGGGACGCTGAAGCTCGATAACATCCAACAGCGGTGCGCAATGGTTATCGGGTATCGTTGCGAGCTCTGGCGAGGAGAAGAGCTTGTTGATACTCAGTTCGTGAGGTCCCTCTGCCGGAAAAACGGCTTTCAACATGACTTGAAGGTTATCCCGCACGCGGGTCGCGTCCATTGCCGCCCTCAACTATCATGAACGTAAGCTGAGGGAGAAAAAGGTAGTCACAGCCACACGTACTATGGTGGGTTGACCATCCTCCACTGTGTAGAAATCTTTGCCTGACTTGAGCCATGAGGGTTTCCAATTTGGCTGGTATCGGGAACGAAGCTTGTAACCATTTTCAGCGATCTCGTCGTAGCGGTCTCGCCACCACCGTTCTGTCATAACAAGATCCCCTACTTTTCTGTTAGGAGGTTCGTTGTAGGCATGGGCGGCATTGCCAGCGATGCGAGATGAATGCATGGTATGAGAACAGGGAGGTGTGGGCGTAGATAATTATCTTGATAATTATGAAAAAATAGCTCGCGGGTGCGGTGGGGGATTGACATGGCACAAAGAGGTCTATATGCCATCTATCACGCTAATCCAAGAGCAGTTAAGCTGCAAGGCCGCGTAGAATGGAGTCGTCACATCCGCCACACATATCGGAATGCGCATGGGAAGGAACGCGGCGTTCAACGCGCATCCTTACGTGCTGCAATGAGGTGTCATGTGACTGGTGGCGGTGGCATTTGGGCCCCTGTTGTTTTGCAAAACCACAGCTCGCGCGGCTCACAACCTTGCTCACAACTGGTCAAGATTTCAAGGGCTTTTTTTACCCTCAACGCTCATCCGTCCCCTTCCCTAAAGAAGGCGGTTGCTTGCGGCCTACCAGCGCTTGAGCGTCGCCAGTGGGATGGAGGTGATGCACCAGATTCGGTACCAAAAACCCGGCGCCCCGAGACTAGCCAGGCAAGTGAGGCATGTTGAAACCGAACCACTAACTCGTTTCAAATTGCAATGTGTTAGACACACACCATCCGACCCCACAGTATACCCTAGACCATGAGTCTTTGCTTGCAGTTATTAATGTGACAAACCGGGAAGTCCAATTGCGGTCCTCGACTTCTTTAGGGTCTGGATGATCGATGAAGTCCTTTGGCTACGACCGCAGGCACAGTGCGCACAATTTGCACTTGGTTTACACTGGGACGGATTTCCCATATACACTTTTCTGAGTGACTTCTGAAATTCCTAATCTCGACGTGCGCTTACGACTGGAGCTCGTGATCGTTCGAAGAACCACATCGAAGAGTCGGGCCTTCAGGCCTTATGACTTTTATTTGGCCCGCACCCCTCTCTGATCCTTCACCTTATACCAACCCCCCTTTCTCTTCTCCTATGTCGCAGGCAACCAACTCTGGACCCGCACTCGATGGAACAGGTGTTTTGATGTGGAGATTTCTGGAGTACCTGTCTAATAAGCGCCCGTCTGCCCAAGAAAGGCTGGGCACTAAGCGACTGGACGAGGCCCGTGACTTAGCTCAGAAAAACGAAGCTTTTATCAGCCACTCGGACATGAAAGTTGCCAGGGACAAACTCCTTCAGTGCGTACTGTCTTCACAAAGGGTATCGAGTCGTGTTTGACGCCCATCAGTGCATCGGATGTTAGGGAAGGGCTGGAATCAAAAAGTGGCCTTTCTAAGTACCTACGTGCGCAGGAATTCAAAAGGATTGCGAAGGATGCTCTCCAGTTTGTCAAGGTCACTCTCGCATTGCATCGCACAGGAAATAACGTCTCTCATGACCTTATGATTTCTAGACCGTATCCGACAGAACCAAGAGTGAAATGCTCGGGCAGAGGCCAGTGGGCTTGAATCCCATGCTAACTGTAAGTTATGGTCATCTCTCAGATATATTACGTAACATCTCTTTTCTAGACATCAGACGGCGGCATCGACATACGACTCTGCATTGAGGTGAAACCCAAGGTTACGACCCTTGTGGAACATCGCTATCACTTCAACACTAGCAAAGCGCCTGAAAGTATACGTTCTAATGTCGAGCTTGCTAAGATGCTGCTTAGAGATATGAATTTCATCTATCCTGTTAGGCACTGCCTCTGTCGGACCTTGACTCAAGGACACTGACCCCATTTCACCAATAGGAGGCCCGGGATGGGGGGAAACGTCATCGTCCATATAGACACCCCATAATCCAAGAGGCTATTAATCTCACGTTGTTTCGTAACAAGGATGACGTAGGAGTTGTATATCACGAGCACTTCTCCCCAATGCCGATTCCAATCATCGCTCTTATGCTCACAGTGGTGATGGCAGCTCTCACCAACTGCATACCTGATGGGAACTGAATATATATATATTGTCAATAGGTACAATGTTGCATCGAAGAATGGTCTGATGGGCAGCGAAAAGACACTAGCTGGGATGACGAGAAAATCCTGGCAGCGTACAATTTACATGTTTCTTCGCTCTTTTCTTTCCAAGCACAGGGTCCCGACAGGAACATGGATGTCCTGTGTCAATTGCAGTGCGATCTCCTAAAGGGCGCGCGGTAAGCTACTTTCCACCAGTACAACCGCAGACACCCTTGCTGATTGATATTCCATTCAAGTGAACATGCCGGAGTTCCAGCTTATCCAATAACAGAACCAAGGGGCTTCTCACGAGAGCCTCTGGCCGTGTTGCGCGAAGAACGCCATCAGACCACCTCACCCGACTCTCCGCCCTCCTATGATATTCCAGATATTGTCACCAGTTGATTCATATGTCTCTCTTTTGCACTGAAGTCTAGTATATTGATGGATTCTCTCAGCATCGTGTATCCGAGGTATTTATTACGCTGTATGATGACATGTACAGTACTGTCACAATGTTACGACTATTTACGAAGCTGGAGATGATTACGCCGATCAAACCGACTTGCCTGTCAATTTGCGCGAAGGGGAATTCCGAATTCGTCATACGAGCATCGTTAGCGAGCGAGTACTGGATATTCTCTGGGAAGTCCTTCTGTTGTGTTTGCCTATCCTAGCTAACGGTACGTGGCTTTCTAATGACTTGGTAACGAAGGACTCAAGGGCCGAAGTAAACAGGAAAATAGTATCATATGCGTCTGTAGGACGGCGCCCGAGCTCGAGTGAGCACCACAGCTTAGTGATCAATAGTTGCACAGTAATAATTGCTGCAATATAAAACTGTCCGTCTTCTTCGGAATGAAAAAGGTGCTATGTATGTAGAATCACATATGTTTTCTGGTGTGTTACTGTATTGAAAGAAGTTTGAAATTGAAACCATAATGTTCCTCAGGCTGCCGCCAACGCCGCCGTGCGATCACTGTAATGTGATGTTGCAAACTCGCGACCCGGGAAACGGTTTGGTCAAATAACAAACAATCCGATGGGGTATGACATATTGATATGCGTAGAGACTGTAATCTGGCGCATCAGAAATATCGGCGTATCAAACTTCCCTTGAAAGCTACGACCGCTGACCCAGATGCCTCGCTGAGTCCATGAGTCGCTGCTCCGAGAGTGAGGGGTAAAATGTATTTCATTATTCCGAGTCGTTTCCGAATTCCAGATTAAGAACGGCGTCCTAACACGGGAATACTGACAATACTGATGTTCATCATCAGTTGGCAAAGAGTCAAAGACACCTCGGTGGATCCGAGATTACTAAGTAATGATACCAGCGAGCCAACCTGGTCAGCTAAATGGAAATTTGACGAGATGAATTGCTTGAGATGAACAGTGCCACAGTATTGTCCGACGTTGATAACAACTTGGACATAAGGTCATGAGGTCTTATCGTCATCACTGGGATGACACGCCGACCAAATAGGCAGCCATAAGCGTGAGCGTGACCATTGGAGAGGGGCAGTTAGGGGCAGTTACAGACTTACATGTACTTACAGCTTGCGCCTGAGACCCTTGCCCGAGACTCGCGCTCGAAACTCCGTTGCTTAGCGCTTAGCGCTTAGCTCCGACACGACCTCGGATAATGCCAGCCAGTGGAGCTGGCGGCCCAGCGGCCCGGAAGAAACACCTGAAAAGGACTCGGTTGTCGTCTCCGAGCTGTGATCGCGCATTGATTCCGAGTCAGTATCAATACCAATGATCAATACAGTCGGCGAGCTATCTTAGATTCTTCGTAAATCGTGAGCCGAATCATGATCGAGTCAATCTGATAATTCCTGCGAACTTGTTCAAGCTCAGCATGCGTACACAACGTGCCAAATCAACATCAATCCAATCAAACGCCCACACCCAAATCGCGGTGCGCAATGTTTGCGCTCATGATCCGACCGACCTTCTGTTCTGATGACTGTCTCTTTCGTACTGTGATGTGCTCAGGGGATTCACCAGAATCACTACCCTGAGAACTTCCCCCCTTACCCCCCCCCCCGGTCTACGGATGTCCAGTCTGATAACTCATGCATAACAGCCTAAATCAGCCTAATTTCAGCAACTCGGCTACATGCTTCCAGCGCATGGGGCTCTAGCACAGCCTTTCAAACGATGCACGGCACGCTCTTCCGATCACCTACCAGTGGTGGTCTTTGGCACTTTGCATGAAGCGTGTATTGATCGATCTGTTGCATGAGGATGTAGCATGTCGACGAGTGGTAGTCAGCTGCATGTACGTCTGGACTCTGCACATGAAGCACTGACGATGACAGCAGTTTTGACAGCCCTTGCGATTAATTCCACAGTTGTGTACATGATGCACGCCCATAATCAAGGGTTGTAATGACACAACGCGGATGTACCCTTAGGCCCGGATCTGTGTCGGAACACCGTCGGAATACTACAACGTTGGCCCGCCGTACAGTAGAAACTTGATACATGAGGTCCAGAGAGCTTAGAGTAAAATTAAGGGCATCCATCCAGCTTCGGGAGAGGGGTGCAGGATGCCAGGCCGAGCTATGTTTCTTCTCTTGCATCCCTTTTGGATACAGTGATCGATCGACCCTCGACCAGGCGCGGTGAAAGATATGAAAGGAGCGTATCAAAGACAACCATTCTATGGGTAATAGATTGGATTTCATCTAGACCTTAGGGGTATAGGGTATGTCATAGAGCGAGCAAAACACAATAGTAGAAGAATATACGAAGAAAGAAGAGAAACATTTAGGGAACATGAGTAAGGAGCGATGGGCCGCCAGCGGTCTGCCACACAGGAAGTCTCAGAGTTACTAGCATGGTATAGAAACGTGGTAGAAACGTTGCGTGGAGTGAAATGCCTGATTTAGGACCTGTGGTAAGGCGTACAGGTATGTTGCAGGTGACCGCGTGGAAGTGATATGAAGGGCGATTGTCACGTTGCTCCATTTGGTGAGCGCTCGAGCACTGCGGCAGTACAATGCACGAGCGTGCCTCGTACGAATCACGACCCAACGGGACATAATGTGACGGGAGTCGACATTGTGTCACTGAGGTGTTTCTCGTGGAGGCCGCAAGTGCAATGGATCACGGTTCAGGAACTGCGGCTTTGCGAGAAAATATGTACTGAAGGGTAAGTAAGGCTTGTTTCGCGCGAGTGAAGATCGTGAATAAGCTGGGCTTTTGTTTGGATACTAAGGGTGAGCGAAGCTTGAATCCGCTTAGAGATTTCCGGGTATAGGAAAACTTCGCCACAACGTCCTCAATTAAGGGACGCTTTGCAGGATTGACGTGGGTCATCTCATCGACCAGATCTTGCATAAACTCGAAGCCGTGGTACTTCTAATAACGTAACCTATCAGTATTTTCATGACGAGCTACTGTACAGTAGGCCGCATCGCCAATCTTACCTTTATGAATTCCCGTCGGACAAGATTGCCCAGATAATATATATCTGTGTAGAATGGATTGCACCGGGTTGTATTCCGATGTTCAGGTGCCGACTTATCCCCGCCGCGAAGCGGTACATCAAGCGCCCTTCGTGAGAGGTACTGCCGCGACAAGCCAAAGTCGATCAGGTAATAACGGGGAGGTCGCTGCGTCCGGGTGTATCGCTTAGCCCTGCCTTTGAAGTCCCTGCGTCGGTCAATTTGCGTGGGGTGAAATCCTTGGGGGTACATCTCAGATGGGTCAAACATGATATTGTTCGCTGTGGAGTCCCTGAAATGATCTCGCGTCAAAAAGTGCATCCCGTGTATAAGCGTTTAAGCGGACCTGTGTGCGATGTTTCGCTCGTGCATGAATTGAAGACCCTGATCCGAAGCTCCATCAGATTGATTCGTGATGACTGATGTTAGAAAGATCCCACCTCACAAATTTGAGTGAAGAATGCCACGAACTCGCCAAATGTTTGGAAACTAGGATTATTGAAGGGGCGCAAAAAAGGCATAACTAATAGCTTCTGGCCATTTTGGGTCTCAAGAATGTCCAACAAGGGCACACAGTGATTACGGGGGTCGCGAGAAAACTGCCGCGATGAGAATAACTGTGTAATTATCAGTTCATGTGGCCCTTCATCGGGGTAGACCTTCTTCAGCATTACTTGCTTGCCATCGCGTCGGCGTGTGCCATCCATTGCAGCGCGTAACTAATGCAATGTGATTTGTTAGCATTGATAACGCGCGAGAAGAGGGTACGAACAATGCTAGGCTGCCCGTCTTCCACGGCGAAAAAATCTTTGCCCAATCTTATCCACGATGGCTTCCAATCGGGGTGGTAACGGGGACGAAGTTCGTATCCACGGCTATAGATTTCATAGTACTGATCCCTCCACCACTCTTCATTTCTGAACAGCGTGCCAATCGTTCTGATGGTCTGTCCTGCATGGATCTGGGGTTTTGTTAAGCTAGTCATCCACTTTGACAACTAAGTTGGAAGTTGGTTACGATCGAAACTTGAGGTAATTGATTTGTCAAATGTGCTGGGCTGACAAGGGTATATAAAAGCCACAGCTGCAGTAGTCCTGCAGTACCAGGACGGCGGAGTAGTTGAGGGTGAGTGACTGAGTGTCCTTTGGAACTCCTGTGGACTGACACGAGAAAACAACGAGGTCAGGTTCCATCAGAGGATGGACAGGTCAGGGGCGTTGAGTCGGCATGGACCGCCAAGTGGACACTTGTTATAATTGGTTGGCGGGCTGGCGCCGCGGCGGTGGCGGTGGCGGCCGCGCCGAGGGCGTGACAAAAAGGACACAGCCTGAGGGACACGGCTGATCATGCCATGCAGATCATGGCACCGACACTAAATGATAAGCTACGCTACTCACATACGCCATGTTTCTGATGTTCGAACGGGTGATACAAGCAGCCAGACTGAAAACGTGTGGGGCAGTGCGGCTGCGCCGCGGCCACCCCCGACGCATGTCAACACCTGTCACTGGCACGCCCATTCTTACATCATTCCTAAATTTCCACGGTTTCGAATTTGATCATTTTGATGTGTGTTGAGAATTTTCTGAATGTGAACGGTGGGGTTCGAAGCCCGTGGCCCCGTGCATCTGCGGCCATATCACCGTTCTGGGACTTCTGGTCAAGAAAGCGCGATGATCCAATTTCGCATGCGCGGGATGATGCGCCATGCCGCGTCAGGTGCGTTGAAGTGCCGCGTGTTCCGGAACTCCAAAGCACCTTTATTAGATTAAGCAGGGCGGATGGAACGAGGTCATCCACTCTGGGAATGAAGTGATGGGAAAACAAACCGCGGCGTGGGAGATAACGAGGTCTCAGAGATCTCATCGCTCAGCGAGCGTTCTCTGCACCTCGGGTCTTCACGCGCTTCACGATTGGCTTTAGCGCGCTCCAGGCTATCGGGGGTGAGAAACGCCACATGATATCCCCGAATTTCGTATCTTGATTGTTGCCTCATTGCTCCAGATCCCTGACTGAGTATTGTGGCAGAATTTGCAAAGTATCCCGGAAGACTCTCAACTGTCTCTTTCCCCCCGTTCATTAGCACGCCTCACTGACTTCTTGAGTCATGGCCTACGCGAAGACCCGTGATCAAAAAGATTGTGCAGTGCTACTGTATGCGTCGAGTTGCATCCAATCAAAATAGCTTTTAAACCCTCGCTCCACTAGTGAGCCCATCAACCCCCCCCTCTTTCGGTACAAACCTGCGACGTTACCCTCTTCATGAGTAGTAATCCCCCCAAAAATATCCCCCCCAATGCACAGGCTGTCCCTCCGACCTCGTTTCTGAATGCCGTGGTGAAGCAACTTCCATCGTCCCAAGAGAAACGGGGCGATGACAAGCTGGTTCGAGCTCGCAAGTTGACGAACGAATTCCAATCTGTGATCGCAGAAAATGATCTCAGAATTATCGAAGATAAAATTACTCTGTGAGACCTCTTTGCTCTGAGGTGCATCACTGCTAACGTACAGCAGTGCGCGGGAGAAGAGGGTCGGGCTAGATTCCAAATCGGGTATTTCGAAATTTATACAGGCTCGGGAATATCGTAGGGCTTCCAAAGATGCATACCAATACGCCAAGGTTGCCTTCTCATGTGACCTCTCGTACAGTATCTTATTGTTTCCATTACAGCATGCATCGGACAGAGGCAGAGACGAAGCCCAGTTTCACCAATCAGGCACATCTTCGGGACCTGGTCAGTTTGGCCTTTGCACTCACCATGTAGTACGTAAATCTGACTCAGCCAGCCCATGACCATGGGTTAGAGGATATCTATAGTCGTGTTTTAAGGACCGCCCGATCTCTGCATCGATGCAAGCTCAGCTGCAAGGATGCATTCCCGTCATCTGGTAAGAAGGAGTCGGAAGAATGGGCAAAGGATGTGTGGTATGAGGCATGTATGAGGGAAGGGGTATATCCCGATCTATTATGCCAAGGCGAAGAGGTAGGTCATTTTTTCGCCACATTTAGCACGGATTCATGGATTCACACGGATTTTCAGTTTGTATATAGTAACATGAGGTTCCTCACCGACATAAAAACGAAGATTAAACACGCTGTGCAGTCTTCGTATGGATTTGACACCAGTCGAGCTCCTGGTAGCATCGGCCGCAATGCAAGACGTGCGCAGGCGTTACTGTCCAGGATGACTTTCATTTACCGAGTACGTCTCATGGCATCGCCATTGCAGCTAATTGAGCACCGTTATTTGGTTACAGGATCTCAACTTTGGCGGGCGTCCACAATATCCATATCGACATCCCATTATCCAGACAGTGATCAACCTCACGTGGTTCCAGAACAAGGACGACGACGGGATTCTCTTCTATAACTACTTTGAACCCATCCCAACCGAAGCAATTACCGTTGCACTCACGGTGGTAAGGGTGGAAGCTACGTGCATTTACCCTGGATGCTGACAGGTTTTACTCGTTGTCATCAGATCGAGTGTTGCATCGAGGAGTGGTCTGATGGCACATGGAAACAATCCAATTTGAGCGAAGAGCGCTACAAGGCCATTTACCTTTCGCATCTCAACTCGCTTCGTGATTTCTATAATCATGGCCAGCTCCAGCAAGGCGGTAATCTCCTGGACCAGATACAATGCGACCTTCTCAAGGAGGCACGGTATGTTTCCCTCTGCCTATCATGGACATTCTTTTCTGACATACTCATTACCACACTTGAAGCGTACACGCGGGTGCCCCACCCGATCCGATAAGGGGGCACGGAAGATTCCCTATAGCTACCCTGGATGCTGCCCTTCAAGAAGACCCCCCCTGCATACGAAAGTAATGAACTGCCTGAGGACAGCATGAGGTTCCCAGCGATAAGGACCTCCGACTCTCTGGCGAGTAGTATCGCCCATTTGACCGTGTTATCGTTATCGTTGTGGTTGTTCCTTTTTCATTAATATATTACATACACTCAAGTACTTTTCTGTATGACGTTCTATATTATGCATGACTGAAGCGTACGGCGCTGGCATGTTTTTGGTGAAAGAGGTCTGACTCTAGCCGCGTCTTGACGACGTCAAAGGGGCTTGTGACGATGGCACCGCACATGCCCCAAGACCGCGCGGGAAAAAAAAGTCAGATTTGGTGAGAAGCAGGATATTGTGTGAGTAGTGGTGCGCATCGATGGTCCTGATGATACACAAAAATTTATCTTGGACGGTCAAAAGGTTTGTATTTTCCCGACGGTGGGAAGACATGCCCGCCGGAGCGGCGTGTCAAATTTGTTCAGCGCTCAACTTGGCGCTCAATATTCGCTCATTAGTGCTCTATAGCGCTTAATTCTTGCCATGTGTCCAACTTTCTCAAACATTGCTTATCAAAATCACCAATGATATCCCCTTTGGCCAATGGAGGTACTGTGTACGACTCTACGCGACACAATATGGAGGTAGCGCGTAACGTCATGCACCTCCTCTAGAATATTCCACCTTCCAGACTGAAGCCCCGGGCTTCTAATAAGGCTCCGTCAATAATTAATGATTCATTGCCCATTTCCGACGGCAAACGGCCCAGGACCTTGAACGGTTTTGCCCCCAACCCAAGACGCCAACCATCCCAGCCTAATCACTGCCTGGTGATAGGCACAAGCTAGCCATACTCATGCATGGTGTCGAAACATGATACAATATATGGTTGAAGTTCACAGCTCAAGGCGCTCATGTGTGGGGTGGTTGATCAAGAAACTTTCTTCATGGACGCGCTGCGTATGGTCCGTGGAACGATTGTCTACTGTAATCGTGATTGGGCCAGAGACGGAGATCAGATGTTCTGTCGGAACCTGCGGCTTGAAGGTTGGGAGAAAACGATGCTCCCAGAAAATTCTCTCCTCTCCCTTCTATGTGCACATTCTGTCGACGGCGTGTCTCGCCAACATGATACGCGAGAATGTGAATGGCTCCCGCATTACACTTACACCCACGCAGGTCCATGACTGAAAATCATTCACGGTATAGGAGCCAGCTTTCGTGCTCTACTTTGGAATGCGACTTATGCGCTGACAACTGCTTACATTTGTCTTCTCGAACTCAAACATGGTACATTGGTACTGTATAACCGTCACTCCACCGGCGACGTAATTATCGTGCAACCTAACAGCCTTGCCCCTTGAGGATTCTCGCAGACAAAAACCTGTCGATTTTGCTCGGCATAGTACTCGACGTGAGCGCAAAGTTCTCCGAGTCGACAAAATACGACACAAAGTCCTTCACATCTGGTCAGAATCCCTCAGCGCCAGCCTTGATGAAGATGACTTCATCTTTGTCCCAGAGGGCGAGCACTGGCA
The DNA here is from genome assembly GCA_015178965.1 of Russula ochroleuca. Taxonomy (NCBI): domain Eukaryota; kingdom Fungi; phylum Basidiomycota; class Agaricomycetes; order Russulales; family Russulaceae; genus Russula; species Russula ochroleuca. The sequence continues at coordinate 247,159 of WHVB01000023.1, forward strand.
CGTTGCCCCTGCGGAGGTACTCTTGCCATCGCGGGAAGCTGAGGATTCGCGCGATAGTCGTAGAAGAGTGACTGGAGTTTTCGCTGAAACCTCAGGCATGCCATTCATATACTGCCACTTTGTCAGACGGAGCTGCAGGAAATGGAGAAGCGCGTGAGTATCTGGCGTCGTCGTTGAAACATCAGCGTGGCTGAGAACGCGTGGAGCGGCGCAGAGGTCTTCGCTGAGTACGCGCTGACTTGATTGGTGACACTACAGTACTGGGCTCTTGAGACTAGTAGAGGGGTGGGACGAATACAGGTACCTTCCATTGTTGACGCATAGAGATTTTGGAAAAATCATAGTTTTATATAATAGAGCAATGTTCCGAGGCATGCGCGGACAGTCGTGTGAACGTTGAGGGGAGAATCAAACTCCGACCGAAAAGGTCAGCTTAGGTAAGTGTCTCATGTGATGCGATGCCAGTCTGGGTCGGATTGGCAATCATGCATCATGCATCGTGGCCTATCTTCAGTAGATCAACAAGATTTGGCGTTCTCGGTGCAATCGACATCTCTCTAACCTGATCAACCAGCAATCACTGCGAGTATTGAGCATGAAGTTCAAATGTGTCATTTGAACCTTGTAACCCTTGTTACTAGTAGTACAACCTTTGTGTTAGCAAGTTACCTTATTCCGAGTCGTCTCGATATGACTTCATCGGGCATGCATTTACAACGTGCCACTCTCTAGCGCCCAAACCTTGTTGGCGAGTGTACTGTCTGCGCTCACGACTAGACGTTCTGTGCTGATGACTATCTCTGAGTATCTCAGCTGTGATTTTCTTACGGTGATGTGCTCAGGAGACATTTACTACCCTTAGCACTGTCGTCTTTACTCTTTACTCCTCTCCCCGCCGGTCTACGGATGTCTGGTTTGATCAGTGATGTATCGGACCTGATTTCTGCCGCTCAGCTACATGCATGTAACGCGTGGACCTCCCTAACACAGCCTTGCGACGCATGCACTCTCCGGATCACCTACCGGTGGGGGTCCAATAATTCCAGTGAAACGTGTGTTGATCGATCTGTTCCATGAGGATGTATGTCGATCAGTGACAGTTAGCCGCATGTACGTCCAGACTCTGCAGAGCATGAAGCACTGATGATTACAGCAGTTTTGACATAGGCGCACCTACTTGATATGAATTTCACAGTTGTGAACGTGATGCGCGTCCATATATCAGGGGTTGTAGTGACAGGATAGCTGGGATGTCACGGTACCCTTGGGCCTGGCCAGACCAGTGTCGGAACAGCACCGTGTTGGCTCGCCGTACAGTTTCAACTTGCTGCATACCGTCCAAAGAGTCTTGGAGTGACGTCCATTTGGCTCCGAGAGAGGACAGGATGCCACGGCATTCACGCCGATCTACGTTATCTTCTCTTGCATCCCCTTCGGATACGGCGTAATGAAAAACAAAATTAGATAAGGTGCGACGTGCATGATATTAAAGACTACCACCCTATGAATTTATAGATTGATTAGATTTCGCCCTGGACATTCGGGGGACTCGTATTATAAGACGTGAAAACATAGAGAAACGGTAGAGGAACACCTGAGGAACGCAGAGAAATGTTTAGGGAGCGTGAGAAGGGAGCGATTGCTCGCTAGAGGTCTGCCGTACAATGGTTTTCAGTGTTACCAGCATTGCATATAAATTTGGTAGAAACATTGCGCAGGGTGATTGCCGGATCCAGGAACTGAAGTGAGGTATGCAGGTAGTTGCAGGTGGCCGCGTGCAGGTGATTATGTGAAGGGCGGTCGTACCGTGGTTCCCGTTGGGTGAGCGCTCGAGTGCTACGGCTGTGCAGTGCACGAGGGTGCCCTAAGCGAATCACGACCCATCAGGATAATAGAGCAGAAGTCGACATAATGTCACTAAATTATTTCATCGTGGAGGCCGCAAGTGCAAAGGGATCACGGTTCGGAAACGGCAGCCTTGCGTCACGGTGAAAATATGTATTGAGGGGTGAGTAGGGCTTGTTTCGCCCGGCTGAAGAACGTGAATAAGCTGGGCTTTTCTTTGGATACTAAGGGAGAGCGAAGCTTGAATCCGCTTAGACATTTCCGGATGTAGGAAAATCTTGCCACAACGTCCTCAATCAAGGGACGCCTTGCAGGATTGACGTGGGTCATCTCGTCAACCAGATCTTCCATAAACTCAAAGCCGTGGTACTTCTAGTAACGTAACCCATCAGATTTTTATGATAGGCTATGATAGGCGGCACCGCCGATTTTACCTTTATGAATTCCCGTCGGACAAGATTGCCCAGGTAATATATGTCCGTGTAGAACGGATTGCACCGGGTTACATTCCGGTGTTCAGGTGCTGACTTATCACCACCGCGAAGCGGTACATCAAGCGCCCTTCGTGAGAGGTACTGCCGCGACAAGCCAAAGTCGATCAGGTAGTAACGCGGAGGCCGCTGCGTCCGGGTGTATCGCTTAGCCCTGCCTTTGAAGTCCCTGCTTCGATCCATTTGCGTAGGGTGAAATCCTTGGGGATACATTTCAGATGGGTCGAACATGATGTTGTTCGCTGTGCAGTCCCTAAAACGGTCTCGCGTAAAAAAAGTGCATCCCATGTGTAAGCGTCCAACCGCACCTGTGTGCAATGTTTCGCTCGTGCATGAATTGGAGACCCTGATCCAAAGCTCTATCAGAATTGATTCGTGACGACAAATGGTGGAAAGATCCCACCTCACAAATTTGTGTGAAGAATGCCACGAATTCGCCAAATGATTGGAAACGAGGATTATTGAAAGGACGCAAAAAAGGCATAATCAACAACTTCTGGCCGTTTTGGGGCATCTCAATAACGTCCAACAGTGGCACACAATGATTACGAGGATCCCGAGCAAACTGCCGTGATGAGAATAGCTGTGTAATTATCTGTTCATGTGGTCCTTCGTCGGGGTAGATCTTCTTGAGCATGACCTGCATGCCATCGCGTCGGCGTGTAGCATCCATTGTAGCGCGTGACTAATGTAATACGATCTATTAGTATTGATAACGCTAGAAGAGGATCACTAACAATGCTAGGTTGCCCGTCTTCCACAGAGAAGAAATCTTTGCGCAATTCTATCCACGATGGCTCCCAATTTGGGTGATAACGAGGACGAAGTTCGTATCCACGGTTATAGATGTCATGGTACTGATCTCTCCACCACTCTTCATTTCTGAACAGCGTGCCAATCGTTCTGATGGTCTGTCCTGCATGGAATTGGGGTGCTGTTAGGCTGGACATCCGCTATAGCAACGAAGTTGGTTACAATATAAACTTTTATTTTAGTCCAGTGCGTTGAACAGCATGAGACAAGAGTACATAAAGCCATACCTTGTAGCTGAGTAGGATCGACAAGAATGTGTTGATTGAATCTGCGTATCGCTGCTATCGCAATTCGATTTCCATGAGCATATATAATGAACTTACATGAAGGCGGTGCATCCTATCTCATGTCCTTCCCCTGTACCTGTACAGGACACAAAACATGTGTTGCTGACGGACCGATCATGCATCATGCATCACATCGTGTTGTGCACAAGGTTGTGCATCAGTGACTTTCCGTTCCGGGACTCCGGACAGCCACCGACTCTTGCACCGACTCCCGTCGACATTCAACATTCAGCGTTCAACGTTCAACTCCGACTCGGGCTCCTCCGCAGATCGTGAGAGTGCCGACGGACGAACTCTGGATTGAAATACTCATCCTTTCATCAATTGAACACAAAACCAGCATTAAGTCAACTCCAAAAGCCGATCATCAAAAGGTGGTTGAGATATGATAAAATTGGCTCAAGAATTTTAAACTATGGCATCGATAGTAAGGGGATTGAGCCTTATTGAATATTGAGGTAGAACTGAGCTTGCGAGATGGAATGACAGGAAGGTTGTTCAACTATATATAGTAGCTAACGCCAACTGGAACTTGGAAGTCATGGTTTTGATTTTCTGAACAAGATGCCAGAGCAGCCAGACAGAAAGCTTGTGGGCTTGCGCCACGGCCCCCCTAACGCGTGTCAAACACTGTCCATGATGCGCCCTTCTCACATCAAAACCCATCGTCTTCCACGGTTCGTATTTGGTGAACGCTGAGAATTTATATATATGTGAAGGGTGGAGTTCGAAGCGTGTGAATCCGCGGCCATGAGTCCCATGACACCGTTCTGGTCGAGAAGAAACATTGAGAAGATAGCACGGTGATCCACGTGTTCCGGAAGTCCAAAGCAGGGAGGGTAGATGGAACGAGGTTGCCCACTCTGGGGATGAACTGAGCAAAACGCTGGCGGAGCGAACTGCAGCGTGGGTGCGTGGGAGATAACGAGGTCTCAGATCTCAGCGCTTGGCAATCACACTGTACTTTCCTCTTCGCGACTGGATTCAGCGCGCTCCAAGCTATCTGCCATGAGAAGAGCGACCTATTTTTCGCATTTCTTATCTTGATTGTTGTCTCACTACTGACGTTACAGACTAAAGGCCCATGACTAAGCCGAGGGATGCACGTGTGAAGCTCGGAGCGATCCGGATCACGAGACCAATTATGGGAAACTCGTCCCCAACGTATTCATCGATCACTGCACGCCTCAGCGGCCTCACTGACTTCGTGACCTGCGACGACTCGTGATTAAACGATTGTGCAACGGTATTGTATGTCTTGGGTCTCGAATTGCGCCAAGAGAATGGCTTTTAACCCCCTCACACTACTGGTATGCCCACCACCCCCCTCCCTCTTCGTTACAAGCTCGTGATCTTTCGAACTCATATCGTTGCCCCTTTCATGAGTCCTGATCGCGAAGACATCCCGCACAATCCAGGGGCTATCAATGTGACCGCCCTTCTGAAGAGGCAACTTCCATCGTCACAAGAGAAACAGGGCAATGACAACCTGGAGCTAGCCTGTGAAACAAGGGACAAATTCAAGTCCGTGATCACAGAAGGTGACAAGAGAGCCATCGATGATAAGATTATCTGGTGAGACCCCTTCGCTCTGAGGTGCATCGCTGCTGACATCCGGCAGTGCTTTGGACATGAAGGAAGTGCTAGATACCAAATCGGGTATTTCAAAATTCAAACACGCTCGGTTATATTGTAGGGCATCCAGAGATGCATATCGATCCGCCAAGGTCGCGTTCGCATGTGACTTCTCGTATTGTATATGAGTATATCTTACTATTCCCATCACAGACTGCATCGGAAAGAGGCGAAGCTCTGTTTCACCACCAATTATTAGGTACATCATCGGGACCTGGTCGGTTCCGCATTTGTACCGTATATATGAACTTGACACACTCCATGGATTAGACGACAACCATGGTCGTGTGGTAATGACTGCCCGAGCTCTATACCGATGCAGGCTCAGCTGCAAGGATGCATTCCCGCCACCTGATTTGAAGATAGAATGGGCAAAGGACGCGTGGGATGAGGCATGTGTAAAGGTGACATATCCTGTTCTATTGCGCCAAGACAAAGAGGCAGGTCTCATTTGTTTGCCACATGGGGCACAAATTCATACGGGGTTTTAGTTCGTATTTAGCAACATAGGTTTCCTCACCGACATTAAAGCAGAGATGAAGCACGCCGTGAAGTCTTCGTATGGGTTCAACACCAGTCGAGCTCCTGATATCATCAGCCATAATGCAAGTCGCGCGCAGGGGTTGCTGTCCAATATGACTTTCATTTACCAAGTATGTCGCACTTCATCGCCATTTGTAACCAACTGAGCATTGCCATGTGGGTTACAGGATCCCAACTTTGGCGGGACTCCACGTTATCCATATCGACATCCCATTATCCAGACAGTTATCAATCTCACGTGGTTCGTGGACAAGGAGGACGACGGGATTGTCTTCCATGAATACTTCGCGCCCATGATCCCAATTGAACTTATTGCCTTTACACTCACGGTGGTAAGGATGTAATCTACGCGCCCTTACTCTGGATGCTGACGGTCTGTACTTGTCATCAGATCGAGTGCTGCATCGGCGAGTGGTCTGATGGCACATGGAAAGAGTCCATTTTGAACGAAGAGCGCTACCAATCCATTTACGTTTCGCATGTCAACACACTTCGTGACCTCCATAGCCACGGCCATCACCAACAAGGCGGAGATCTCCTGGGTCAGATACAATACGACCTCCTAAAGGAGGCACGGTTGGTTTCCCCTCCGTCTATCATGGATACCCTTTTCTGATACTCTCCTCACCGTACTTGAAGCATACACGCGGGTGCCCCATCAGATCCTATAACGGGGGGAGGAAGACTCCCTTTAGCGACCTTGGATGCTGCCCTTGAAGAAGACCTCCCTGCGTACGAGCGTAACGAACAGCCTGGGGTCCCGGAGATAAGGGTCTTTAGTGATTAGTAACCGTTTCCGCGTATCATCCATTTGGCTGTTGTATCGTTGTTGTTGTTGTGCTGCTATTCCCTTGTCATTGATATCTCACACACCCGCAAGCAGTCCAGGTGACACTCCGAGTCTGTATTCTAGCTTTAATGTATGTACAATCACGCTTAGGGGTATGATATTTTTATTCACCGTCTTGTTGTGTGCATCCCTTCCGCTGGCCTCGTCGTGCATCTCCTTCCCGAAGCGTACGCCACCGATTTTGCCCAACCGTCACGTGCTTAGATCCGATCGGTCTGTAGGTGCGACTCGGACGCAAGTTCAAAGTTTGTTTGTCAAACATATTTACAGATGGCTTTTATCTAAGGCTATGGGAGGGGAGGAACGCCGGCGATGCAGCATGGAAGAGGGGTGGCACAAGGGGTGGGGTGACAATGCAGGAGGGGTGCACGCGCAGCGAACACAGGGGGCGCAGAGGGGCGCACACGCAGTGGCGGGGGCATTGATGCAGAGGGAGGGGCGTAGGGACAGGGGTATTGATGCAGCGCAGCGCACAGGGGAGGCGCAGACGGAGACAGGGGTGCAGACACAGCGCTCAGAGGCCAGGGGCGTCACCGCAGAGCCCAGGGGCACTGGCATTGACGCAGGCCGCGGGTGCAGCGGCGCTAATGCAGGGGGGGGGGGGGGCTTTGGTGGCATGAAAGAGAAAGGAACCCCCACCCGCTCGCATTTGAGGCGAGGGTGGGGGTTGCGGCACGAGAAACCTCTGTCTCGCGGGCACGAGAGAAGCACGTGACGTTCACGTGACTTTGTTTGGATGTCGGGCCACGACGGGCACAACTGGGGCACAACAATGGTCCCGATGGCACAAAACTTGTCATGGACATCCTTTCACTACTGTATCTTTTCAGTATCTTTTCTTGTGGCAGCCAGTCGGGCCTGAACCTATGTAATTGCAGTGCCAACAACCCGTATCCATCGAGGTTCTACCCTCCGCACCAAACAGTATTCCTTTAAAGTCTAATGCCTCAAACTGGGTACCCAGATCCCGAGGGGGTACCAGGCGTGTGTCACCCTTAGACTTACCTCTCTGCACTAATTTCAAAAACGTGTATAGTAGATGGCCATCGCAATAGTCGGTCGACACCAAATCGGCCAATGAGAGGAGAATCCGACAGCTCATGGACGCTCAACTCCATGTACTCCCACATTGCAGAGGAGGAAGACACTGAGATGGTCGAACGTTGTCGAAAAGATGCAGGTGGGACCCTGATTTTCGTGAGCCCTCATTTTAGTTCTCAGAGGACGACTCCGCACCAACCGGGAAATGTAGACTGGTTTATTCTAAGGATTATTCTCTGCAATTGTTGGTGTATGCTCTCGATCTCATTCACCGACCTCAAGCCAAACTCGCAGGACACCTCTTCTCGGGTTCAGGCGGAGTTGCGACAAGGATTGGATGCATTCTTGAAATTTGGTCTCCGAATCAGTTTGAGTCAGTCCGCTCATCACCTGTTTGAATGCGGCCAGTCCGGCACTCGAGCCTTCTGCGGTTTCGGGATTTCTCAACAATGTTTTCAATGAGCATTGGGATGAAGCGCTGCAATTCGTTGAAAAATGGGATGCTTTGAGACTCTGGGTCCTTACTAGCCGAATCATGACCTGAGTGTACGGCATATAGCAGTAGGCTAGCAGTAGCCTGCGTCATACCTCGTGTACTCAGACGTAATGGCCGCTGGATCGAGCTTGTTGAGGAAACATTTGGCGTACCAGATCGTGGCCTTCGGGACTCTCATGCACATGGGGATAGCGTGATGCTTTCCATCTTGATTCACATTTCCCGCGAAACCAGCTGTGTCAGTTCCTGGACTTCGGGGATTCTGTCATCACTTTCCAAATTTGACATACGAAATACTCTTCCTGGGCTACAGCACGACTTCTGTACATTATGGAACGAATTTATTCAAGAGGCAAATAACCGAGCTTACAAGGGTAATCCAGCACTCCTGCTGAGATTCTGCATGAGATTCGCCATGAGATTCGCCACCTTTACGTCGCCTAGCATCAAGACACCGATGCTGCCAGGACTGCGTTCTCTGCTTCCACAGACTGTCTCGATTCCATTCGGGAGCAGCCATCATCGTATCCATTGTGCGACATCGCTAGTCATCTAGTCATCGCCCAGACTCCACCACTAGTAACGTTCCTGTTGCCATATCTGGTGCTGTTCCCCGTCCAACCCAACCGTCACCGGGTGATTTACCCCAGGCCGATGCCTCACTTCACCAGTCAACACCTGGCGGTAGCATCACTCTGCGACTGACCGAGGAAAAAAACATCATCACAGGTCTCCCTTTATCTCATGACTCGTCAACATCCAGCGAGATCGGAGAGACCTCTCAGTCCCCCGCGGCCCCTTTCGCCAACAATATAATGTTTGGCGCGTCTAAAATGTATCCAAATGGGTTCCATCCGATCAAAATCAATCATAATATGAACGTCAAGGGTACTGCGAAAGCCGACACCAGGACCCAGCGTCCTCCCGTTTATTAACTCGTCAACTTTGGATTGTCCCGCCAGTACCCCTCTCTCGAGATGTAACGGATGAGCTTCTACGTGGCGAAGACAAGTCGGCACCAGAACCCCGATCAAAAAGACGCTGTAACCCGTTTCAAGCCGACATATATTACATCGGAAACCTGGTGCGCCATGAGTTCATGAAAGTATGCCCAGCTTTCAAGGCATCCACCTGTGCAACTGGACTCATTCTCCTTACCAGAGATGCTATAGTTTCAAGTTCAGGAAAGATCCAATCAACTAGATAACACTCGACGACCCAGCCAAGCGCTCTCAAATTGCAGTGAGGTGCTCGAGAAGTTTGCCCTCATTCGAGCGTCTCTGAGTAAGGAAAAGCTACGCTCCCCTATAACATCTAAGAGTGTACCCAAGATCTTTGGGATGGCTCAACGGGCAAGGCAGTCCCTTCTCATGATACGATACGTCGTGTCGCGTCACCCCGCAATTCCAGATGATCCCAATTCTTTACACGCCTCATGTTCCGTAACATCGGAGAAAGCCTACTTTGATAACTTCAGTTGGCTAGTGAAACTCATTAATGAGGCTCAAACACGAGAGAATTGGTGAAGGTCGCACGAGAACGAAAAAGGCAGGCTCACTCCGGAAGCTGGACACACATGATCAGAAAAAATCGATGAGGATGGCTATGATCAAAGGATATAATACCATTTGTTACTGTAAACCTTTAATGTACTTTTATTACTACATGACGCAGATCTAGTGTTGCTGCGGTCCAGCCTGATTGTGTTCCAGTCCGAGCTGTCAACTCGGCACTAACACTGAAAATCGACCCTGGCGTCGATATCGCGCTGCTGAATGTGATATTGTGTGACCCAACATCACCATATTCGGCAGCGTGATACCGCCGTCCTCCTGATTCCCCCAACACTGGGGGAAGAGGTGAGTTGCTAGCGAAATCCCCCCAGCAGGACATCATGAGTCAGGAGTTTGACTTTGTGTCACCGAGGTGCCAGTGGTTCAGGTTCAACTTTCATCGTGAAGGCCGCAAGTGTAATGGATCACGGTTCGGGAATGGCAGCCTTCCGTGAAAATATGTATTGAAGGGTGAGTAGGGCTTGTTTGGCGCGGCTGAAGATCGTGAATAAGTTGGGTTTTTCTTTGGATACTAAGGGTGAGCGAAGCTTGAATCCGCTTAGACATTGCCGGATGTAGGAAAATCTTGCCACAACGTCCTCGATCAAGGGACGTTTTGCAGGATTGACGTGGGTCATCTCATCAACTAGATCTTGCATAAACTCGAAGCCGTGGTACTCCTGGTAACGTAATTTATCACTATTTTTATGAAAGGCCATACGGTGAATTTCTTACCTTCATGAATTCCCGTCGGACAAGATTGCCCAGGTAATATATATCCGTGTAGAACGGATTGCACCGGGTTGTATTCCGATGTTCAGGTGCTGACTTATCTCCACCGCGAAGTGGTAAATCAAGCGCCCTTCGTGAGAGGTACTGCCGCGACAAGCCAAAGTCGATCAGGTAATAGCGCGGAGGCCACTGCGTCCGGGTGTATCGCTTAGCCCTGCCTTTGAAGTCTCTGCTTCGATCAATTTGCGTGGGGTGAAATCCTTGGCGGTACATCTCAGATGGGTCGAACATGATGTTGTTCGCTGTGCAGTCCCTTAAAAGGCCTCACGTCAAAAAGTGCATCCAATCCGTAGGTGTCCAAGCGCACCTGTGTGCGATATTTCGCTGGTGCATGAATTGGAGACCCTGATCCAAAGCTCTATCAGAATTGATTCGTGACGACGGATGTCGGAAAGATCCCACCTCACAAATTTGCGTGAAGAATGCCACGAATTCGCCAAATGTTTGGAAACGAGGATTATTGAAGGGACGCAAAAATGGCATAACCATCAGCTTCTGGCCATTTTGGGGCATCTCAAGAATGTCCAACAATGGCACACAATGATTACGAGGGTCCCGAGCAAACTGTCGCGACGAGAATAATCGTGTAATTATCATTTCATGTGGACCCTCGTCGGGATAGACCTTCTTCAGCATGACCTGCTTACCATCGCGTTGGCGTGTAGCATCCATTGTAGCGCGTGACTAACGTAATGCGATCTGTGAGCAATGATAACGCGCGAGAAGTGGGAACTAACAATGCTAGGCTGCCCGTCTTCCACAGAGAAGAAATCCTTGCGCAATCCTATCCACGATGGCTCCCAATTTGGGTGATAACGAGGACGAAGTTCATATCCACAGTTATAGATGTCATGGTACTGATCCCTCCACCACTCTTCGTTTCTGAATAGCGTGCCAATCGTCCTGCTGGTCTGACTTTGTCCTGCATGGATCTGGGGTGTTGTTAAGCTGGGCATCCACTTTGACAACGAAGTTGGTTACGATAGAAACTTCTAGGCAATTGATTTGTCAAATGTTGAGCAATGAGCAGACAGGGTATAAGCCACACCTTCCAGTACTGTGGGATCAACGGGCGGAAAAGATGGGGGTGATTCGGAAACTTACGAGTTACGAGAGCGACACGAGAAAAAATGAAGGGGATGTGACGTCCTCAGGCCTGTCAGGGCCGAGGCCGCCACTGTATATAGGAGAGGCTGTACATTACAACCCGCCCCAAACATGTGGACAATTGTTTATGATCGGCGGCTGATCGGCGGCGGGCCTGGGCGCCACGGTGTCAAAAAGGAAAAGAGGACAGGTTCATGTAGCGCTAAAATGGTACTGTAACCACGCTACTCACATACGCCAACAAAACAGGAAGCCATGTTTCTGATCTGATGTTCGAACCAGTGAAACCAAGCAGCGGTTCAGAAAACGTGCAGCCCTGCGCCACGGCCACTCTGACGCGTGTCAAAACCCGACATGGCGCCATTCTCACAAAAAGACTCACATCAGTCCCTATCATCTTCGTATTTGATGTGTGCTGAGAATTTATGTAAAGGGTGGGGTCCGAAGCTCGTGCATCCACACGGCCTATCGCCGGCCATAACACCGTTCTGGTCAAGAAAGCACGACGATCCAAATTCGCACGCCGCGTGTATCGGAATCTTGACCGGAACTCCAAAGAACCTCTATCAGTTTAGGCAGGTCGATGGAACGAGGTCGTCCACTCTGGGAATGAAGTGAGGAAATCGCTGGCGGAACAAACTGCGGCGTGGGAGATAACTCAGATAACGAGGTCTCAGCGCTCAGCGTTCACACTGTACTCCACCTGGGCTTCAGCGCGATCCAAGCTACCGGCCGTGAGAAATGCCACATATTCCTCGAATTTCGTACCCCGATTGCTGCCTCATTGCTAAAGACCCATTACTGAATATTGTGGCAGAACTGAAGGTATTGCGGAAGACCAAATACGGAAAACTACTCCCGACTGTCTCTTTTTCCGCGATCATCGCTGCACGCCTCACTGATTTCCTGAAAGATGGTCCGTGATGACCCGTGATCAAACGATTGCTGTATGCCTCGAATTGCACCTAATCAAATATCTTTTAAAACCCTCATTCCTAGTGCCAGTGGGCCCATCAAACACCCCCTTCTCTTTCCGTGCCTGCGATCTTTTGCAAAACTCTCATCGTTACCCTCTTCATGAGTCGGAACCCCCAAAGCATCCCCCCAAATGCAGGGGCTGTGTTTGCAACCACGTTTGTGAATGCCGTGGCCAAGCAACTTCCATCGTCACAAGAGAAACGGGGCGATGACAAGCTGGATCGGGCCCGCGAGTTAACGAACGAATTCCAATCCGTGCTCGCAGAAACTGACCTCAGAGCCATCGAAGATAAAATTACCTAGTGAGACCTCTTACTCTGAGGTGCATCGCCGCTAACGTACAGCAGCGCCCGGGAGATAAAGGAAGGGCTGGATTCCAAATCGGGTATTTCAAAATTCAAACACGCTCAGGTATATCGTAGGGCTTCCAGAGATGCATATCGACACGCTAAGGTTGCCTTCGCGCGTGACCTCTCGTATTGTTGTTCTTATTATTTCCATCTCAGTCCGCATCAGACAGAGCCAGGGACGAAGCCCAGTTTCACCACCAATCAGGTACATCATCGGGATTGGGTTGGTCCTGCCATTGGACTCACCGTATACATGAAATTGACTCTGCCCATTGATTAGTGGACATGCATAGCCGCGTGGTCAATACCGCCCAATCTCTATACCGATGCAGGCTTAGCTGCAAGGAGGCATTTCCCCCGCCTGATTTGAAGAAAGAATGGGCGAGGGATGTGTGGAATGAGGCATGTGAAAAGGAGGCATATCCTGATCTATTACGCCAAGACGAAGAGGCAGGTTTCTTTTTTTTTGCTACATGGCACAACTTCACACGGACTTTCAGTTCGTATGTAGCAGCATGGAGCTGCTCACCGACATTAAAACGAAGATTAAACACCACGTGGAGTCATCGTATGGATTTGACACCAGTCGAGCTCCTGAGATCATCAGCCATAATACAAGTCACGCGCAGGCGTTGCTGACCAAGATGACTTTCATTTACCGAGTACATCTCATTACATCGCCATTTATGGCCAACTGAGCATCGCGCATCTGGATTACAGGAATCCAACTTTGGCGGGCGCCCAAGTTATTCATATCAACACCCCATTATCCAGAAAGTTATCAATCTCACGTGGTTCCAGAACAAGGATGACGATGGGATTGTCTTTTATGAATACTTCGCACCCATCCAAATCGAAACTATTGCCCTTGCACTTACAGTAGTAAGGATGGAAGCTACGCGCCCTTGCTCTGTATGCTGACGGTTTGTACTCGTTGTCAGATCGAGTGCTGCATCGGCGAGTGGTCTGAGGGCACATGGAAAGAGTCCAATTTGAGCGAAGAGCGCTACAAAGCCATTTACCTTTCACATCTCAACTCGCTTCGTGACCTCCGTAGTCACGGCCAGCATCTACAAGGCGGAGATATCCTGGCACAGATACAATACGACCTCCTCAAGGAGGCACGGTAGGTTTACCCTCCGTCTATCGCGGACACCCTTTCTGACACTGTCCTCGTACTTAAGCATACACGCGGGTGCACCACCCGATCCTATAACGGGGGCAGGAAGGCTCCCTATAGCTACCCTAAATGCTGTCCTTGAAGAAGACCTCCCTGCGTACGAACGTAACGAACAGCCTGGAGTCCCAGCAATAAGGGTCGTTGGCGATTAGTAACCGCGTATCGCCCATTTGACCGTTGTATCGTTATTGCTGTGCCGTTGTTCCCTTGTCATTGACATACTGCACCCGCAAGCACGACCGTCGACCACCAGTGCGACATTTTGTATTGTAGCTTCGAATGTGTACAACTACGCTTAGGGGTATGATACTAGTATATCTACTCGAATTTTCGTTGTGTGCATCCCCTTCCCGGCCGCTAAGCACTACACACTGGCACCTCCTTCCTGATGGCACAAAATCCATATTAGGCCATTACAGTAGGCGGAGGCAGACCACTGGGATAACCAGGTTCTTGTGAACCAAGGCCTTATTGTATTTTCCCGCTGGCGCGACGACTCGGACATCCCGCCGCTGCGGCGGCGGAGTTTACTGTGGCGTGTCGAAAATTGCTCAGCGCTCAACGCGCTCAACTCTTGCCATTTGTCAAAGACAGCTTCGTCAAAATCATCGGTCATATCCCCATTTGATCAAGGGATGCACTGTGTACGAGTCTACGCGACTATATGGAGGTAACGCGTAACGTTTTGCGCATGCTCAGGAATATTGAATATTCCACCCTTCAAGGTTCAGACTGACGCATACTGACGCCCGGGCTTCTAATAACTTGATAAGGGTCCCTTAGTACTAATCCATTGCCTTGTGCCCATTTATGACGACAAATAGCCCGAGACCTTGATCATTTTCGCCCTCAACCCAAGACGCCAACCTTCCTTGCTTCATCACCACCTGTGATCCCAGTCGCAATCTAGCCATGCTCCGATTGAGGCATGGTTGATCAAGAACTTTCTTCATGGACGCGCCGCGCATTGTCCGCAACGACAGTCTTCTGTGATCGTGATTGAGCCAGAGATGGAGATCAGATGCTCTGTACGGAACCTGCGGACTGGATGTTGAGAGAAACGATGCTCCTAAAGAACTTCTCTATCTCCCTTCTATGTGCGCATTCTGTCGATGGCACGTCTCGCTAACATCCTTGAGGCGTTGAGGTTGAGGGTTTCATCCCTACACATGGAGATACGCTCCGACGGCCCTGACTTCCTCCAGGGCAACATCTAGAATGTGAATGGTCCCCCGTCACCCGCGCAGGTTCATGACCAAAACCCATTTACGGTGGCCAGCTTTGTACTTTGAAATGTACACCTTATGCGCCGACGACTGTTTACATTTGTCTTCTCAAACACAACATAATACACGTTACCCCACAGGCGACATAATTATCATCATACAACCTATCCGCCCTACGCCTTGAGGATTCTCGCAGACAAAAACTTGTCGATCTTCTCAGCATAGTACTCAACGTGAGTTTCCAGCGCAAAGTGCCCCGAGTCGACAAAATCCACCACCAAGTCCTTCTCATCGCGAGCGAATGCCTCAGCCCCAGCCTTGAGATGACGTCATTTTTGCCCCAGAGAGCGAGCACTGGCGCATCGCTCCTGCGGAGGTACTCTTGTCATCGCTGGGGAGCAGCACCGCGTCAGGCGTGTACGTCTCCGGAGCGATGCGAGGCTGGAGTTCCTCGCCTCGGGCACGTCATTCGTATACTGTCATTTTGTCGGGCTGAACTGCAAGAACGGGAGAAGCTCCCGAGCCTCAAGAGTCGTCGTTGAAAACGTCGGCATGGCCCAGAACGCGTGAAGCGGCGCACAGAGGTCCTTTCCGAGTCCCTTTACGCATTGCCGTTCTGGGTGATGATCAATGTTGTTCTTGTCGTAGAATCGACATAGAAGGGATCGCATCCCTCAGCCCCGCCTCGGATGCTTCGCCCATTTCCACTACTGTACTCTTGACCTTGGAGGGAGGATGTATCTTGCCCTCTCGTAAAGGTTGCTTGAAGGTGACGCAGCGGGTCGTCGGATCAGCGGCCCATCGGCCCGTCCTAATCCTGGGGATTCGGCGTTCTCGGTGCCAGTGTGCCACCTTAGTGCCACCGACATCTCTCGACATCTCTCTACCGGATGTCGATCAATCAACCCGAGTCAATCATAGCACTGTGAATGATGCAATGTGTTGATTTTATTGTAACCTTGTTTGTCCCCATCTTACGTCATCGGCCGTGCGTGTACAACGTGCCACTCCCTAATACAACGAGGCACTGATCGCGAGTGTGCGGTCTGCGCTCATGACCAGACGTTCTGCGCTGATGACTTGATGACAATCTCAAACTCTGATTTTCTCACAGTGATGTGTTCAGGAGATATATCTACCCTTAGCACTGCCGTCTACCCTCATGTACCGGATCTCAGCTGCGCAGCCACATGCATGCGTTGCACGCATGGAACTCTCTACCATAGCCTTGCGACGCACGGGCTCTCCGGATTACATACCGATGGCGCGTCTTTGCACGAATAAATTCCAGTGAAACGTGTTGATCGATCTGTTACATGAGGATGCCCAGTGACAGTTAGCAGCATGTAACTTAAGTTACGTCTGGACACTGCAGAACATGAAGCACTGGTGATGACATATTAGGGGTTGTGGTGATAGGACAGCGCGGACGTACCTTGTGCCCGGACCTGTGTCGGAACAACACAATGTTGGCTCGTGTACTATCAACTTGATGCATGACCTCCAAAGTTGCTTAGATTGAAATCAGTGGCATCCATTCAGCTTCGAGAGAGGGGCGAGGACAGGAAACCGCAGCAAATTCACGCCGATCTATGCTTCTTCTCTTGCATCTCCTTCGGATACGGCGCGACGAAAACAAATTTATATAAGGAGCAACGTGCATGGTATCAAAGACAACCATCCTATAGATCTATAGGTTGATTGGACTTCACCTAGACTTTCGGGGGTAGTGTGTTATAGAGCCTGCATGGCATAGAGGAACGCTACTGAGGAACGCAGAGAAATGTTTAGGGAGTGTGAGAAGGAGCGATTGGCTGTCGGCGCTCTGCCATCCAGGAGGTTTCAGTGTTTCCAGCATTGCGTATAAATGTGACGGAAACACTGTAGTGAGGTATGCAGGTGGTTGCAGGTGGTCGCGTGTAGGTGATCGTGTGGAGGGCGATTGCCCCGTGGCTCCGTTTATTGAGTACGGCTGTGCAGCGAGCAAAGGTACCTCAAGTAAATCAAGACCCAACTGGATAATGAAACAAAAATCGACATTGGGTCGCTGAGGTGTTTCTTGTGGAAGTTATGGAATCACGGTTCGGGAACGGCTGCCTTGCGTGAAAATATGTACTGAAGGGAGAGTACTGCTTGTTTTGCGTGGCTGAAGATCGTGAATAAGCTGGGTTTGTGCTTGGATATTAAGGGTGAGCGAAGTTTGAATCCGTTTAGACATTTCCGGATGTGGGAAAATCTTGCCACAACGTCCTCGATTAAGGGACGCATTGCAGGATTGATGTGGGTCATCTCGTCAACCAGATCTTGCATAAACTCAAAGCCGCGGTACTTCTTATAGAGCAACCCATCAGTATTATTATGACGGATTATGATAGGCGTCGCCAATACTACCTGTATAAATTCCCGTCGGACAAGATTGCCCAAGTAATATATGTCCTTGTAGAACGGATTGCACCGGGTTACATTCCGATGTTCGGGTTCTGGCTTATCACCGCCGCAAAGCGGTACATCAAGCGCGTTTCGTGAGTGGTACTGCCGCGACAAGCCGAAGTCAATCAGGTGATAACGGGGAGGTCGTTGCGTTCGAGTGTATCGCTTAGCCCTGGCTTTGAAGTCCCGGCTTCGATCCATTTGAATGGGGTGAAATCCTTGGGGGTACATCTCAGATGGGTCGTACATGATGTTGTTCGCTTTGCAGTCCCTGAAAGGTCTCGCGTCAGAAAGTGCATCCCATCTGTAGGTGTCCATGCGCACTTGTGTGCAATGTTTCGCTGGTGCATGAATTGGAAACCCTGATCCAAGGCTCTATCAGAATTTATTCATGATGACGGATGTTGAAAAGATCCGACCTCACAAATTTGAATGAAGAATGCCACAAACTCGCCAAATGTTTGGAAACGAGGATTGTTGAAGGGGCGCAAAAATGGCATAACCATCAGTTTGTGGCCGTTTGGGGGCATCTCAATAACGTCCAACAATGGCACACAATGATTATGAGGATCTCGAGCAAACTCCCGTGACGAGAATAACTGAGTAATTATCAACTCATGTGGCCATTCGTCGGCGTAGACCTTCTTGAGCATGACGTGCTTGCCATCGCATCGACGTGTAGCATCCATTGTAGCCTGTAACTAATGTAATACGATCCGAGATATAGTGTTAGTTTTGATAACACGAGAAGAGGGCACTGACAATGCTAGGCTGTCCGTCTTCCACGGCGAAGAAATCTTTGCCCAATTCTATCCACGATGGTTCCCAAGTTGGGTGATAACGAGGACGAAGTTCGTATCCACGGTTATAGATGTCATGGTACTGATCCCTCCACCACTCTTCATTTCTGAACAGCGCACCAATCATTCTGATGGACTGTCCTGTATGGATTTGGGGTGCTGTTAGGCTGGATATCCACCTTGACAATGAAGTTGGTTACAGAGGATCTATGAGAATGGGTTGGGTGCGTATCACAGTTCCACTCCCATGTCCGCATGCCATACTGTTTAGTACTTTACGCAGTTACGCACTGGCAGTAGAGTACCAGATGACGCGACGGAGACTGAATCGGAGACTAAAAACCTCGGAGTGTGCCGCATGTTTTGTCCCTGTCTCCTGAAGATCATCGAGCTCTCTTGCAAGCTCTTGCAAATCTCTCGAAACTCCGTATAACTGTATAACTTATAAACAAAAAATACTAATGAAAGAAGTAAGGGATTGGGTCAGTGAGCTTGCCAGATGGAATTGCAAAAGGGTTCTTCAATGATGGTCAAATTGCCATTCGAGCTCGTGCCCACGGTTCTGATTTTCTGAACAAGCAGCCAGACGGAAAATGTGCGGACCTGCGCCACGGCCACTCTGACGCATGTTAAACACTGTCATGCGCGGTGATGTGCACTTCTCACATCAAATCTTATCGTCTTCCATGGTTCGTATGAAAAATCGTATCTGGTGTACGCTGAGAATGTATGTGAAGTGAGGCTGGTGAGGTTCGAAGCCTGTGATTCCGCAGCCATGACACCGTTCTGGTCGAGACAAAAGCACGATGATCCACGTGTTCCGGAACTCCAAAGCACCCCTCTATCATTTAGGCAGGGTCGATGGAACGAGGTCGTCCACTCTAGGAATGCAGCGAGCAAAACGCTGGCGGAACGAAATGCAGCGTGGGAGACAACGAGGTCTCAGCGCTCAACGTTCAACGTTCACACTGTACAACCCCCCTCGGGTCTTCGGGATTGCCCTCAGCGCGCTCTAAGCTATCGGCTGTGAGAAGTGTGACATATTTCTCGAATTTCTTATCTTGATTGTCGTCTCACTACTACTAAAGGCCCATGACTGAGTATTTAGAATCCGAGTGGAGGAAAGGCGTGAAGTTCGGAGCATAGTTCGGAGCAGAAATGGTCGGAACGGAAGTCCAAATATGGAAACTCGTCCCCAACTCATTCCACCATGCATTCCCGATCGACTGCACGCACCACTGACTTCGTGGCCTGTGATGCATGTGATGACCCATGATCAAAAGTTTGTGCAATGGTAATAATGCCTCGAGTCGCTCCTAAAAGAATAGCTTTTAATCCCACACCGCTGGTACTGAAAGCCCATTTAACTCCCCCCCTCCTTCGGTACCAACCGTATAAGCTCGTGATCTTTTGAACTCTCATCGTTGCCCCCTTATGGATCCCAATCACGAAGACATCCCAACCAATGCAGGGGTTATTATTATGATTCTGAATGCCATGGCGAGGCAACTTTCATCATCACAAGAGAAACGGGGCGACGACAAGCTGGAGCTGGCTCATGAGATAATGGACAAATTCAAATCCGTGATGGTAGAAGATGACAAGAGAACCACCGAAGATAAGATTTTTCAGTGAGACCTCTTCTCTCTGAGGTGCATCGCTTCTAACGTCCGGCAGTGCTCGGGATATGAAGGAAGGGCTAGATTCCAAATCGGGTATTTCAAGAATCAAACACGCTCGGAGATATCGTAGGGCTTGCAGAGACGCATGCCAATACGCCAAGGTTGCCTTCACACGTGGCCTCTCGTATCGTATATCTTATTATTCCCATTACAGACTGCATCGGAAAGAGGCAGGGAAGCCCAGTTTCACCACCAATTAGGTACGTCATCGGTACCTGGTCGGTTCCGCCTTTGTATGAACTTGACTCTCTTCATGGATTAGACGACAACCATGATCGTGTGGTAATGTCTGCCCGAGCTCTATACCGATGCAGACTCAGCTGCAAGGATGCATTCCCGTCACCTGATATGAAGAAAGAATGGGCAAACGACGTGTGGAATGAATCATGTGCAAGGGAGGCATATCCTGATCTATCGCGCCAAGACGAAGAGGCAGGTTTCATTTGTTTGCTACATGGGGCATAATTCACAAGGGCTTTCAGTTCGTATATAGTAACATGGGCTTCCTCACCGACATTAAAGCGGAAATTCAGCACGCCGTCAAGTCTTTGTATGGGTTCGACACCAGTCGAGCTCCTGATATCATCGGCCGTAATGCAAGTCGCGCACAGGCGTTGCTGTCCAATATGACTTTCATTTACCAGGTATGTCACATTTCATCGCCATTTATAGCCAACTGAGCATCGCCATCTGGGTTACAGGATCCCAACCTTGAAGGGCTTCCACATTATCCATATCGACATCCCATTATCCAGACAGCTATCAATCTCATGTGGTTCGAGGACAAGGAGGACGATGGGATTGTCTTTCATGAATACTTCGCACCCATGATCCCATTTGAAGTTATTGCCCTTGTACTCACAGTGGTAAGGATGGGATCTACGCGCCCTCGCTCTGGATGCTGACGGGTTTGTACTCGTCATCAGGTCGAGTGCTGCATCGGGGAGTGGTCTGATGGCACATGGAAAGAGTCCAAATTGAGCGAAGAGCGCTATAAATCCATTTACATTTCGCATGTCAACACACTTCGTGACCTCCACAGTCACGGCCAGCATCAACAAGGCGGAGATCTCCTGGCACAGATACAATACGACCTCCTCAAGGAGGCACGGTAGGTTTACCCTCCGTCTATCGCGGATACCCCCTTTCTGACACTCTCCTCGTACTTGAAGCATACACGCGGGTGCCCCACCAGATCCTATAATTGGGGGAGGAAGGCTGCCTTTAGCGACCCGGGATGCTGCCCTTGAAGAATACCTCCCTGCGTACGAGCGTAACGAACAGCCTGGGCTCCCAGCGATAAGGGTCTTTAGCGATGAGTAACCGCGTATCGCCCATTTGACCATTGTATCGTTATTGTTGCTATTGTTCCCTCGTCATTGATATCTCACATACCCGCAAGCACGTCTATTGTGACGTTCTGTATTGTAACTTAGAATGTATGTACGACCACGCTTAGGGGTATGATATTTTTATTCGCATTTTCGTTGTGCCCTTCTGCTGGCACTAGCCGCGCATCTCCTTCCAGATGATTGAGGGGTACGCCATCAATTTTGCCATCGATGGTCCCGATGGCACATAACTTGTCAAATTATCATGCACATCCTTAAATCCTTCTCGTGGGCCCTGAACTTATGTAATAATTTTGTAACATCGCTCTGACTATCGAGGTTCTTCCGGGCTCTGTAGTCACTCCTAAACAGTATTCCTTTAATGCCTCAAACACCCAGATCTCGAGGGGGGTGGCAACCCCGGGCCAGACATGTGTCACCCATCACTTAGACCTGTCCCCACTAAATTTCATATACGTGTAGATGCCATCGCACTGTGACCGCAGATTCGAGCGTCTCTGAACAAGGGAAAGCTACGCTCCCCTATAACATCTAAGAGAGTACCCAAGATCTTTGGGATGGTTCAACGGGCAAGGCAATCCCTTCGCACGTTGTGTCGCGTCACCCGCAATTCCAGATGATCCCAATTCTCTACACACCTCACGAGCCGTAACACCGGAGAAAGCCTACTTTGATAATTTCAGTAGGTTAGTAATAAGGACTCAAACAGGAGGGGATCAGTGGAAGTCGTGTGAGAACGAAAATGGCGTACAGAGGGAACGGACGGACGCGGGAAGTCCGGACACACATGATCAGAAAAAATCTTGGAATAAATCGATAAGGATGGCTATGATCAAAGGGGATAATACCATTTATTACTACTGTACTTATTATTGCTACATGACGTAGATGTAGTGTTGCCGCGGTCCAACCTGAGTGTGGTCCGGTCCGAGCGATCAATTCGGCACTAACACTGGAAATCGAGTTACTCGGTGGCGGCGGTGAGGTTTAGTATTACCAGCATGCGTATAAACGTGGTGGAAACATTGCACAGGATGCAATGCCGGGTTCAGGAACTGTAATGAAGTATGCAGGTAGTTGTAGGTAGCCGTGCGGAGGTGATCATGTGAAAACGAATTAAACGATTGTTCCGTGGTTCTGTTTGGTGGATCCAACAGCTGTGCAGTGCACGGTGGTGCCTCAGGAGAATCAGGACCTTGGCATCGGCATCACGCTGCTGAATGTGGTGATATTGCGTGAACCAATATTACAGCTGTCAGCGTGATACCAATGCCATTCTCCGACACTGGGGGAAGAGGCAAGATGCCGGCGAAATTCCCCCAGCAGGACATCATGACCCAGGAGTTGACGCCTCAGAGGTATTTCATGTTCATCTTTCATCGTGGAGGCCGCAAGTGTAATGATCACGGTTCGGGAACGGCCGCCTTGCGTCACGATGAAAATATGTACTGAGGGGCGAGTAGGGCCTGTTTAGCGCGGCTGAAGATCGTGAATAAGCTGGGCTTTTCTTTGGATACTAAGGGTGAGCGAAGCTTGAATCCGCTTAGACATTTCCGGATGTAGGAAAATCTTGCCGCAACGTCCTCGATCAAGGGACGCCTTGCAGGATTGACGTGG
Organism: Russula ochroleuca; assembly: GCA_015178965.1. Classification (NCBI taxonomy): domain Eukaryota; kingdom Fungi; phylum Basidiomycota; class Agaricomycetes; order Russulales; family Russulaceae; genus Russula; species Russula ochroleuca. The sequence goes on from WHVB01000023.1 coordinate 270,227, forward strand.
GTCATCTCGTCAACCAGATCTTGCATAAACTCAAAGCCGTGGTACTTCTAGTAACGTAACCCATCAGAATTTTATGATAGGCTATGATAGGCGGCACCGCCGATTTTACCTTTATGAATTCCTGTCGGACAAGATTGCCCAGGTAATATATGTCCGTGTAGAACGGATTGCACCGGGTTACATTCCGGTGTTCAGGTGCTGACTTATCACCACCGCGAAGCGGTACATCAAGCGCCCTTCGTGAGAGGTACTGCCGCGACAAGCCAAAGTCGATCAGGTAGTAACGCGGAGGCCGCTGCGTCCGGGTGTATCGCTTAGCCCTGGCTTTGAAGTCCCTGCGTCGGTCAATTTGCGTGGGGTGAAATCCTTGGGGGTACATCTCAGATGGGTCAAACATGATATTGTTCGCTGTGGAGTCCCTGAAACGATCTCGCATCAAAAAGTGCATCCTATCTGTAAGCGTTCAACCGCACCTATGTGCAATGTTTCGCTGGTGCATGAATTGGAGACCCTGATCCAAGGCTCTATCAGATTCATTCTTGACGACGGATGTCGGAAAGATCCCACCTCACAAATTTGAGTGAAGAACACCACGAATTCGTCAAATGTTTGGAAACGAGGGTTATCGAAGGGACGCAAAAATGGCATAACCAACAGCTTCTGACCATTTTGAGGCATCTCAATAATATCCAACAAGGGCACACAATGATTACGAGGATCCCGAGAAAACTGTCGTGATGAGAATAACTGCGTAATTATCAGTTCATGTGGTCCCTCGTCGGTGTAGACTTTCTTGAGCATGACTTGCTTGCCGTCGCGTCGGCGTGTAGCATCCATTGTAGCGCGTGACTAACGTAATACGGTCTGTTAGTGTCGATAGCACGAGAAGAGGGGCACCAACAATGTTAGGCTGCCCGTCTTCCACGGCGAAGAAATCTTTGCCCAATCTTATCCACGATGGCTCCCAATTTGGGTGATAACGAGGACGAAGCTTATATCCACGGTTATAGATGTCATGGTACTGATCCCTCCACCACTCTTCGTTTCCGAACAACGCTCCAATCGTTCTGATGGTCTGTCCTGTATGGAATTGGGGTGCTGTTAGGCTGGGCATCCACTTTGACAAGGAAGTTGGCTACAATTGAAACTTGTAGACAGTTGATTTTAGTCAAATGTGTTGAACAGACAACGGTACATAAAGCCATACCTTGTAGCTGAGTATCGATGAGAATGTCCCGGGGTGGGATGCGTATCGCAATTCCATTTCCGTGAGCATAGATAACGGATTTACATGAAGGCGGCTGAATTGCGCAATCCGCCTCATGTTCCTCCCACGTCTGCTGTACAAACATGTGTTGATGGCCGACCGATCATGCATCACGCATCACGCATCACGCATTTATTGTGTACCAGTGCTGAGCGTATAGGCGGTGTAGGGGCTATGGACGCCGAACGACTGAGCCCCAGGCGCGAGAGTGGCGAGGCAATCTGGGATGGAGAGGAAGTAAGTGATGAGAATGTTGAGTGTTGAGCGGTGGCCGGTGACATTCTAGGACACCGAGGACATTCAATATTCAACTCCGACCTCGGACTTTGATCGTGAGAAAGTATTGCCGTTTGCTTACGTACTGTAATCTGGATCGATCTGGATTTTCAATGACTTGAGTTCAGTTTCCTTCAGCATGCAAGCACGAATACTCATCCTTTCATCAAAGTAAAACACTGAACACAACACTAGGATGGGATAAAATCAACTCCACAAATCAATCATCAAAAGATGGAGGGATTGTTGAGATATGACTTGGAGGAAAATGTCTCGGATTTTTAGTAAACTCTGAGGCAGAACTGAGCTTACAAGATGGAATTGGAAAAGGTTGTTCAATGATAGTATGCTAACGCCAACTGGAACTTGATAAGTCATGGTTCTGATTTTCTGAACAAGCTGCCAGACAGAAATCTGAAAACGTGTGGGCCTGCGCCACGGCCACCCTGACGCGTGTCCGACACTGTCCATGATGCGCCCTTTTCACATCAAACCTCAATGCTTCCGCAGTTCGTATTTGGTGAACGCTGAGCACTGAGGATTTATGTGAAGGATGGGGTTTCTGGGGTCCGATCGAGAAGAAAGCAGGTGATCCACGTGTTCCGGAACTCCAAAGCACCTATCGGAGTCTATCAACTTAGGCAGGGTCGATGGAACGAAATCATCCACTCTGGGAAGGAAGTGAGGAAAACGCTGGCGGAACGAAATGCGGCGTGGGAGATAACGAGGTCTCAGCGCTCAGCGTTCACACTGTACTCCCCCCCTCGGGTCTTCGCAATTGGCCTCAGCGCACTCCAAGCTATCGGCCGTGAGAAGTGCGACATATTTCTCGAATTTCTTATCTTGATTGTTGTCTCACTTAAAGGCCCATGGCTGAGTTTTTAGAATACGAATGGCGGAAAAGGTGAGAGGCCCGAGTTCGGAGCAGAAATGATCGGATCGGAAGTCCGAAAATGGAAAGTCATCCCTCAACTCATTCCACCATGCATCCCCGATCACTGCACGCACCACTGACTTCGTGGCCTACGACGACCCATGATCAGAAGATTGTGCAATGGTACTGCCTCGAGTCGCTCCTAAAAGAACAGCTTTTAACCCCTCACACCACTTGTAAGCCCATCAAACTCCCCCCTTCCTTCGGTACAACCGTGCAAGCTCGTGATCCTTCGAACTCTCATCGTTGCCCTCTTTCATGAATCCTAGTCACCAAGACATCCCGCCCAATGCAGGGGCTATCGTTGTGACCACGATCCTGAATGCCATGGCGAGGCAACTTCCATCGTCACAAGAGAAACGGGGCGATGACAAACTCGAACTGACCCGTGAGATAACGGACAAATTCAAAGCTGTGATCGCAGAAAGTGACAAGAGAACCATCGAAGATAAGATAATCTAGTGAGACCCTCCTCTCTGAGGTAGCATCGCCGCTAACGTCCGGTAGTGCTCGGGAGATGAAGCAAGTGTTAGATACCAAATCGGGGTTTTCAAGATTGAAACACGCTCGGGGATATCGTAGGGCTTGCAGAGATGCATGCAGATACGCCAAGGTTGCCCTCGCATGTGACCTCTCGTGTTGTATATCTTATTACTCCCATCACAGTCTGCGTCGGAAAGAGGCAGGGACGAAGCCCAGTTTCACCACCAATTAGGTACGTCATCGGGACCTGGTCAGTTCCGCATTTGCACCGTATACATGAATTTGACTCTGTCCATGGATTAGACGACAGCCATGGTCGTGTGGTGTTGACTGCCCGAGCTCTATACCGATGCTGGCTCAGCTGCAAGAATGCATTCCCGTCACCTGATTTGAAGAAAGAATGGGCAAACGACGTGTGGAATGAGGCGTGTGCAAAGGAGGCATATCCTGATCTATTTCGCCAAGACGAAGAGGCAGGTCCCGTTTTTTTGATACATGTGGCGCAAATTTACCCGGACTTTCAGTTCGTATATAGCAGCTTGGGCTTCCTCAACGACATTAAAGTGGAGATTAAGCACGCCGTGGAGTCGTTGTATGGGTTTGACACCAGTCGAGCTCCTGATATAATCAGCCGAAATGCAAGTCGCGCGCAGGCGCTGCTGTCCAATATGACTTTCATTTACCAAGTACGTCTCATCTTATCGCCATATGTAGCCAACTGAGCATCGCCATGTGGGTTACAGGAACCCAACATTGGCGGGCCTCCACACTATCCATATCGACATCCCATTATCCAAAGAGTCATCAATCTCACGTGGTTCGAGGATAAGGAGGACGACGGGATTGTCTTTCATGAATATTTCGCACCCATCCCATTTGAAGTTATTGCCCTTGTACTCACAGTGGTAAGGATGGAATCTACGCGCCCTTACTCTGGATGCTGACGGGTTGTACTCGTCATCAGGTCGAGTGCTGCATCGGGGAGTGGTCTGATGGCACATGGAAAGAGTCCAAATTTACCGAAGAGCGCTATAAATCCATTTACCTTTCGCATGTCAACACACTTCTTAACCTCCATAGCCACGGTCAACACCAACAAGGCGGAGATCTCCTGGCACAGATACAATATGACCTCCTCAGGGAGGCACGGTATGTTTCCCCTCCGTCTACCACGGATATCCTTTTCTGACCCTCCTCACCGACTTAAAGCATACACGCGGGTGCCCCACCCGATCCCATAACGGGGGGAGGGGCAGGAAGGCTACCTATAGCGAACCTGGATGCTGCCCTTCAAGAATACCTTCCTGCTTACGAACAGCCTGAGCCTGGGATCCCAGGTATAACGGTCTCTAGCGAGTAGTAACCACATGTCGCGCATGTTGACCGTTGCATCGTTATTGTTGTTGCCGTGTCGTTGATATCTCACATCCGCAAGCAAGTTCGGTGTGACGTTCTGTATTGTAGCTTCGAATGTATGTACAACTATGCTTCGGGGTATGATATTTTATATATTTATTCGCCTTTTCGTTGTGTGCATCCCTTCCGCTGGGCACTCGCCGCGCATCCCCTTCCGGTCGGTTCAACGACTCGGTTGAAGCGGCGTGCGCCATCGATTTTGCCATCGATGGTCCCGATGGCACAAAGTCCATATTAGATCATTACAGTAAGCGTCTGGTTCCAGGGCAGACCACGATGACCAGGTTCTTGTAAATAGAAAGCTTGTAAAAAAAGCTTATTGTATCTTCCCGCTGGTGCGACGACTCGGACATGCCCGCCGCAGCCGTAGCGGAGTCTCCGATGGCGCGTGGAATTGCTCAGCGCTCAAAGTTGCTAAACTTTTGCCATGTGTCAAAGAGTGCCTTATCAAAACCATCAATCATATCCCCTTTGGCCAAAGGGACACACTGTGTACGAGTCTATGCGATACCATATGGAGGTAACGCGTAACGCGTAACGTCTTGCACCTGCTCAGGAATATTCCACCCTCCAGACTGATGCCCCAGGCTTCTGATAACTCGATAAGGCTGCCGCAGTCCATTGCCTTGCGCCCATTCATTTATGAAGACAGATAACTCAGGACCTTGATCGTTTTTGCCCTCAACCCAAGGCGCCAACCTCGGGCTTCCTTGCCTCATCGCTGCCTGTGATCCCAGTCACAGTCTAGCCATACTCTGAAAGAGGCATGGTCGATCAAGAACTTTCTTCATAGACACGCTGCGCATTGTCCGCACAACGATTGTCTTCTGTGGTCGTAATTCGGCCAGGGACGGAGGTCAGATGCTCTGTGCAGAACTTCTGCGGACTGGATGCTGGGAAAAAACTATGTTTCCCAGAAAACTTCTCTGCCTCTCATTTCTACGTCCGTATTCCGTCGATGGCACGTCTCGTTGACATCCTTGAGGCGTTGAGGTTGAGAGTTTCATCTGTACACATGGAGATACGCTTCGACGGCTCTTGCTCCTTCAGGGTAATATCTAGAACGTGAAGGGCTCTCGCATACATGCACGCAAGTTCATGGCCAAGAACAATTCACAGTGTATGGCCAGCTTTGGGTCTGTACTTTGGAATCAACGTAATTATCATACAACGTCCCAGCCTTACACCTTGCAGCTGTATCTGAAGAGAGGGTGACGCCATCGAAGATATGCGATCTGTCGTGCCAGATTTCAGCAAAGAGTCCCCCTAGTCGACAAAATCCACCACCAAGTCCTTCACATCGGGACGGAATGCCTCGATGCCAGCCTTGGCGGGGATGACGTCATTTGCCCCCAGAGACCGAGCATTGGAAAGCCAGTCGTGCGGAGGTATCGCGAGTAGAGCTGAAGATCCATGCGATAGTCGTAGAAAGGTGTCGCATGGTGCGGAATGCCGTCGTGGACCGCACGTGTTCGATTACAGTAATTGGATTTTTTTTTGGTTTGAGTCCATTCGAAGATGGGTTCGACTTGGGGCCGCGGCATATTTAGATCGAGGTAGTACGCAGCCGCGACAACATAATGGTAGTTCTGTGACGTGTTCCTACATTTAAGGGTACGATAAAGCAGACGGGAGGTGATGATTCCGAAGACGAATAGATACACAGCACAACAGCCAGCCCTGGTGCAGGTGGAGTAGAACGGGCGGGACCGAAGGGGCCTCGGGCGCTGGAGGTAGAACGTTCATGCGCTCCATAATACCAGATAAGATCCGACAAGTGGATTCAATAGTTGAAGTTGCGTTGACATTCATTGAAACCTACAGCATAGGATTGCTTCGTCCTAGTATCATCGGTGAAGTCGGTCTCACCGTCTCATAACTGGCCATGCTGGCATGATGATGTCGCGCAGCAGCCGTATGACGGAGAACAATGTACAACACACCTGGGGTTCTCGAAGAGAATGTAGTAGACTTGTGGAGTACGCTCCGTTCATTTCTGAAATTCTGAGGAGAGTCGGACAGGAGTATGCTGCTTTGGCCACACGTCTTGCGATATCAGTTTTCTAAGCGAGTGCACGAAGAGTGGAATACAGTATCCCGAAAAAGTCAGTTCGTACACAGTACCAACAGCGACCTGAACGAAGATTAGAACGAAGATAAACAAATCGGAAAGAATAAGGCCGGTTGTGGGCCGGGCCAGCCGGTCAAGCCGGTCAAGGCCAGGTCGCTTGTTGCAATACCAAGGAAGGGTTGCGAACAGTGCTGCTGTGAAACCCCACGAGGAGTATGATACCTGAAACTTATCATGCGAAGGCCGGCCATACTTGCTGGGGAGAGCGCTGCAAAAGCAGGTGATGAAGCTGTCAAGCCTGTCAATGTGAGGCCGCCAGGCCGGGTCACCTTGACGCTACGACCAGGGCCGCTGGGGACACGTGCTGTAATCAGCAAACACTCGTCCGAGTTCGTATCCATCTCTTCAATGTCTCAAACTGCTCATGAGGACCCCGAGAGGGGAAACGCAGGTGTGTGTTACCTGTCGCTTTGGCCTAGTCTTCTCCAAGTTCACAAACGTAAATGAAATAGACGGCAACCAGAATCAACCCTTGAATCAGCCAGGACCGAATCAGCCATTGCAGTCATTGCAAGGAGAATCCAGCTTCGGTGACAGCTCTGGACCATTTTTCTCCATATACTCCAAAGTCGCAGAGGAGGAGGACAGGAAGATGGTTGAACGCTGGCAAAAAGATGCTGATGGGATCCTCATCTTTGTGAGTCCCCCATATTGACATCCATGCTGCTTTGTGCATAAATCGGAACATTATAGACCGGTCTATTCTCTGCTGCTGTTGCTGCGCTCCTTGCTGTGACAGTCCTGGACCTGAGGCCAAGCAGTCAGGATACCGCTGCATTCTATCTTGGGAACATCTACGGGGTTCTCGCCGACCCAAACGTAACACGCGCATCCATCCCCTTCCCCGCTAAGCCACCCCCGTTTTCTCCGCCGACACATGCCGTCTGGGTGAATTCACTCTGGTTCTTGAGCCTGGTTATGAGCCTTAGCTGTGCTCTGTGGGCAACATCGTTACAGCAATGGGCGCGTCGATATATCCGTCTCACTCAGCCTGCGCGGTGCAGTCCAGAGAAGCGAGCGCGAATACGTGCATTCTTTTCCAACGGCGTAGACAACATGCATATCCCCTGGGCAGTTGAAGGATTGCCCACGCTACTACATCTCTCCCTGTTTCTCTTCTTTGGCGGTGTGGTCATTTTCCTCTTCAATGTCGACCAGGGCGTCTTCATCTGCGTGGTTTCGTGGATCGGGCTTTTCTCAGTGGTATATGGATTGATCACACTGCTACCATCAATGCGGCATTATAGCCCGTACTCTGCCCCACTTTCTATACCAGCCTGGTTCCTATGCTTCAGCACCCAATTTGTTACCTTTAAAGTTCTTGCCCTCGTCACTGATAGTTACGGTTTCTATCAGACCTTAGATCGCTGTAATAACTTGAGTGGCCGTTATCGTCGTTGGATGTTTGGGGGTGTGGAGAAGGCTGCCGAAGAAATGACGGAGGAACAGTCATCGGAGATCGACGTCCGCATCTTGGGCTGGACAATCAGCGCTCTGGGCGACGATGACTTACTGGAAAAGTTTTTTGAGGCCATCCCAGGCTTCTTCAACTCAAGGCTAGTGAAGCGTCTCAAAAGAGATTTCCCCGTGACGCTCCTCAAAACGTTCTGGGGTGCGTTGGGTGGGTTCATGGGCCGCACTTTGTCGTCCAATTCGGTCACGGAATCAGTCAAATCTCGTCGGGTCATCATCTGCAGGGACATCATGAGCCAGATACCTTGTCCGAAGAATTACATGCCCGACAATCTCCGCTCCCATTTTGATCAAGCGCCAGTATCCATTGAGAGGTCGCAGGCTATGGCACAATGGTTCACTCATACGTCGCGTAATGTTTCTTACGCTGCGCGAGCTAGAGTTGCCAAGAATCTTCCGAGAATACAGGAATGCGATGGCCGTTGGATTGCGCTCGCCAGGAATGTGTATGGCCTATCGGAGGGTGACCTTCAGCACGATGTCGCACTTGGCCGGGACAATGTGTTACTTGCCACCTTGATCGACGTCTCTCGCCGAGCCGTTCGTTCCCACGAGTGGCAACTTGTGGGGGCACTTACTGAATTTGACATGTGCCATACTCTTCCTGGACTGCAGCATGACTTCTGTACTCTGTGGGACGAAATTGTCCAAGAAGCAAGGAACCAAGGGCATTATACCACTCCTGTTTACATTCTCCGCGATATCCGCCATCTTTACATCACTCTACACCAACACACCAATGCTGCCCCGACTGCTTTCTCTGCTTCCACCGACGACTCCGACCCCATTCTATCCCAGCCGTCATCATATCCCGTGTGCGGCATCGCAAGTCATCGCCGAGGCTCGACCGCTCATGTTCCTGATCCTAATTCCCGTGCCCAGTGGTCTCTGCTTACTCAACCAAGCGGTTCACACAACACCTCGCCTCACTACTCTACCTCTGGCGGTAGTACCGTTTCACGACAAGTCAAGGAAGTAATCGTCGCAGGACCCCCTTTCCCATCGGATCCGACAATACTTAGCAAAATCGGAGATAGCTCTCAGGCTCTCGCAGCCACCTCACCGGCCTTACCAGTTTACATCAGCCCACGTCCCACAGACGCTGTAGCCGATGCGCTGCCAGCCATTCCTCCGGCTGCTATATTGTCTCATCCTCTGGAAGGAACTACGCAGCGGGATATGGTCCCACCCTGCGCAAAACTAGACATTAATGAAATTTTGTCTACCGAGCTCACACCAGCTACATCTACACCGTTGTCAACGCCCGTATCCGCCCCATCTGTTCTGAATGAGACATCGCCTTGGGATGCGGGCCCCGCTTCTACCTCCAATTCCTTGCTCCCTGCTCTGTCTATCGTCGGCTTCAGCATCCCCGACTCTCGTCCACCATCACGGGACTCACCCCTGAAATTAGCAAGTCTTATTACTCTCAGTGGCACGACACCCTTCCACCTAATCAACACTGATATGCTGCCGCGCTTACGTGCACGTGGGCTCGTGAATAGTAGGAATAATTGCTTTGCAAATGCAGTGTTGCAACTGCTCGTGCATTGCCCCCCGTTCTGGAATCTGTTCAGGGACCTGGGCAGGCTGATGGGGCAGCGAGGATTAGGGGAGGGTCAAGAGACTGGTAGTGACGCGACGCCGCTGGTGGATGCGAAGGTTAAATTTTTGGGTGAATTCGTTTACAAAGAAGACCTGTCGGCGACGCGACAGTTGCAGCAGAAGGCTGCAAGGGGAAAGACGAGGGAAAATGAAGAGGAAAAGAAAGGGCACGATGTTGTGGATTCTTTTGACCCGAGGTACATGTATGACGCGATGAAGGAGAAGAGGCAGCTCAAACATTTGCAGGTACGTAATCGTGCCCAAGATGTGCCCTTCTGTTACTCTGATTCGTGCTGGCCTATTATGTAAAGGACGGCCAGCAGCATGATTCCGAAGAGTTTTTAAACCTCTACCTGGATGCGCTCGATGAAGAGTTGGTCCAGGTATGCGCTTATATTAGCACGTACAAGCCGGTCTCTGCTCCAAGCGTAGAGGGACTCGTGGAGGGAGAGGCTCAATCAGCCGAGGGCCAGACTGACGTGGGACAGCGAGGCTTCACGGTGCGCCAATCATTCTTTCTCTCTCTACATTGTGCTTGACGTATCGATGGAAACGAATAGGCAAGTTTAATGGAGTCGCCCATCTCGCAAGTATTCGGTGGAAGGTCCCGTTCGACCGTATGCATCCCAAACCAGCCTGACACCATCACCATCCAAGACTGGCGATTACTTCGACTCAACGTCCAGGTCGGTTTCTTCGTTCTCCCCCTTCCACCTGCAAGTATTGTCATGGCGACTAACCTCCGAACCCTTCGCGTAGCCCGATTCGGTACACACCATTCGAGACGCACTCGCACTCGCGCACGTCTTGCAGCCTCAACTCCCACAAGTCGGCGAGTCTAGTTCAATGGAGGCGAGCAAGCAAGTGCTATTCGAGTCACTGCCGCCCGTTCTCGTCCTCCATCTTGGTTGCTCTATGGACGATGCTGCAGTGGATGGTATAGTTAAGATCACCAAAGCCATTCAGTTAGCGCCTGAGCTCGAAATCCCACTCGGTACGATTTCTCATTCCTTTCCTCCCGTGCTAGTGAAGGCTAAGAATCTCTCGTGGCTCGTCGGTCCAGAAATCATGGCACCCGTTTCCGGGAGATCTGCGGAGCCCGTGCCAGTGCACTACAAACTCTATGGCGTACTTTACCACCACGGTGAATCCACAGGCAGCGGGCACTATACGGTCGACGTGCTCCACCCGAGCGGAGTCGACGGTAGTGGGGAAGCTTGGTTACATATTGACGATGAAGCTGTGAGCACAGTGAGGCACGAGGACATGTTTGGGGGCCATGATAATGAGCGGGTCGACGACCAGTGTGCTTATATGCTACTTTATTGTCGCACTGCTCCTACTCAGACATAATGCATAATGACCTATTTAACGTTTTTTCACATTCATACTTCTGCTGTGCCGTTTGCAACGGCCCCCACCTTGACCCCGCCCTGGCCCTGGTACTGGGGCCCGTGCAGGCCTGACCGGCCAAGGAGTATGATACCTGCACCCACAACTAACGCCATAACGGCGTTCGCAATCTGCTCTTCGAGCACGGACCAAGCAGAAGCAGCCTCAGCATCGGGTCGTCCTGGGGTCAGTTCAACCCGGTGGGCCTTGCCAGCTTGCCCACCCACTGGCATTCTATTATAACGGGCACGGCAACTCCGACCTACACACGACCACCCCACACTCTGGACATGACATTGCTGCCCATAGTTAGCTAGTTCTGACTCATTGAACAGTACATGCCTAATCACAATGCTGTACGTAGTGACAACGTGCCAGTGACCGCCTCTGCCTTTGTTGTGCTGTACGCGCTGCGGAATATAAATTTGGATTTATTGCTTGAAAAATACCGGGCCACATGGCATGGAATAAGCGTATAGCCGCTTGTAGAGTAGCACTTGCCAAAGAGAGCTCGAGGGGTTCAGTTTCAGAGAAGCGAGAAATGTGAAAGTTGATTACGGCGAAGGCCGGAAATCTGGAAGAGGCGCCCAAAATTGGGCGCCTTGTCCACTGGCACCCTCGCTCGCTATGTCTATGGCTACGATATAGGACAGGATGTTTTTACATGCGCCGATGAAATTTGTCAGAGAAACTATAGTGAGTACTTTGACTTTTGAGCATATTTTGAGAGGTCACCCTTTGCTAGTTTGAGGACGTCAACCGCAAGCCCTGAGCGCCCTCGCCCTCACCACCCCGAGGCCTTCTTTCCCAAGAAATGCCATTGTCACCCACCTCCTTCGTCGGCTTCGCTTAAATTCGACAGCGAACTTGACGCTCCTGGCTCTGAAGGTTCCAGTTCAACAAATCAGCGATTAATCAGCGCCCGCAGCAGGCGCTAGTTGTGGTGCCATTTTGGGTGGCCTCACATGCGTTTTGAGCATGTTTCGACACGTGCGTACGCTTTGTCACATCCTCTATTGCACCCCACTCCACCCCCACGGACGTTGAGAGTTTCCCTTGCTTTTGCGGTCCCATGGCCGACTACGAGATCTTCCGCGAACAGCTTGCAATCAAATATCCTTCGTACGGACATGCCCTGTGGGAGCCAAGTCCAAGGAAACCGGATAGGCCCGTGCAAGTTGGTGACGTCGGTTTCATACGTGGAGGCAATTTCCATCGTCTTTTCAACGCTCTGCTTCCAGCAGACGATCCATCCCAGGAGCTCGGCGTGCCAGAATATCATGAACCCCTCGTCCCCAACTTGTTGGATCATCACCACACGGGTTCTCTTGATCGCAATAATTACTGTTCAGACGGGGTCAACGCAGAGCCTGATCATGGATATCATGCCCGGTAAATGCGATTTTCACTCTGAACCTTTCTTTGCTGACATCGTCTCAGCCCAGACGACTTTCCACGGATCTCGTTTCAATGCAGTAGGACTCGAGGAGCAGTATTATCCCTACCTATAACGGCACGGCGTGAAGACACTCTTGCGCTGGGTGATTTTGGCCGGTGGATAGTGAAGCATATCGACAGCTGGTTCGCATTCTCCCGAAAGCTTGGGCTGGGGATCAAACAGATGGAAGAGATTATTCTGGTTACTGGCTGTGATCGCACGAGATCCTGGACAAACGCTGCATTCTTGGGAAACCAGATTAATGCACAGGTCTCATTTGGAGTAAAGGTCGAAGGCCCTGGCACCAGCATCAACTTCCAATTCTCACCTGAGAACGCTCGGGGGGCTGTCTTTCGCCATGGGCCTGAAGGGGAGGTACGTTTGTACGCCGTTTGAAACGATCAACGAATTTGATATGGTTTTGGGACGGCTTTATGCCCATTAGAACCTGCCCGAGAATCAATGTGTATTTATTCGAGGATTTCGTGTTTTTCGTTCCTTCTGGTTATTGCCAAAGCATTTAAAAGCGGCCGCGGGTCCCTCTCGAGACCCAGGTGGGTACGATAGTGATCCAGACACGGAACTTGTGTCAATACCCGCGATTACAAAGGTAAAGGATTCTGTATTGATTCTGTACAACTTTTCTCAGTCCTCTCTGATGTTTTAAAGTACCGTGATCCTCTTCACCTTTTATTAGACTATATCGCTGAGGTAAGTATTGCTGGCCTGGTGTCTTATTTTTGCTGCCCACAATACGCTCGATCTTAAAATGAACTATACAGCAAGCATCTGATTGCGATGCGGTGCTTGCTCATGACAATGACTTGGTGATGATTAACGGAATTGGCCATGGTACTGTGAGTGGACTCTTAATAGTAGATGCATCATCCTTATGACGTTGACAGTTACCGGAAACTCTCGAACCAGACGTGATGGCGAATCTCCTCCGGAGGTCCAACATAGGGATACATAAAGTTTTGTGTGGTGAGCTTCCAACTCGATAGAATCACGACTTTGATGTTCACGAGGGCGTCCACCCAAAAGATTTGTCCCCGACCAATAGCCCGAGTGGTTCAAACACCAATATGGCGAGTGTGAAGGTAGCTATGCTTCCAATGACATTCAAGAACTGGAGTAGGCTATGCATTCTGTGTGGAATTGTCCTGCCTGACTCTGTCTCTCATGACAGACACTGCATTTCCATCCCAATTACCACTCGTCGCACAAAAAAACGATCTCGTCCACACCAGCGATTCGCAATGGATGCCTCTACGGCCTCCACCAGCTGCACGAGGCAGCTTAGCCGTGCCAACCATCCAAAGGGACACAAATAACCACAAAATTCCCATTATTTCTGTTGCAGTCCTGCTTGTGGTAAAGCAACTTCCATCGTCACAAGAGAAACTGGGCGATGTCAACCTGGATCAAGCCCGCGAGTTAACGAACAAATTCAAGCACGTGATTGCAGAAAATGACCTCCGAACTTTCGAAGATAAAATTATTTTGTGAGACCGCTTTGCCCTGAGGTGCATCGCTGCTAACGTCCGGTAGTGCTCGGGAGATGAAGGAAAGGCTAGACGCCGTGTCGGGTATCTCAAAATTCAAACATGCTCGGGTATATCGTAGGGCTTGCAAAGATGCATATCGATACGCCAAGGTTACCTTCGCATGTGACCTTTTGTATTGTATATCTTATTATTTCCATCACAGGTTACATCGGAAAGAGGCAGGGACGAAGACCAGTTTCACCACCAATCAGGCACACCATCGGAACCTGGTCAGTTTCGCCTTTGCACACACCATATACGTGGACTTGACTGCCCATGGATTAGGGCACATCTATAGCCACGTGATTAGGACCGCCCGATCTCTTTACCGATGTAGACTCAGCTGCAAGCATGCATTCCCATCACCTGATTTGATGAAAGAGTGGGCAAAGGATGTGTGGGATGAGGCATGTGCCCGGGGGGGAACACATCCCTATCTGTTGAACAAAAACGAAGAGGCAGGTCTTTTTTTTTGCCTTTGTGGCGCGGATTCACATGGATTTTCAGTTCGTATATAGCGGCATGAGGCACCTCACTGACATTAAATTGAGGATTAAGCAAGTCGTAGAGTTTTTGTACGGATTTGACACCAGTCGGGCACCTGAGAGCATCAGCCGCAATGCAATTCTCGCCCAGGCATTGCTAGCTAATATGACTTTCGTTTATGGAGTATGTCCCATTGCATCGCCATTTGTAACCAACTGAGCACCGTAATGTGTGTTACAGGACCTCAACTTTGGCGGGCGTCCACATTATCCATATCGACACCCAATTATCCAGAGAGTCATCAATATCACGTGGTTCCAGAACAAGGACGACGACGGGATTGTCTTTCATGAATATTTCGCACCCATCCCATTTGAAGTTATTGCCCTTGTACTCACGGTGGTAAGGATGGAATCTACGCGCCTTACTCTGGATGCTGACGGTTTGTACTCGTCATCAGATCGAGTGCTGCATCGACGAGTGGTCTGATGGCGCATGGAAAGAGTCCAGTTGGAGCGAAGAGCGCTACATGTCCATTTACATTTCGCATCTCAACACGCTTCGTGACTTCCGTGAACACGGCCTGCACCAACAAGGCGGAGATCTCTTGGCGCAGATACAATACGACCTCCTCAAGGGTGCACGGTAGGTTTTCCTTCTCTACCATGGATACTCTTTCTGACACGCTCGTCGCCGCACTTGAAGCATGCACGCGGGTGCCCCACCCGACCCTGTAACGGGGGGAGGAAGGTTCCCTTTAGCGGTCCTGGATGCTGCCCTTCAAGACGACCCTCTTGACTACGATCCCCGGCGGATCCGAGCAATAACCGTCTCTGGCGAGTAGTAACCGTGTATCGCCCATTTGGCCGTTATTCGTTGTAGTGTTGTTCAGGTTTTCTTGTCGTTAATATCTCGGTATGAAGTTTTGTATTGTGGCTTCGAGTATACGTACTGCACAACGGTACGTGGTGCCAACTCGGAAACATGCCAATGATACACGGTGCATGCGGTGGGGTAGAATCTGGTCAGGTCGAATCCATAATGGTAGTTGAATCAAGAACTTTCTTCATGGACGCGCTTCGCATGGTCCGTAGAACGATTGTTTTCTGTGATCATGATTGAGCCGGAGACGGAGATCAGATGTTCTGTGTCAGTGGAGAACCTGCGGACCGGAGGCTGGGAGAAAACAATGCTCCCGGCGTACCTCTCCCTTCTATATGCGCATTCTGTCGATGGAACGTCTCGCTAACGTCCTTGAGGCGTTGAGGGTTTCACATTTCACCCCTACACACGGAGATACGCTCCGACGGCTTTTGCTCGAGCTTGCTCCTCCGGGGCAACATCTAGATAGTGTGAAGGGCTCTCGCGTACACGCACGCATCCATGACCAAACTATTCACGATGTAGGGCCGGCTTTGGGTCCCCATTTTAGAATGGACAACTGATGCGCCAACGATTGCTTACATTCGTCTTCTCAAATACAATATAGTACACGGCTGTCACTCCACAGGCGACATAACTATCATACAACCCACCGGCCTTACGCCTTGAGGACTCTCGCAGACAAAAACTTATCGATCTGCTCAGCACAGTATTCCACGTGAGTTTCCAGCACAAAATGCCCCGAGTCGACCAAATCCACCACCAAGTCCTTCACATCACGACGGAATGCCTCTGCGCCAGCCTCGACGAAGATGACGTCATTTTTGCCCCAGAGAGCGAGCACTGGCACGCCGCTCGTGCGAAGGTACTCTTGCCATCGCGGGTAGAACTGAAGATTCGTGCGATAGTCGTAGAACAGCGACAGCTGTACGTCCGCGCCGCCCTCGCGGGTGAGCAGCGCCGCGTCGAGCGTGTATGTCTCCGGCGCGATGCGGGACTGGAGTCCCTCAGGCACACCGTTCGTATACTGCCACTTGGTCGGACCGAGCTGCAGGAACGGGAGAAGCGCCTGAGCCTCGGTGGTCGTCGTTGAGAATGTCGGTGAGGCCCAGTACGTGTGGAGCGGCGCCCAGAAGTCTTTGCCGAGCCCCTCTAAGTACGCATTGCCATTCTGGGTAATGATTGCTGTCACGCGATCAGGGTGTCGCACGGCGATGCGGAATGCCGTCGGGGACTGCACGTGTTTTGATTAGTTATAATTTTTGGTTTGAGTCAGCATTCGACAGTGGGGGCGCAGCGGGGGAAGGGAACGGGAAAAAGTGCGCACACCGTAATCGAAGATGTAGACTGCGAACTTGCCCACGTTCAGCGCATCGAGGAATGCCTCGATCGTGAGGGAAAGGCTGTCGAACGTGTATTGGTACTTGCGCTCGGCCGGCACGTCCGTGAAGCCGAACCCGGGCAGGTCGGGCGCCAGCACGCGGAACTTTGATGCGAGGAGCGGGATGAGCTCGCGGAACTGGAAGGAGGAAGTTGGGAAGCCATGGAGCAGAAGCAGAACGGGTGCAGTCGGTGGACCGGCGGAGCGATAAAAGACGTTCACCCCGTCGGCCTTGATGGTGTTCAGCTGGACTTGGGTCATGTTAAATAATAGGTCGAATCGAATCGCAGTAGATTACTCCAACGTGTGTGGAGTATAAATACTGCAGTGAAAGAGCATGACACATCAGCTTTCCCGCCGTGTCTGCCGTGATCGAGCCGAGATGTTCTAGGCCACCAGAGAAGAACCTCCGTCGAGTTCACGTGATTATAGGTCGACAGCTTCCTTTGTGAGAGAGCCGAGGGTAGTCGGTGCGAGATAAGTTCAGTGGACGATGTGCAGACATACAGCACGCCAAGTCGCCAACGCGCGACATCCCAGAGGGATTACGTAACTGCTCAATTGCTCGAGGACATCACGCACTCCATCCGGCTGTTTATTACCCTGGTCCCTGACAACAAACCCGCGCGTTCATGAGTAAAGACCAAGGGGGATATATTGCAGTTCTCAAGGCATCATTCGACTACACGCCCCAGTCCGAAGACGAAATCGAAATCAAGGAGGATCAGCTACTTTTGCTACTCGAGAAAACTGACGACGAGTGCGTTCCCTCGTGCCTCTCTCAATGCGTAGCTGACCGTATGTAGCTGGTGGAAAGTTAAGCCAAAGGGGGATTCGGATAGTCAGGGTGGCCTCGTCCCATCTGCGTACGTGGAGTCGGTGAGTCCTTGCCGGGTCACCACATTCGTTTCACAGGAGTCATCAATGCAACTCCAACATCGTCCACATTGTATTATCTGTCATATTGTATTCGCTGCACCATAGCTACTTCCACCCGCTCTCAAGGATATAATCCTAATTGAGTCTTTCAGCCATGCCTTCTCCATCTCTAATGCTGCGGAATCGGTTCGATGCTGATTTTATTTCTCTCTGGCATAGGCAGACCACACCTTTGTTGTGAAGGCACAATACGATTATGATGCGGTCGCCCAAGACGAGTTATCGCTGAAAGAGGACCAAACGTTGTTAGTGTTTGGCGCAGAGGAAGACGGTTGGTTGCTTGTTCAAGAGAAAGATGGTGGCAAAGTTGGCTACGTCCCCGGTAATTATGTCGAGGTTGTGTCTATCGTACCTTCCCACCTTCAACTTTGCGCTGATCATGAATGTCCCTCGTTAGGCTGTCGATGCCGCCAGTGCGTCCGCTGCTGCCCCTTCCGCAGTTTCTCACATCGTCATTCCGGATTCTCCTCCCCCGCCCTACACCTCCTGTTTGCGTTGACCCTGCAGAGCTCGTCCGCTCTACTGCCTCCAAAGCCAAGGCAGACGCTATCAAAACCTGGGCAATCTTAGATATCGACAAGAATGGCATGAAGGGCACTCTCGGAATCGGAAATGGTGCCGTATTTTTTGTTAGTGAGGCCGACAAGGCACGTTTTTTAATAAGTCTTGTTTGGCTACCCCCATGACGCTCGTGCAAAGTGGCAGATTAACGACGTCACTTCAGCTGGAATTGAGAAGTCGAAACACGTACTTATCGAAGTCGGCGGCGCGGTGGCTGCAAACCTCCACTTCCATGCGGGTAGCAAGGACGTGGCTGAGGAGATCCTAGCGAAGCTCGAGGCTTCCCGCAGTCTCGCCAGGGGGAGCACCAAGGTGGCTGCCCCCTCGCAAGCTGAGCGTCGGGCGGTGCGAGATTTTGAATCTGAACCTGAACCTGAGCACACACTCCCATCTGTCCTCATACGACGTGCGCTTCCTCCGCCTCTACCTACTGATGGCGTGCACAAGGAAAAGCTCGCTCAGAAACAACGTGCCAGAGCCGTGGCTGCCGCTGCCGAGGCGGAGCAGAGACGCAAGGAGAAGGAAAGTCGCGCTCGCGGCGAACGTGAGCGCGAGGAGCGTCAAAGACAGGAGGAGGAAGAAGCCGAGGAGGAAGCTCGGCAAGAGAAACGAGTGGCGAAGGTCACGGCAGAGGCGGCCCATTTGCCCAAGTCCTTGTCTGAGGGTCGCAAGTCCAATAAGAAACGTGCCTACCGTGCGCGCTGTCGTTTCTCACTCTGCCTTTCATTCTCACATCCTCTTCTAGGTACACCGCCTGACCCAAGTCAGACGCGTGAGTGGCGCGATCGTACAGGGCAGTTCCGCATCGAGGCTGCTTTTTTTGGTTTCAAGAACGGAATGCTGCGTCTACATAAGACGAATGGTCTGATCATTGAGGTGCCATCCGAGAAGATGTCAGTCAACGACATGCGCTACGTCGAGAAGATGATAGGCGGGCGAGGTTCGACATCACGTAAGATCGATGAGCAGGACGACGAGCCACTGGGGAAGCGCCAACCATCTGCCCAACCAGCCGCTACCTCACAGAAGAAGGCTCCCTCGATAGACTGGTTCGAGTTCTTCTTAAATGCGGGGTGCGATGTAGACGACTGCACGCGCTATGCCTCTTCCTTTGAGAGGGAGAAGATTGACGAATCGATTCTACCTGATGTTTCTGAAGGCATCTTGCGTACACTAGGCTTGCGGGAAGGCGATATCATCCGCGTCAATAAGGTTATTGAAGCCCGTCATCCAAAACCTACTACAAAGGTTGCTTCCTCGGATGCGAACCTCCTCGGCAGTGATGAAACATCGTCCTCCGCACGTGGTCCACCTAACCTGTTCACTGGATTAGGAGGTCAGCTCAAAAACGCGCTAAGAAGACGTTCAACTTCCAGCAAGACAAGTAGTACCGCTCCCGGTGCTGTCGACCTTGATGCCATCTCGACGGCCCCGGAACAGATTGCACGCTCGACAACGCCACTCGTGACTAGTCCGGTTTCTGCGCAGACTGTCACTACCACCATTACCTCGCAAGTGCAGGCCCCACCAACGACAAACTCGGCGGCCGCGTCCGGCCTCGATGACGATGCTTGGACGAACAGACCGAGCTCAACCAAGTATATCACGCCAACGCCGTCGATCCCCGGTGCACTTCCCGCGGCACCTCCTGCACCTACTCCGCCACAGCCTCCGCGCGCACCGTCTGCCCCAGAGACACCGACAGCAGCGTCTACGAACTCTGGCACCGGCGGTGGGCTATCGAAGACGGAGTCTGACATCTTTGACCAGCTGGCTCGCCTCAGCCAGCTGCGCGTACAGAACCCCGCGCCCACGCCCTCCGTCCCAGAGCGCGTTCCGTTGGTGCCACCGATCCCCAGTGTACTTCCCGCGGTACCTCCTGCTCTTACTCTGCCACAGCCTCTGAGCCCACCGTCTGCCCCATTGACGCATAAAGCAGCGTCTACGGGCACTGGCACCGGTGGTGAGCTATCGAAGACCACGGAGCCTGACATCTTTGACCAGCTGGCGCGCCTCAGCCAGCTGCGCGTACAGAACCCTGCCCCAGCTGCCGCTCCGAAACCTTCCTCTGCGCATGCACCTTCGCCCTCTGTCACAAGTCCACTACCGGTGGGCTACAACCGAGGGCTGGGTGTGACCGACGCTAACCTACCTCCCTTCCCCACTGGTACTCTACTTGCGATTCCAGATTTCCCAACCCAGGTACCCGCATCGCCACCCACGCTCCCAACTGACGTAGTCGGAAACGCTGCGACAGCGACTTTGGCACGCCACCACCAGCGAAATTTCAGACAAACCCGTCAGGAGAAGGCAGTCGTTCCGGTTTCGGAGCCCGACCACCGCTTTTCGGACGAGGACGAGGTAGATATGAATGATGAAGAAGGGTTTGATAACTGTCTATGGGACATCGCCAACGCAGACGGGGAAAGCCACAATGGTGTTTATCAAATCAAAACGGTCTGTTATCGCTTGCCTAGCTTCAAACACCGGACTGACGAAACGACAATCAGCTGTCAAAACATTCATTTTCGACGATCCAGAGCTCAGCCAACCTGACGAGTGAGGACTGCCAGTAGCAAAAATACCCGCATCCCTATGTAAGACGTCAACTTCAAGTGTTTCCTGGAATTCAATAGATATAGCGGCGAATAATACATTAAGTGCTCAGATTGCTAGATGCGCAATGACTCGATTGGAATTGTTCGTTATCCTGAGTGTTGGCCGCTGAGCGCATGACTTACAATTGTTGAAACCAAGGAATGGAATCTACAGTATATAATCTTATGGTTGAGGTCAGATGGCCGCGTATAAGGCGGTGAACTAGGGATAAGCCTCCTTTCGGCCTTCAGTGGTTCAGCCTCTGGTCGGAAATACTGCAGCAAAGAAAAGCATGACATACAGTATCAGGTTTCCGAGTCTGCAGCTTAAAATTCTGCCGAGTCTGGCTGCAATGGAGTCTAGGCCACTAGACGTACCTCGGTCAAGTTCACGTGAGAGCCAAGGGGGGGCAAGATAAATTCAGCGGACGTTAGCCAATGCGCAACGGTCCGAGAGGGATTACGTAACCGCTCAATTGCCCTTGACCGAGAACACCACGCACACACCATCCCACTGTTTATTACCCTGACAACAAACCCGCGCGTTCATGAGTGACGACCAAGAAGAATATATTGCCGTTCTCAAGGCATCATTCGACTACACGCCCCAGTCCGAAGACGAAATCGAAATCAAGGAGGATCAACTACTTTTACTACTCGAGAAAACTGACGACGAGTGCGTCCCCTCGTGTCTCTCTCAATGCGTAGCTGACCGTATGTAGCTGGTGGAGAGTTAAGCCAAAGGGGGATTCGGATAGTCAGGGTGGCCTCGTCCCATCTGCGTACGTGGAGTCGGTGAGTCCTTGCCGGGTCACCACATTCCTAACGCAGGAGTCATCAATTCAATTCCAACATCGTCCACATTGTATAATGCTCATCTGTCATATCGCATTGCCCCCGCACCATAGCTACTTTACACCCACTCTCGACTTAATCCTATTTCAGCCATGCCTTCTCCATCTCTAATGCTGCGGAATCGGTTCGGTGCTGATTTTGCTTCTCTCTGGCATAGGCAGACCACTCCTATATTGCGAAGGCACAATATGATTATGATGCGGCCGCTCAAGGCGAGTTATCGCTGAAAGATGACCAAACGTTGTTGGTGTTTGGCACAGAGGAAGACGGCTGGCTGCTTGTTCAAGAGAAAGATGGTGGCAAAGTTGGTTACGTCCCCGGTAATTATGTTGAGGTTGTTTCTACCATGCCTTTCCGCCCTCAACTTTGCGCTGATTATGAATGTTCGCTCGTTAGGCTGTCGATGCCGCTAGTACATCCGCTGCTGCCCCTTCCACAATTTCTCACATCGTCATTCCGGATTCGCCTCCCCGCCCTACACCTCCTGTTTACGTCGACCCTGCAGAACTCGTCCGCTCTACTGCCTCCAAGGCCAAGGCGGACGCCATCAAAACCTGGGCAATCTCAGAGATTGACAAGAAAGGCAAGAAGAAGAAGGGCACCCTCGGCATCGGCAATGGTGCCGTATTTTTTGCTAGTGAGGCTGACAAGGCACGTTTTTGAACATCTCTTGTCCGGCTATCGCGCACATAATGTTGACGTTGATCCCCCATGACAGACGCCCGTGCAAAAGTGGCAGATTAACGACGTCATTTCAGCTGAGATTGAGAAGTCGAAACATGTGCTTATCGAAGTCGGCGGCGCGGCGGCCGCAAACCTCCACTTCCACGCGGGTAGCAAGGACACTGCTGAGGAGATCTTAACGAAACTCGAGGCTTCTCGTAGTCTCGCCAGGGAGAGCACCGACGTGGCTGCCCCGTCGCAAGCTGAGCGTCGGGTGGAGCCGGAACCTGAGCCTGAACCTGAACCTGAGCCCGCACCCCCATCTGCCCCCATACGACGTACGCTTCCTCCGCCTCTACGTACCGATGGCGCGCACAGTCCAAGTAAGAGCGTGCACTTTTCTGAGGCGAGCCCTGCCATTATTCCCCCACGCTCCGCATCTCCAGATCAGGCACAGCAAGAGGAGATCGAGGGTCTGGAGGCTGTCGCCTTGTATGATTTCCAGGCCCAGGGTGATGACGAGTTGTCTGTAGCTGAAGGCGACGCTTTGTGGGTACTCGAGAAAGATGGCGACGAATGGTGGAAGTGTAAGAATGCGAGCGGAAGTGAGGGTGTTGTCCCAGCATCGTATGTTGAGGTGAGTTTCATGATGCCTGACTTCTCGTCTCCATTTCTTGACTAAGGGGTGACTTGCAGCCCACAGGTGGAGGCCACTTACCTCCAAGCCATCCTCAACACGTTGAACGAGAAGAAGAAGAAGACGACGGCGCCGCTGAACGCGAGGCCGAGGAACGCGCCGCGGCTGAGCGGGCAGAACAAGAGGCGAGAGAGGCCCACGAACACAAGGAAAAACTCGCACAGGAACAGCGTGCCAGAGCTACGGCTGCTGCTGCCGAGGGGGAGCAGAGGCGCAAAGAGAAGGAAAGGCGCGCGCGCGACGAACGAGAGCGTGAAGAGCGTGAAAGACGGGAGAAGGACGAGGAAGGCGAGGAGGAAGCCCGGCGAGAGAAACGCGTGGCGAAGGCCGCTGCAAAGGCGGCCCGTTCCACCAAGACCTCGTCTGAGGGTCGCAAGTCCAATGAGAGACGTCCGCGCTGTCGTTTCTCACTTTGGCTTTCATTCTCACATCCTCTTCTAGGTGCTCCCCCTGATCCAAGCCTGACGCGCGAGTGGCGCGATCGTACAGGGCAGTTCCGCGTCGAGGCTGCTTTTCTTGGTTTCAAGAACGGAGTGCTGCGTCTACATAAGGTGAACGGTGTGGTCATTGAGGTGCCATCCGAGAAGATGTCAATCGAGGACATCCGCTATGTCGAGAAGATGACGGGCCGTGGAGGTTCGACATCACGTAAGACCGACGACGACGACGACGAGCCTCTGGGGAAGCGCCAACAATCTGCCCAACCAGCCGCTGCCTCACAGAAGAAGGCTCCCACAGTAGACTGGTTCGAGTTCTTCTTAAATGCGGGGTGCGATGTAGACGATTGCACACGCTATGCCACTTCCTTTGAGAGGGACAAGATTGACGAAGCGATTCTACCTGATATTTCTGAAGGCACCTTGCGCACACTAGGCTTGCGGGAAGGCGACATCATCCGCGTCAATAAGGCTATTGAAGTCCGTCATCCAAAACCTCTTGCTACAAAGGTTACGTCCTCGGATGCGAGCCTCCTCAGCGGTGACGAAGCATCGACCTCTGCACGTACCACACCTAGCCCTGGTCCGCCTAACTTGTTCACTGGATCGGGAGGTCAGCTCAAAAACGCGCGAAGAGGACGTCCAACTCCCAGCAAGACAAGTAGTACCGCCCCCGGTGCTGTCGATCTTGATGCCATCTCGACAGCCTCGGAACAGATTGCACGCTCGACAACGCCGCTTGTGACTAGTCCGGTTTCTGCGCCGGGTGTCACGACCTCCATCTCTTCGCAAGTGCAAGTGCAAGTGCCGCCAAGGTCAAACTCGGCGGCCGCGCCCGGCTTCGATGACGATGCTTGGACGAACAGACCTAGCTCAACCAAGCCCATCACGCCAACGCCGCCCATCCTAGAGCGCGTTCCGTCGGTGCCGCCGATCCCCGGCGCACTTCCCGTTCCTACTCCGCCACAGCCTCCGCGCGCACCGTCTGCCCCATTGACGCAGACAGCGGCGTCTACGGGCTCTGGCACCGGCGGTGGACTATCGAGGACGACAGAGTCTGACATCTTCGACCAACTGGCGCGCCTCACCCAGCTGCGCGTACAGAACCCCGCCCCAGCTGCCGCTCCGAAACTTTCCCCTGCGCCTGGGCCTTCGCCCTCACTCACAAGCACAAGTCCACTACCAGTGGGGTACAACCAAGGGCTGGGCGTGGGTTCTTCGCCCTCACCGCTTGGGCAGCACCTCCAAGCACAACAGACTGGCCTGCTCCCTCCACCTGCGCAGGCCGGCCCGCGCGGCCCGTTTGCTCCTGTCCCCGGCAACCAGGGCCTCCTCACGCCGCTTGTATCGACCACGACGGGGTTCAGTGGGTTCGTACCTACGCGTCCTGCGACATCGCCGTCATACTTGGGAACGCAACCCACGGGGCTTCCTCAGCCCTCCCTGCTCGCACCACAGCCTACTGGATTCCAACCGTCTTTGGGACCGCAGCCGACTGGATTTCAGCCATCTTTGGGACCGCAGCCGACTGGATATCAACCATCTTTTGCACCACAGCCTACTGGATTTCAACCATCTTTTGCACCACAACCAACCGGCTTCCAACCATCTTTGGGGCCACAACCGACTGGCTTCCAACCGTCTTTGGCACCACAGCCAACTGGTTTCCAGCCGTCGCTTGCGCCACAACCTACGGGCTATGGCATGGGGTCGCCGTTCGGGGGAGGTGTACCACCTGTGCCACCAGTTCCTCCTCTCCCCCCATCATTCCAGAATGGTTCATTTGGCCAGTTGCAACCCCGTCAGTTGTTTATTACATCATCTGTCTCATCATCTATTGTTACACTCGATCTTTTTTTGCATCACGCCGATCTCATATTTTTTGTTTTTGTTTTGCAGAACCCACAGGGTTTAATCCTGGTTTTGGACAACCGCCGTTCGGTAACGGCATGGCCCCGTCGATGTTGCAAACATCGTCTGCGCCTGCAGGACCGGCGCAGAAGGACACGAACCCAGTGAACGTGTTCGCAGCTATGAAGGCCGGGACTTTTGCCAACGACTCGGCGCCGCAGACCGCTGGTGAGGCATTCCTGCGTGCTGTCGATAGGGGTCGAGCCTCGTCCTGATTTTTTTCTCTCTCTTTAATTATCACCGTCACTGTCTATCCGATCTATTAGATAAATATGATTCTCTGCGCGTAACGCGTGAGTATTTTTTTTATCTTTTTCCCATGCGTGTCTGCTTTGTGAGCGTGTGACTGACCACCAATATTTTCCCCTGTCCTTTTCTATCTCTATCTCAGCTTCGCCGTTGAGCGCGCAGCCGACGGGGTGGGGTTTCCCTGGCTTCCCTGGAGGGTATTCTGGATTCCAACGGTGACAAGTTTTAACGACCGACAACGAAGATATCCATGTCATTTGCTTGTTTTTCTCATTGTTCTTTTTATCTTTGTCTTTTTTCTCGCCCTACAATTTCCTGACATCTCTTTTTATTTTCGCTTATGGGGGTTGTCACAACGGAACACACGAGAACCAGATTCCCGAAATAATGCATGGGCAAGAACAAATTTTTTAAATTAAAAGCGATGAAGTAGGAGTAACATATGGTAAGCGTCATGAGGGCTCTATGATGCCCTGGGCATAGCCAACACGGAGGAAGTAATCCTTAAGTCCATCCCGGATGTCCTGTGAAGTATCCCGGGCCAGCAACTCGGTCGCGAGAGGGTAGATTGCGGGAAGGTATCGAGCGAACTGTTAGTCATCATAGCCGATCAGATTGGTGGTCTACGAGGGAAGAAAGGCGGGACATACGGCCTTGTCGTCAAACTTGCAGAATCCGTGCAAAATTTCTGCGACCACAGGTGTCCATGCCATTATGTTTTTGGCCTGTGTATCGGCCTTGAGTTTTGTATAGTCTTGCAGGACACCCAAACCAAGGCTGCACGAGTATTAGGGTTTCCGTCAGAGGGGGAGGGATCACGATAAGAATAAAGAGACGGGGCTTACGGTAGTAATCGTTCTGCGACCTGTGGTCGTGCAACTTGGTGCTCCGGCCGGGGATCATAGTACATTCGCAAGAGAATGTGCACCAATGTCGCAGCACTGCTTGATTCCTGTTTTAGCAAGTTGGGAAGGTGTTTCATAAATCCTGATGGGCAACCCATAAGTCTCGCGCGGCTCTTCCCACGTGAACTCTAGGTGAACTCACCAACTTTCCACAGCCCAGTCCGGAGTTCTTTATCCTCGTTGAACATCCGCGCGAACTGGTAACTGTGGTCTAGCACCCCCATCAAGCGCAAGAGATGTTCTGGGGGAATTGTGCGGTACACCTCATCGTTCCGCAGGAGATCGTTAGTAGTTTCGATGAGCAGGAGCTGCAATACACATTTGACGATGATCTGCTTGAAGATCCGCCGGCGGTCGTTCAATGTCGACTTAGGAGACGCCTTTTGGCTGTCATTCTGCGTCGGGGACAGGGGTGCAGGGATAATCGCCTGACCGTCGCCATCTACCGCAACGTAAGGAAATTGTGCTCCAATACGAACAATGGATACCCACCGTTCGTCTCTTGAGGCTCCGGAGTACCGCTATCGATCTCAACCCGAAGATTTTCATCAAATAGTTGATGAGGCGTTGTGGTACGGAAGAGCTTGACGAAGGTCGTCGCCACGCGCTCCCATCGCGCAACACTGAGCTTCTTAACGTTGCTCTCGAGTAACTGTTGTAGGCATGAAGTACCTATCCGCGCCAGGGTGTCATTCTCTGCAGAGAAATCATCAGCGTCTACGCATTTCGAAGCCCCGCAAGAGGACATACCCTGGCAAATGCAGACGCAGAGAAGGTCCAATAAGCCGTCCAGGAATCTCTCCAGAATATCAAAGTAGAAAGTATATAGGTCAATCAAATCTCGAAGCGCCTGTATCATGGTCGTAGATAACCAGACACTCATATCCTCTTGCGTGCTAAACCGGGAAAGGTCTTGGCTCGATTTCAGGACAGCGAAGATGGGGAATAGAAGTTCCTGGCAAACAGTATCCCAGAACTCGACGGGGAATGACGATCCGTGCTTCTTGAGGGTATTGAAGAGCGAATCTAGTGCCCTACAAATAGCGCTCGAACATGAGCGAGATGAGTTAGCACGCGTTTATGTATGGGTACTCACAGCCGTCGCACTTCGAGGTCCTCCCCATTCATAATGATGTCATAGAAACCGAAAAGGACTGGGAACCAGTACTTGATCATCGGATCCTCGACCCCAATGTTCTGAGGGCCTGCTGGAGTAAGACCACATTCTGGCGTGTTGAGCATGACCGGAATGACGCCTCGGAGCATGGCGATTGCGAGAAGACTGATCTTCTGGTACTTGCTAACTTTACAGAAATCGGTGATGCAAACCGTCAGATCTGCAAAGGCGCCGTATCGGACGATGGCCGCAAAGTGCTCTTTGTTTAGTCGGGTGACAATTTCGAACGCGGAGCTCGTTATCCGTTCTGCGGGCGCAACGTAAGGTAAATATCGCGGAATGAACAAACGCTGACGTGCCAGTCAAGACTTTGGAAGCCGCAGAGAAAACGCCGAACATTGTCCGCCAACCTGAGCGCATGTTCTGGACGCGTGCTTGAACCATCTGCTGGAGGCATTGTAGTACCTGCACCAGCGTTAGTTAGGCACTACCAACGTATCATCAAAAGCTAACCATATCCCGGATCTCCGGATTCGCGTTGTGCGTCATGGTATACTCAAAAGGTCTCAAGAAATCTTTTTGAAATTTGAAATGTGGTAATTCCTCTTTTTCGAGGAACCGCATAGCAAGTTGTCGCAACGAATCGAGAGCAAAGAATCCAACATGAGGATTACTATGGCAGCAGACCTGCAATACCGTCAGCACGAGGGAAAAGGACAGCAATTTCAGAATGATCTTGCCTGATTGAAATGCTCCCCAAGAATGTCCCACAGATTCGACCACTCTAAACGTATGCGACTCATATTGTAATACGAAATCTCGACGAGCTTTTGCAGACTGAACAACCGGGGATGTTGAGAAAGGCCGGAGGACTGGATCTCTTCCCATGATACATCACACAAAGCCTGGACAAAGTCAATTATGGCCGTCTACTAAGAGGTCAGCAGCGCCACAACTTGAATATATAGATTCCCAACATACCCCTGACAGATAGTGGCTCAACGAAAACACCATGTCTGCAGCGACCGTAATGTGCGTCGAGCGGCTCTCATTCGCCAGTTCTTCGTTAGGAAGTTTGCGAATTCTCCTGAAAGAAAAGGTGCCATGATTGTGAGACAACGAGGATCGAAAAACAGATGACTTCATCATACCCCTTCCGGCCGTCTGGGACGTCAACGCCGCTACTAATCAGTTGCATATGCTCCAGCTGGCTAACACACGACAAAACTTCGTGCCATGATCCCTTAAGATTATTACCCTCGTTGACCGCCACGTCGAGTAGAGCCTTGATAGCCTCCATGTTCTTCGCCTTCATCTCGCCCAGGTTATTGAGGAACGTAAATTTACCCAGAGTTGTCACAAACGCGTTCCGTTCCAGCTCAAGGTCGAAGTAGCACACGATACGGATCGCGTTCTTGAATCCGTCCAGACACAACTCAACGACATCCATGTCGTCCGTTTGCTGCAACGGCCCGGAAATGCCAGCCAGCACAGGTATCCAGGCCACTTCAAACATGGGCCGAACATGGACGAAGTGCGATGCGCTGTAAAACTGGTCGCTCGATTTTGAACCTTTGCGCTGCGAGCGCATTAACGTTTTGAAAAGCGCCTGTCGGTACAAGTCGATGAGCCTGGTTAGTCGTCAGTAACGAGGCGCGACTTACCTCGGTTTTATTAGCCATGCCACTCGATTGAAGCATATATGCCTCTCGCTGGAGGTCCCGCCCAACGGTGGCCAAGGCACCTGCAATACCAGGCCCCGAAGCGGAAGCCTGCCCCAGGGCAGCATCCGATTCATCCTCCATACGGATCTCATTCTTCACGATCTCGTCGTAGATGCCGGATAGGAGCTCCTCTGGAAGGTCTTCACCGTCGTTGATCCCACGGTTGTTCTTGATGAAATCAGCCATCGTCATCCGATGCTTAACTTGTGGATTATGAGCATCTGTGTTCAGCATAATCGTCGAGTAGGACAGGATGTAGGCGGCATCTGCGTAATCGTTAGCACCGAGTCAGCCAAGGCGGGCGGTATGGGCCCACCTGCATTGGCAAATGGGGTCTGTGTGTTGCCCTCAATGTATCGCTCAGCAAACTTGAGCATATAGCGATCGATCTTCTGTGCCTCTCCGGGAAGGCGGAATGCT
The DNA here is from genome assembly GCA_015178965.1 of Russula ochroleuca. NCBI lineage: Eukaryota > Fungi > Basidiomycota > Agaricomycetes > Russulales > Russulaceae > Russula > Russula ochroleuca. The sequence goes on from WHVB01000023.1 coordinate 300,013, forward strand.
TGCAAGAACACACGAAGAGCATCAACGAACGCACTGTTACGGAGGTCGATCATGTCGACGAAGGCATGCATAGTCGCAATGTTGACTTCATCACTGGTAGAGATCAGCGCTGCGGTTGAAAACAGTGGCAGAAACGTACCCTTCCCCAAGGTACTCGCCAATCATGGCCTTACTCAACCCATCCGCATTAAGCAAGAACTTGGCAACGTCTTGGGGCTCTTTACTAGGGATGAAGCCAGCCTCAACAAGGAATTGTATGCCCTTTTACCAAATATGAGTCCGCAATAACTCTTAACGTACGACGACACCACGCACCTTCTTTGGCTTCTGGTTAAACCGCCTAATCCCCTCCATTAAAGTTGTCTTCTTTTGTTTCGCGCTCTCAAACCTACTCGGATCATCGGCTATATCTGGTGTTGGGCCCCTTACGATGTCGGCTAGTGGAAGCCGATCAAGTGATGCTGATGCATCTGGCGTGGGCACGCTATTACTGGGTTCATCGGACGGCGCGCCCTTCCCGGTTCCCCATGCTACAAGGGAGCGAAGAATAGCAATAAGACATTCAAGACCCTGTCGGCGAAGCTGCGCCTCGTTCTGGATTGGTGTTGTAGGGTCTACAATGGTTGGGCCACTGAGGGCGGTAGTGCTGAGGGAAGGCGCAAGAGTCGCATTCTGCGACTTGGTTGGGGGTGGCGCAGTCGTACCCGTTGATTCCGGGTTCTTTTGGCCAGGTATGCCGGATTGTGTGCTGCTGAGCTTCGTGATGGCGTTAACCAAGCTGCCAAGGGTGTCAAAATAGTCCCTTCAGCGATGCCAGAAAAAGACAGAATTAACTGACTGCTCGTAAATGTTATCTGCCGCCTCACTATCACAATCGTAGTTGATATAGATATCCACGAGCGCCTGTGGGTCTTGACAAAGTTTTGAGAGCATTGAGACAATAACTGATTTCTGCTTCAGTGTCGAGGTCTTCATTTCCAAAATTGGGATGAAAATTTCGTGAAACAAAACTTCAATCTCCTTCTTCAGCTTGGTGCGTAGGCCCGATAACGTGCGCCAGAATATCTCGACACTTAGTTCGAAAACTTGAGGCACGGAACTAACAGCGTTCCGGCTGAGGCACAAGCAGAGGTATTGATTCGCCATTTGGATGAAGGAACTCGCGTCGTGAACGCTGGAAGAATAGACGATAGCCGTCGGGGACGCAATGATGTCCATGTGAGAACTCAAGACAATAAGCACCATATGCAACGACAACAGCTTCGAGCGCATGCCGTGCGACTTGAGGTCACGTTCACTAGAACAATTGATCAGTTAAGGTGTGAAGAAGTAGAAGCGGAGGAAACCGTGTACGTGCCTTTCGGTGTTAAGTGGCTTCATTGTGAGTTTACACATTGCGCGGAACACCAAGAATGAATCCTTGATAAACAGATCTTTTGTGGTCAATGGTCGGTGATTGCTAGAGCCATTAACTGATAATTCTTCATGCTCGGGGTGTTCTCTATAATCAAGTTTTATATGCGAAACACATAAGTCGAACACGCCACTCACGAATGCACAGGGGACGCTTCCAAAGACCCGACCGATGTGGCACCTTCTTCATTGCGCTCCTCCTGGGGGGATTCTCCTTCCCTTTTCGAGGTAGCGTCTCCGGTGGGCAACGGAGTCGCAGGAACAGAGTCCGGTGATAATGATGCGACAGAACCACGCCTTGAATCGAGTCCGCTCACACCTGAATCTGCGACACTTTCGCGGTCCGTGCCCCCGAATGACTCCACTGTCTTGCAACGCGCAAACACGTGATTCACCATCTGCGTGAGGCCACCCTGAGCGACCGTCTGATTGACAGGGTCGTTGCTCATAAGAAAGATATTATACACGGTTCGCACCGCTTTGAGAAGAGCGCTCTGATGAACCAGGATAGTTTGCGAAAGCACCAGCGAGAGTAATGCTCTGACGACTTGCAGCGAGACGCCGTCCGGAGAAGTCTCGGTGTGACAAGAGGTGATCGTATGTACGACGGTATCAACAAGCGAGGGCTCAGAGATGCTCGACTGAGAGTCCCGACGGCCAGGTCCGGGTGATGGAGGAGGAGAGGGTAACGAAGCAAGAAGTGCCGAAGAATCGTCGACGAAGAACGAGTGTGAGATGAGTTTGGTGATACAGTCCAGCGAAGCGATCATCAGCTTCTCAGAACGAGTCTCACATGCAAGCCGGAGGGGCTCAAAGATCTCGCGAGGTTGGTCTCCCGCTAGATCCGCCCGGACCAATTCGAGCGCTTTCTGCGTGCTCTCGCGAAGTGGGGTGGACCGCTTGGCCTCGCGCGACGCGGCGATCGTCTCGAGCGCAGAAGTGATAAGCACCGAAGAAACGGGATTCCCTTTGGGGACTGTCAGCGAACGTCGGTGGTTTGATCTGCTCGGAGAGGGTGCGGAGGGCAAGGAGTTGGTAGACATGGATGGTGATTCTATGGTGTGGGTGCCGTTGAGTTGCATGCGAGGCAGACTCCCTCTGCGTGAAGTCGATGATACGACAGGAAGGGCTACCTTCTCAGGTGGAGTCGGCGGCAAACCGGGTGAGGATGGCGCGTCGGGAAGGGAGACAGGCCTCACAACCTGGACACCTCCTAAGTAAGCTGGTAGGAGGCAGGAATCAGGAGGACTCACGTCGGGTATCGTAGGACGGGGAGGTTCAAAGTGTTCCCCGCTTGTATCGTGATTAGAGATTTGGTCGCTGGGCGCTAGATGTTCATTTACAGCGTGAGTGCCCTGGAAATCATCTTAAGCCTCCTGATGTTCAGGTGATGGTGGAAGAAGGGTGAAACACACGTTGGGTCTATCATTGTTCAACGGTACATCATGTGGACCGTCTCCGTCGTCACTTGAGACACTGCGAGTCCCCAACCCATCATCTTCCCTTTCCTCCCCTTCCTCCGAGCTGGATTCAACGTTGATGGTATCCGGACTTGAGGCTTCTAATGTTTTTTCTAAACCCGCGTTAGCGTGCCCATTTGTTGGTGCATTGCTACGTTTGACAGCAGGCATCTCTGTGTCGCCAACGTTTGCGTCTGTCACAGTCGGGATTTGTACGTCTTGAGACGACGGTCGGGGATCCATAGCCACACACACACGAGGCTATACTTCCGAGCTGGGGAGGCGTCGAAGGAGGTGGGTGACGCGGCGGTGGGCGACCGAGTGTGAGATGATGATGGGAAACTGCTAATGGGCGCTCGCGCAGTCTCTGCGGTCTCGTAGCCACCGAATTTAAATATCACACCGTCATGAACCCCTCAATACCGCACGGCGCCTCTGCGGCCGTTCTAAAACGTTCAGAACCCGTGCCAGATGAAGCTGTCGCAGTGCAAGGCCCCAACTTTGACGAACACCCAACGCTGGAGACTCTGCTCGAATCTTATGAGCGCATCGGTTTCCAAGCAAATAGTCTGGGTAAAGCGATCAACATCGTAAACAAAATGGTGGGCGCCCCGCTCTCGTCAATGTGTATATCGCTAACAAGACATTCGTTCTCAGCGTCGTTGGCGCCTCTCCGATGAACCAATCCCTGACGATGAATCGGAGGAACGTGCCAACCCCGACTATCGCGCCCGAACGCGCTGCAACATCTTTCTCGGCTACACCTCGAATCTCATATCCTCAGGCCTCCGCGAAGTCATTTTGCACCTCGTGAAGCACAAGCACGTCGCCTGCGTCGTCACCACCGCCGGCGGCATCGAGGAGGACTTTATCAAATGCCTTGGCAAAACCTATCTCGCCGATTTCTTCCTTGATGGCGCGGACCTGCGCAGACGTGGTATGAATCGTATTGGTAACCTCGTCGTGCCGAATGACAACTACTGCAAATTCGAGGACTGGTTGACGCCTATATTGGACGCGATGCTTGCGGAGCAGACGGCTAGTGGCTGCGTATGGACCCCGAGCTCGTTTGTCCGTCGCTTGGGCAAGGAGATTGATAACGAAGAGTCCGTATACTACTGGGCATACAAAGTGAATACACAATTGTTTTGTCTCTCTAGCGCGCGCTCCGCTGAGCTTTGCCACAGAACGATATCCCCGTCTTTTGTCCTGCGTTGACGGATGGCTCCATCGGAGACATGATATACTTCCATTCGTTCAAGTCGCCCGGTCTGATCTTGGATATCGTTGGCGACATTCGAGCACTAAACGAACTCGCTCGTACTTCCATAAAGGCGGGTATGATCATCCTCGGTGGAGGTGTCTGCAAGCACCAAATTGCAAACGCAATGCTAATAGTACGCGCCATCTTTCCCCTAAGAGTGGTCGTTCCTGACAGTGACGTAGCGGAATGGTGCCGATTATTCTGTTTTCATCGTACGCCTCGCGCCTCATGTTGTAACCCTTTCCTTATTGAATCTTTGGCTTAGAATACCGGCCAAGAGTTTGACGGATCTGACTCTGGTGCACGACCGGACGAGGCTGTTTCGTGGGGAAAGATCCGCGCAGGCTCCGAATCCGTAAAGGTATGCTCTTCACATCGTGCACGTGTATGCACATCAACCCACCATGTCACCCAGGTATTTGCGGACGCCACGCTCGTCTTTCCTTTGTTGGTAGCAGCAACATTTGCACGAGATATACATCCACCGTAATCAAGGACTGACATGCAATGAAAATGTATTTTGGGCACAACGCGACTCGCTTTTCATCCCTCTACTAACTCGGCCAACAAAAGAAGCGCCGGTCCACATGGCCCGTGCTCTTTTCGTCACTGTTAACACAAGTCTATTCACCATTGTTGGTCATGACGCAACTGCGGCCCATCAATTCACCGTCAAAGCGCGACCCTTTTGCCGCCACATTGTCATGATCGTCTCTTCTGTGGGCCGCCTCGGTCCCCTAGGCTGGCATCAGAACCACATCCACAACTCTGCCAATTGTATTTTCAAAAGTCCGAGTGGCTAGTTCGAATCTTAGAACTCCTGACTCCCACAGTGCTCCCACAACCCCAATGATGTGACCGACATTGTTTCACGCAGGGACTTGCATTATCCTTTGTGGCCGCATGAACTACCTCAGCCACAAAGACTATGCTTAAATACCAGTCCCCTTTTCCATGATAAATACAATTCCATTTGCCTCTCTGTACACCCACTGAATCCAACAACATGCCCTCTATCTCACCTTACCGACGCCAAGCACTCACTCCTTCCCTTCCATCTCACATGGGGGTCGGCTCATCCCACAGGACAGCTGGCTCTGTCACCCCTCCTCATGATTCCTGGTCGAGATACGTCAACTTCGCGGGTAGTCAAAGCGATACGGATTCCACCTTGCGGAATTCTTCATCCTCCAAAAGCTCTGGTAGCTGCACGGAGGCCACCGTCAGTGACGCCACGGACTCTATCACAATGGTTTCCGGCCTGCCACTACCATTCCATAAACCTTACCAGGCGCTGGCTCCCGTCTTGGGATACTCAGATGCAGAACTTATGAAACTAGTGAGTTGCTCTCCTTGCACCAATAACCAACACGCCCTCAACTCCTCTCCCCCCACCCAGGATGTTTCCACTTTGGAAGTCACTCACACTGAGATCCACGCGCTCCTGCGGGGCGTCATTCTCGCCGGGTACTCTTGCCGATGGGCAGAGTTCGACAAGTTGCACACACTGTGGCAGAGGATTTCTGACATCATCAATGTTAAGAAAGAGGCTAAGCCTCCGAGAGAAGTCGAAGTCATTGACTTTCGGGGGGTACCTGGACTCGAATTCACCCGGGAATCATCGTGGGTCGCGATGACAGCCGAGGACTGGCAGGAAACCTATAAGGACACCGCCGACACTAATTACTTGACGGGGTTGTATAGGAACGCTATGGCCCCCAGCATTTTTAGTTGGGAAGACGTCGGTGCAGCACCAGAGGAAGACAAGGAGATAGGAGACCATCCGGGGAGGATCCATACCCTTGATTACTGTGCATTCTAATCCTCATGTATTATTTTCAAAGCACATACTTAAGAAACTGATCGCTCATGTGATACCTTTATGATGTTCACGCTTGTCATTAACCACAATATAAATGAATGTTTGTCCCTCCACTCGGATTTACAAGTCACGTGAACATCCCGGCCAATAGTTCGCTGCCCGACACGCTCCCCCCGTCCTCCCACCGACCGATCCTGACCCGAGCCGCACCCCCACCCGACACGTCCATCCGTTCCTCAAAAGAGTCCAACACAGCAGCACCGGCCCAAATAGCCGCCCTCAGCGCGCCAAGCGCCACCAGGCAGAGCACAGGGAGTGCCCAAGGGCCAGGCCAACGGCTCTCCGCCCATATGAGCGCGCGCTGCATGACCGTGTCGCCTTGTACGGAGACGCTGAGGCCTGGTGGCACATTGGGGAGGGGCGAGGCGAGGCGCGCGCGTAGCTCGACGAGCAGGCCTGCGATGAGGATGGAGAAGAGGAGCGGCGGGGCCGCTGCGCAGAATAGGGCCTTTTGGGACGGGGCCGTCTTTTTGGGGCCGGGGTGTGAGTCTGAGCGCTGGTGCTGGTGCTGGTGTGCTGGGGGTATGACTGTGGTAGAGGCGCGGCGATCTGGACGACGGGAAGGTCGGCGCTGTGGATGGGAGGTCGGGCTGGCGTAGGAGAGTGATGTGGGCATGTCTGGTCTTCTGGTGGTTGACATTTGGTCCGTATGCGATGAGAACGGCTGAATAGGTAACTCTTTCTTCCTAGTGCTAGATGATGGGGCGGAGAGGTGCAAGTTACTTCTAGATCCGCAGGAAACTGACTGAGCGTCGAGTTATGAAGTCGTCGTCGCGAGCATGACTGCCAGGCAGGATGATCGATGATCAGTCGGAGGACAGTGCCTCCTACAGCCTGAATGTGAATTGACAACAACTCACCATTCCCAATGAACACCACCATCGTAAAAAGGAGCACAGGAAGTTGAGCACAACGAGCGAGCGAAGAGGTCTTCAATCGGCTCTTCGCTTGATCTTGCACTCTCTAACTGTCACTGCGCACCTTGGACTGTCATCACGATCCGAAGCATGCAGTTCATCCCATGCTAAACCTGTACATCATGCATGTCTGTGCAGTTTATTTCTTATGCAGCTTTCGCTTACTGTATCGTGAGATTCGTGACTGGGTTATAATTGTGCTTTGAATTAGGGGGGCACGACCAAGTAGGGTAGAGCGTGAGCTAGTCCCAGGCAGTTGCGATTGTGCGCTGTACTATCATAAGTATGAGGCTATGCGGGCTTGTTGGCAGAGGGGATGAACAGAAATAGGTTGCCTCGGAGCCGACTCCGGCGGGCAAGGGCCTAGAACAGGAGGGAAATACTTTTACTCTAGCAGAGACCGACTCCGACCGACGTGCCAGTATTCTCTCAACAATACCTCCATGGCCACTCGCACTTCCTGCGGACACTGCTAGACTACAGATCTGCCTTGCTTCCTATGAGAGCCGCATAGTTTCCTCTCCTCTCCCACAATGTCCTTTTCGTTTCAATGGCCCCGCTTCTCCGACCAGTTCCATGCCGACGCTATCGAAATGCTCAACGCTGCCCTCAACAAGGGCCCCAAACCACCAGTCATCGCAGATAAGATCGAGGTTGTAGAGCTAGAGATGGGCACACAGGTCCGTCCGTCTGTTCCCGCATCACACGACCTGCTCATCGCTGTCTCGGGTCGTGTGCCAGCCCCCCGAACTCGAAATTCGCGACATCGGTGACCTCACTACGGAGCAATTTCGCGGAATTTTTCGTCTCACATATTCGGGTGATGCACACCTTGTCCTGAAAACTAAAGTCCAGGTATGTGTTGTCCCGTGCTTCATGCCTGCTATCTCCCCCCTCCGCCCCCCCCTCCGCCTACACAGTTCGTTTCTGTCTCCACCCATCCTAGATGTCTCTGGGAGGTCGAACCCTCTAAATGGTTCATGTTCACTAACATTCTCATAGGCAAATCCCCTCAACCACAAACAACCCGACATTCACCTCATGACGGGTAGTCACGGAATGTTGGCGGCAAAGCAGGCCCTCGTGGTGCCCATGCTCTTACGCCTCTCCCATTTCCGGCTCTCCTCTTACGTTGTCCTCGTTGTCTCGAAGCAAAAGGGCATCACCTTGGTCTTCAAGACGGACCCACTTCAGAACGTGGACATCAACAGCACATTCGATTCCATAGCTGTTATTCAATCCTTCATCCAGCGCGAGATAGAAGGGCAGCTCCGCCAAATGTTCCGTGAAGATCTTCCCGGAATCATCCATCGACTAAGCCAACAGTGGGTAAACGCCAAGGTTGAGGCGCCTTATCTTGCCAATTTCCCACCATCCCCGCATCCCCTTGAACCCGTGACCATGGTAATGTCCGCACCAGATCTCCGCACCCTTCGTCGGCCTAATGCTGGGCCGCCGTCTGCCGCATATGCAATTGCAACTGGAATGCGCCCGTTCTATCCCCGTGGGAGGGCCTCTTCAGGACCATCTATTGCGAGCACGATCCAGTCTAGATCTCGCCGCCCGAAGTCTCCCGAACCCACACCCACCCCAGACCCCCCAGACAGTACATTCCCCGAAATAGAAAACTTCGACCCGACCTATGGCTTGCGTCCCGAGGGTCTCCCGACCAAATCCGCCTTTCGCTCCTTCGGACGCCTTTTTTCCAAGCCCGGCCGCGGACTTGCCGATCTCGCAGAGGAATGTACCGACGAAGACGACGACGACGCTGTCGCCGATGAAAGCACGTCGTACGACGTTGCTGATTGGGATGACCCAGTACCGAGTTTCACCCCTTCTGATCCATCTGTGCTCGGCGACAACCTGGCAGGGACAAGCGCTGGCATTGAATACGAGACGGTGCCCGCCGTTGGTGGCGGTACAGTGACGCGCCCACGCGTTTTCCATGCGCACTCGCAGGTTCACCGGAATACACCGCTGTCTGCAAGTCTCGCCTCAACCTCTCGTCTTACACAAGCCGCCGTAGAGCAGCTACCACGTGCCGACCTCCCGCGCCGCCCGCACTCCCTCTACAACCCATACTTACCGCCCCTGGATGTGGCTGACCAGTTCGCTCACGCTCCCAGCATGCGTACGTACCGGCATTACCGCGACTCATCCGAGGCGCCTACACCTCCATTGTACCATTCACCTCCCCGCCGCGCCGTATCACCATCAAGTCTACACACGCATGAATCCAGCTCGCACACAGTACCCACACCGCCCTCGACCGAAGCACTCCTACCACCCCCACGTGAACGCATGCGACGCGGGTCCATGACAAGTATGAGCATGAGCGTCAGTGGCGCTACGGGCACTGACACCACCGACGCACGCATAGTACTGCGTCCTGCGTTGCACGGCGCGCTCTCTGCCCTTGCCTCGCTCGAACACTCGAACCACACACTTTCACCATATACTCGCTCCCCCTCCCACTTCACAGTACGCTCTGGCCCGCGCAGTGCACCCCCCGCACCACCACATGCCCCACCCCGCGCACGCAGGCGCCGTACGCACTTCCTCGGAGTAGCGGCAGCAGCCGCCAAGGCGTCCAAGACGCAGGAGGAAGAGCATGAGGACTGGGATGGAGGTGGGGGTGCGTCGTCGCCCCCACGGAGCGAGTTTGACGCAGAGGATATGGATCGGTATTTTCGTATGAGGGACGAGCTTGCGTCTGGAGCTGGGTCTGAGCCGGCGCCTGTTTTGGGGAACGCGTCGTCGTCGAGGTATGGGATTCGGCATGGGTGGGAACCGGAGCGTTTCCACCATGCGCGTCATCATGATCGCTTGCCGGAAGGCGTCGCGTACGCGCTTTCGCGGCGACGGCCTTCGGCGCGAGTGAGGTGACCCACCCCACTTTCGTATACAGTACTGAGCCTTTCACATTTTTGCAACGACGTTCTGTGACACCTCCCCTGCTTTCTAGATCATGTATACCTTACTCCATTCCATTACTCCCTTCTCAGATCTCAGTATTTGCGCAGTGTAAGTACAGTAGAAGTAGAAAGCGGGTCATCGTACACCGACATCACTTTATTTTCGTTGGGCTCCGTAAAAGTATCTAGATCCATCGCTCCTCACCCTGTTGTACGTGCCGCGCATCACCCCGCCGAGGCTGGGGAGGTTGTGGTTAGTATGTTAATCATCTTAACGTCGATAGTGGAAAGACTGGAGGTGCCACGCCGGCGTACATACCGCGGCGCGTTTGACAACTCAGCACGGCGTACTGCTGCTGGTCAGGGGCAGCGGGATCTCCGGGCCAGGTACCGACGGCCCGCGATTGGGATTCCCGATTCCCACGGACAATAGTCGTATTTGGGTTTAGCTCAGCATCTTTCAAGCGGGGACAAGGTAATCTGATGCAAGTACCACAGCCATGAAGTCTTCTATCCTATCAATAAATCGAATTGGAGGTCGTCATCAACGCAGTGGCAGCACTCTTTCTCTGTGAGTCGGTCCCAACTCACATGTATGCGGAACCCAAGACAGTTCTCACAGGTTCAGGGTGCCCTCGAATGCGAACAATGCCGCTGTCACCCTCCCCGTAGAGATTATCCATACCATCTTTATCTTCTGTGCAGGGTACCCGGACGAACCCGCCGGTGCTGCTGCCGACCCGAACATGGTCACGGTCGTGAGGTGTCCGAGATATCCTCCAGACTGGGTCGCAATCAGCTACGTATGCCAGCGCTGGCGAGCAGTCGCGCTAGACTTCAAGAAGCTATGGTCAACCATCACTCCGAATCTCTCTCCAAAGTGGATCTTCGCGTGTCTGGAGCGATCCGGGTACGCCCCCAGACGCGTGAACATCGACGTCGGGCCGCCCCCGCCGCCTCCTCCCAAGAAGCCGCCGCCCAAGAAGCGCCGCTTTGGCGGCAGCAGCGCGGCGGCGGCGAAGAAGCGGCGGACGGTTCGCAAGCCGCCTCCTCTGATGGCTTTGCCTGGTGATGTTATCGAGGAGGTCTTTTCGCATGCGGGGCGCATCGAGGATCTTCATCTTGAGGGCGACACGGCGGACGTGGTTCGGACGTTGGCGGCCCTTGGCGGCGGGTCCATGTCGCTTTCTTCCCTGAGCGGCGTTAGCGTTGGCATGTGGGACGAAAGCAAGTATCCGCACTTTGAGTCTGGAGATGAGGATGAACGAGAAGACGCTTCGCTCGTCCTTGCCGATACACTCTTTGGGGGCAGTGCGCCCCGACTGCGCCGTCTGCACTTTCGCTCTGGTTTACATATCACTTTTCCCTCGTGGGTGCTTGGCGGTGTTACAGAATTCGCTATATCGTGCTCTTTCTGTGCTAAGCGCCTATTCTCCGCGCTCGGCCAGATGCCACAACTTGAGGTTTTGAAGGTGTCGCCCATACGACGATATTGGTTACTGCCCCACTCAGATGGGGTCACCGTGCCAGTCACTCCGAAGCACCTGTCTCTACTTGTCATTGAGGACACCTTCCTCGAACTGTTGATAGCTCTTCTTGGTTGCCTTTTGGTGCCAGCCAACGTCCGGAGGCATTTGAAGGTCAAACTTGACGGGTCCAAGACAGACACCTATCTATGGGGCAGATTCTCCTCATTGATGCCTGAGATAATCGCGGGTTCCCCCGATCCCGTGCACGGGATCCATTTCAGACGAGAGCCTTCGAGCACCAACATCCGGCTCCGAGTCTCACCAACCGAGCCGGCTGCGGGTGACCACCGCGACACGTCGTCGTCGTCATGGCCCCCGCTGGACGACCCGTTCAGTCTCGAAATCCACTGCGCCGACCGCAATTGCCTATACGGCCTACACACATCCTACTCCGTCTCATTCTTCCACCGGCTCCAAGAACTCTGCGTTTCGCTCGGCGGACCGTCCGTTCAAGAGCTCTTCGTCGAGTACGGGACAGAACCGAATAGCCGTCGTCGCCCTTCGATCCCGCACCGCTGCTGGCGCACCCTCTTCGCGGGCCTTTCCTCCCTCAAGACATTGCGTTTCGGGGACGGCGCGGCGGAGATCCTCGTCAGCGCTTCGTTGGGCGGAGCCGCTGCTGCTGTTGTCCCCACGAGCACCGCCGGCACCGCCGCGAACGGCAGCGGAGCAGCAGCAGTAGGGCGTGGTTTCCTCTCTGGAAGCCTTCAACGGGTGACGGTTAGTCGGTGCACGTTCAGCACCCGGATCCTGTGGCACTGGATCCACTATGCTTTTGCGCGGCCTAAGGAGTGGGACGCCTCGTTGCTCAGGATGAACGTCCTGGCTGACTTGTCTGTGCCCCGTTGGAAGCCGGCGGACGTTGAGGTTGGGGAGGACGTCACGGAGAGTCTTTTGGTATTCCTGTTGCATTGCAGGTCGATGGGCGCTCAGGTGTCCGAGCTCTCACTTGTGGAGTCTACGTGGGATGAGCCGGGGGGCTTGGAGATTTTGCGGCGGCTGCTTCATATACTTGACCCTGAATGGAATGTAATACTAGAGACAGCCTCTTCCGACTAGAGACTATTTTTGTTGTTGATATCTACTGTACGAGAATCTCCATCTACTTCTGGGATTTTCTGTACTTACTTGTGTACAGTAGATATTGTAATTCTCCGAGCGCAGATGTACGTGTTCAAGCTGAAGAAATTTTTGTATGTACTGTACTATCTCATTTCACACGAATCATGACGCATATTTCTACCCCTTGGTGGGTCAATTCACCCCTACTGTCTCAGATGGTAAGGGCACTTGGGGGAGTCGATCACAGCAACCTGATCCGAGGTCGAGTCGACCAGCCAGTGCGCACGAGGTCTCATAGAGTTGAGCGCGGCCTTCTTTAGAGTCTCGAACCCGTAGTAGAACGCATTCGATAGGGCAGCAGTATTACATCGAAGTGAATAAGAAACCTAAACTTTCGCAATGCGAAGCAAAATAAAAAATAAAAAAGTTCGTGGCATTTCCCCCCGCTCGCGCGATGGGAGATTCAGCTCCAGAAAGAGTAAGGGGGAAAGGCAACAGTGTGCATGTTGTACTGTAGGTACAGTATCACACAAACAAAAAACCCCTATTTCTGACGTTTCCTGAACAAAATATTCGCATTCCCGGGTGCGCGAAACGAGCCGAAACGGAGCTCGCGCGGGACTCCTTTGCCCTCCTCAAATTTGATGTCATATGTCACTAGGATATGAGCGAGCAATGCTTTCACTTCGTTGGCTGCCAATAACCGCCCGGGGCTGATTTAAAAGAGAACGTGTGAGTTTGTGAGTTACGTAGAGAAGAAAACTGGTGTGACTCACCACGCGTTTCGCCCGTATTCAAAACTCAATAGTTCAACAGATGTAGTGGCCATCTGGTGTCTAGCTGCCAAGACGTCATCTCCCTCCTTTTCACGCAGCTTCAAAAAACGAAAACCGTCGAATTCTTGAGCATTCGGGTATATTTCTTCGTCTGTGTGAACGGAATGGTCCGGAAGCCCAATGAGTGTACCTGCTGGGATGGTCACGCCATTGGAAAACGTGAAGGGACGTAGGGCAAGACGATTTAATCCCACTTTAAACGACACAAGCAACAGCAAGGAAGGAAGGCCATCAGTAACTATGCTACGGAAGAGGCAAGGAGTTTGACAGACAGAACATCGGAGTGTCGATTCGCTGGGTTTCCCGAACGAAACTGTCAATCTTGTGCATCTTGTCCATTCCAGCCTTCGTCCAGCCTTCCTCTGCTACCACGGCTTCGACCTCTTGGCGAAGGGGTTCGATATATTCCGGATGGGCTAGCAGGCGGTATAATGTTTGCGTCAACATCTGCATCGATGTGCAATTAGCAAATGATGAGACTATGATAAGGAGAATGGCGCGCGCTGCAGCCTGAGCGTACCACAGAAGTCGCATTAATGGATGCAAAGTTGAGTATGAGCAATCTCCGGGTCCAGCCTTCAAGTGATCTCTCTACCCCTTTGGCTTCGCTCATCAGCCACATCAGCATGTCATTCTGTGCTCCCATATCATGAATAACGTAAGAATATAAATAAAGACGAAATTGAATAAAACTGGCTAACGAACCGGAGCGTCATCCCAGTTCTCCCCGAATTCTTTCATTTTCGCAGAGCGCTCCTCAACGATGAATCTTATGAACTCCATGGTCTGCCGAACATGTGATGGAATACGGGAGAAAAATCTTGCAGCCATCCTGATGCATATATATATAGGGGGATCAGTTGAAAAACAAAGGCGCAGTAGGAGAGGGAGGCGCACGGCTTGAGAAATTTCGGAAAACACGAGATAATGAGCACCGATATCATGAAATTTTCTATGAAACTTATAACCAGCGTCTGATAGTCATGGTCCCTGTCTTTGATCTGGCGTCAGCGATATGTCACTAACCGAATCGAGGGTGATCACGCACATAGAGGGGCACCCACAGCTACCCGACTCGATGTTTGACAAACGATACGTTGCATGGCTGGCATGGTAGACACCTTGACCCACTCTGCGCTATACATGAAGCATTGGCATGCCCTCCAAGAGTATATAACACATACCCTGACCAGTTGTTGGGATGAAGTCATCAAAAGCACCGACAAGCTCATCATGGATTTGATCGAAAATTGCTGCCATCCGTGTTACCTTCGAAAGCACAACACTTCTGTGATACATGTCGTCCATGTTCAAGAAGCTGAGGGTGTATTTAATTTGAAGAAACTGGGGTGACTGTGTTGGCCGCAAATCTAGGCGATGCGCGGCAGTACGTACATCCAGAAGCGGTCCGCGTGCGGATAAGGCACTATCTGGCGCCTTCAACACTTCCTCGATCATTTCAGTACCCGAAGGGACCACTATCCATCGCCTGAAAGTGGCAATCTTGAATAGACCCGGTTTGGTCTGAAATTGCACCAGCCTCAGCTCGTGTGGGAAAAATGAGGATTAAGGTTATACATACCTTTTCGTACCCTTCTTTGAGCATGAGAGCACCATTTAAGAGGTTATAGCGGAAAGCGGACAAGTATGAGAGAATAGGATCGCTGAATCCTACAGTGGGGACAGCATCAAGCTACGGAAAACCAACCAATAAGCGTCAGGGGGTTGTAAGAGCGTGAGATGAGAGCTGACTAGAGGATCCACCCGTCTGTACCATGCGATGAATAGGGAGACGAGGACGAGAAATCCTGTGAGGAATGGCAACCCGGGGGTGGACTCGTAGAGCATGTTGAGAAGGCTGAGCCGCAGCAATAGACGCCATTGAACTCCCAGTCTCTACAGTAGTACTTAACAAGAAACTGCGGGCTTCATACGGAAGTCACTTGTTGGCCACGGCCGCCTCGGCCCGCCGGAACCACTCGGAGTGTCATCCGAGATAACCGAGATAAGATAAGGAACACATCTCCTGATAGGCCTGATCGGCCTGATCTCTTACCTGCGTATCATATTTCCTTGCAACTCAGTCTTGATTCTTAGAGACTTAGTAGGTCACATTAGTAAACTGCAACGCCAAGCATGACCCACTCAACCACGGCATAGGGCGATATAATTTATATTCCTCAGCAGAATAAGGCCAGCGAAGATAAGGATGACGGAAAGGTGTAGTAGGGAAGGCACTGCGTCAGCATCCAACAGAAAGTGCAAGTTGTCGACACCACTGAAAAAAAATGACAGATCCATGCCCGCTGGTCTGGGCTCAAGTCTGGGCTGCCCAGTGACTGCGTTGCCTTGGTCATTGATGTATCTACGTGTCCACTGTTGTAACAAAGTGCAGCGAAGAACATTAGATAGACACGTGACTTGGCATGCAATCTGGAAAATAACGATGGCTCAACGTCATGGATGATGGAAAAAGTAATATTTGTTTCCACGCAGCACCTACGCAAACAGCACCACATTCTGTCAGCCACAGTGATCAGTTCATCTCCGGGCCATCATATTAGTTAGCAAATTAACCCAGATGTCGAAGGCAGGACCAGTGGGAGTCGCCGAAAGTAATCTGGTTTTCCTGTGGGCTGTCTGCATCAGAAGCATCACCTTCGTTATCGTCTTTATTTCGTTGAGGGATGTGCAAAAATCTACGATGGAGTGGGCTGACAGAGGTGCGAGAAAGCCCGATGCATTTCGAACCGCAAATTGACCATGCTCTGCAGCTCTAGGTTTGGCCGAAACGCAGTGGATGCTACGTGAGACCTTAGAGTGGCCAACGAAATACGCCACGGTCTTCGTCTTCACCTTGATCCTCGGCAGAGGAAGATGGCGGCTCGTCGACTACCGCGACCTCATCGCCTGAGTCGTTTTCGATGGCCTCCCATCCATTTGCGGCCGCAGAAAGTCGTAATAATCTGAGATTTCGAGCAAGTCCTCGGTATCGTACGCGATCTTGCAGTGGCTTCTGTCAACCATGTGTTTGCGGACGGCATTGAGAGTGTGGAACTCACGCCCCTTCCCGGTACAATATATACAGACGTCGCCCACGGCGACCTTCTCTCCAAGGTAGGCGATGAGCCCCGTGGGATCGACGAGGTATTCCGTGTCAGGGATGAAAAAGGAGTGCTTTGCCCGACATATGCGTAAGGTTATCTTGCAGAGAAGAAGCAGTGTGCACGCAGAAAAGACAGTGCACTGGAGAAAGTTGCGACCGTGCCGCAGCAAGCTTCTCTTCCAGCATCGCGACACACATCGTCCAAGTCGTCAGCGTAGAGGTGCCTAAACGAGGATTGGGTCGGTGGCTCCTCCTTCGTAGATTCAGCGGAGGTTTCATGAGCCTGTTCTTCTTCCGGAGATGACGTATGCGGCCGCCGCCCCTGCGGGACATGGATGGTCTACCCAGGATAGAGACCTGATCGATACGCATTGTCAGTTGTATATGCTTTACACTTATTACTGTAATAACAGTCATTTTCGAGGTACTCAGAAGAGGGACACCCACTTGCAGATTTCTCGAGCCTTTAGGCGGCAACGCTATGGCAGTCTCCTGCCCTCTCTCTCTCTCGAGTTGAAAACAGTGGCGCTGACTGGAGGAAGTGACGCGACGCGACGCCTCATGCTATACCTATGGTGATCTCCAGGAAGCGATCAGCTCGGTCTGAGTGGGAGAGCGAAATAGGGTCATACGCTGCATCCTCACTCCTCAGCCTCCTCTGCAGTTAGAAATGCAATCGAACACGATGAACACGTAAACAGTGGCCTGTCATTCTGTGCTACCGTCTGTATGTCAACCATCAAGGAAGTATCCAGTAAGTATGGTGTAAGGAAACGGAAGAGGGAAAGAAAAAGTCCAGACTCAAGTCAGTGGCCTAAATTGCTACTCCTCCGCAGGAAAAAGATCCTCCAAACTGGGCTCGAACCAGTGACCCTGAGATTGCACAGGTTTCCTTTACAGTCTCATGCTCTTCCAGCTGAGCTATCGAAGGACACATGCTCTATAAGGCATCAGCAAACGCTAAATCGTGGAAGATCACTTCGTGTCCGCCCATTCATTCCGCCTATCGCCACTCCAACACGCTGAGGTCTTCAGTCAGTTTACGAATGGCTAACGCCCCAAAGAAAATGTGTTTTATAAACACGGATGTACTATGGGTTGTATACAGTAGAACACCCAAGGTGGTAGAGTACGCAGATGCTCTAGTTTGTTGTGCTCTATTTGTACGTATTATTAGGATCAATTTTAATTTGATATTCGATAAAGGCTTATCTGATATTACAGCGGTCCCCGTGGAACCCGCATTGCACATCACTTCCATGGCGTCTATTGCTGCGGCTCAGCCTTCTCGACATGCTCGACGAGTCCACCTTCGGAGTGCCATTCCTCACGGGATTTCTCATCCTCGTCTCCATACTTGTCGCATGGTACAGACGGGCCGATCCTCTAGTCAGCTCTCATCCCACACTCTTACACCCGCCTGTCACTTATCGGTTGGTTTTCCATAGCTTGATGCTGTACCCACCATAGGATTCAGCGATCCCATTCTCTCATACTTGTCCGCTTTTCGCTATAACTTTGGAAATGGTGCTCTCGTGCTCAAAGAAGGGTACGAAAAGGTATATATTGTATCCTTGATCCTCATTTCCCTACCCGAGCTGAGAGTGGTGCGATTTCAGAACAAACCAGGTCTATTCAAGATTGCCACTTTCAGGCGATGGATAGTGGTCCCTTCGGGTTCTGAACTAATCGAGGAAGTGATGAAGGCGCCAGATAGTACCTTGTCCGTACGCGAACCGCTTCAGGATGTACGTACTGCCGTGCACATCGCCCAGACTTGCACCCAACACAGTCATCTCAGTTTCTTCAAACCAAATATACCCTCAGCTTCTTGAACATGGATGACACGTATCACAGAAGCGTCGCCCGTTCGAAGTTGACACGGAACATCGCGGCGACTTTCGACCATGTCCATGACGAGCTTGTCGGCGCTTTGAGAGACTGCATCCCAACCACGGGTCAGGGTACGTCTTACATACTCTTGGTGAGCACGCCGATGTTTCATATACAGCGCAGAGTGGGTCAAGGTATCTATCTTACCAACCATGCGACGTATCGTTTGTCGAGCATCTAGTCGGGTTCTTGTTGGTGCCCCTCTATGTGCGTATTTGCTCGTCCCTCGGTTCGGTCAGACCTATGCTGACGTCTATCAAAGGTAGGGACCATGACTATCAGACGCTGGTTATGAGCTTTATGGCAAATCTCATCAAGTCAGCGTTCATGATCTCGTGTTTTCCGAAATTTCTCAAGCCGTGCGCCCCGTCTCCTGTGCCTCATTTTTATTCAACTGATCCCCATATATATACCAGGATAGTTGCACGATTTATCTGCCGTGTTCCAACACATGTTCGGCAGACAATGGAGTTCATAAGACCTATCGTTGAGGAACGCTCTGCGAAGATGAAAGAATTTGGAGATGATTGGGATGACGCTCCGGTTCGTCAGCCGTCTTATTCGATTTCGTCTTATTACGTTATTCATGCGATGGAAGCACAGAATGACATGCTGATGTGGCTCATGAGTGAAGCCAAAGGAGTAGAGAGGTCACTTGAAGGCTGGGCCCGGCGATTGCTCATGCTCAACTTTGCGTCTGTTCATTCGACTTCTCTGGTAAGCTGCAGATCATGCCTTTTTCTCGCCACAGTTTCTTCAATTGCTAACTACGCATCGACACAGACGTTCACACAAACATTATACCGCCTGCTAGCCCATCCGGAATATCTCGAACCACTTCGCCAGGAAGTCGAAGCCGTGGTGGCAGAGGAAGGTTGGACGAAGACTGGAATGGACAAGATGCACAAGATTGACAGTTTCGTTCGGGAAACCCAGCGAATAGATGGCCCAATTATCTGTCAGTCAACACCTTCCCCCTTCTCAGAGTCTTATGTAGCATATTTACTGACGGCCTCCCTTTCTATTGCCCATGTCGTGTAAAGTTGGGTTAAATCGTCTTGCCCTAGCTCCCTTCACGTTTTCCAACGGTGTGACCATCCCGGCAGGTACACTCTTTGGACTTCCAGTCCATTCCGTTCACACGGACGACGAATTATACCCGGACGCTCAAGAATTCGACGGGTTTCGCTTTTTGAAGCTGCGTGAAAAGGAGGGGGATGACGTCTTGGCAGCTAGACACCAGACGGTTACTACATCTGCTGAACTATTGGGCTTCGGACTTGGGAGACACTCGTGGTGAGTCACCGCTTTCTTCCTCCCAGGCGTAACCCACAAACTCACACGTTTTCTTTCTTCCTCGATTTAAACAGCCCTGGGCGGTTCTTGGCAGCCAACGAAGTGAAAGCGTTGCTCGCTCATATCCTGGTAACATATAACGTCAAATTTGAAGAGGGCAAAGGAATCCCGCGGGAGCTCCGTATCGCCTCGTTTCGCGCACCCAGGAATGCGAATATTTTGTTCAGGAAACGTCAGAGATAGGTTATTTTTGTTGACACGTTATATACAGCATGTACAATGTTTTTTATCCTTACTCTTTTTGGAGCCGACTCTCCCATCGCACCAGGTGGGAAGATGCGCGAGACTTATTGGACGGGCGATGTAACTGGATTGCCGCCAGCGCTTTGACATCCTGATTTTCTCGTGCGATTCTGATCTTTGCGTGCTCATCGCAGAGGTTGTAAAGCAGAATGGGATGGCGCAGGGGCTCAAGCGCTTAAACTCAAGCTTATGGGGCAAAAGTCGAGATAATGTGCGAACGCTACATCAGCGCCCGATCGTCTGATATGAAAGCTTATATGCGCCACACGAACGCCTCTACGCTAACCGCGGCCGGTCCCATGCTGTCTTGGTCGGGCCAGTGGGACGGCATCGACAGTGTGGAACTCGCGCCCCGTCACGTTGCAATATATACTGTACAGACGTTGCCCACGGCGACCTTGTCTCTGAGGTAGGCGATGAATCCCGTCGGATCGACGAGATATTCCGCGTCAAGGATAAAAGGGAGTGGTTGCCTGTTGCGTAAGGTTATCGTTATCTTCCAAAGAAGTACTGGCAGTGCACAGCGTCGCGGCACTCTCATCGTCAAGTCGTCAACGCCGAGTTGCCTTGATGAAGATTGGGTCGGTGGCTCCTTCATAGATTCAGCGGAGGTTTCATGAGTCCGGTCTTCTGGAGATGACGTTTTCGCGGCTGCAGCCCCTGCGGAACATGGTCTACCCGAGATAGAGACCTGACTTCGTTCTCACCGTGACGGTGCTTTCTGGAGAGCATATGTGATCGATAGGCACTCTCAGTCGTATACGCATTGCTATTTGCTAATGGCACTTAACAGCCACTTTCGAGGTGCTCAGAAAGAGGGACACCGACTTGCAGATTTCGCAGGTCGAGCCTTTAGGCGACAACGCTATGGCGGTCTCATGCCTTCCCTCGAGTACCTTCTGGTTGATAAACTGCGACACTGACTGGAGGAAGTGACGCGACGCTTCATGTTATACCTGTGGTGATCTAAGCGATAGTGATTCCCAGGAAGCGATCAGCTCGGTCTGAGTGCAAGTCTGAGTGGGGAGTGAAATAGGGTCGTACGCTGCTCCTCTGCAGTTAGAAATGCGATAAATATGTGAACAATGGCTTGTCATCCTGTGCTACAGTCTGTATGTGCATCCGGTAAGTATGGTGGAAAGGGAAGAGTGAAAAAAATCTTCCAGACCCGCCTCAGTAGGCAAAATCGCTGCTACTCCGCAGGAAAAAGACCCTCCAAACCGGGGTCGAACCAGTGACCTTGGGATTGCGCAGGTTTCCTTTACAGTCCCATGCTCTTCCAGCTGAGCTATCCAAGGAGAGATGCTGTATATGACATCAGAAAAGGCTAAATCGCGGAAGATCACTTGTTGTCCGCCCATTCATTCCGCCCATCATCGCACCAGCATGCAATGGTCCTCTCACGAGTCACGAATGGTTGATGCCACGAAGACATTGTGTCTGATAAACACAGTATTCACAGTATAGAGTGGAACACTCACCATACAGTACGCTACTGACACTGTCTGACCGCAGATGCCCGTTAAAGTCCGGTTTGTTGTGTTCTGTTTGTGCGCATCATTAGGATCAAGATTTAATTTGATATTCGATATCGCTCTTCTGATATTACAGCGGGTTCCGTGCCGCGGTTGCTGGAAGTTTCATGGCGTCTATTGCTGCGGCACAACCCTTCTCGACATGCTCGACGAGTTCACCCTCGGGGTGTCATTCCTCACAGGACTTCTCATCTTCGTCTCCATATTTATCGCATCGTACAGACGGGCCGACCCTCTAGTCAGCTCTCATCTCACACCCTTTCCACCGCCTGTCATTTATGGGTTCGTTTTCCATAGCTCGATGCTGTTCCCACCGTAGGATTCAGCGATCCTATTCTCTCATACTTGTCCGCTTTCCGCTATAAATTTGGAAATGGCGCTCTCATGCTCAAAGAAGGATACGAAAAGGTATATATATACTTGATTCATCCCAGCTCGAGGCTGTGCCAGTGCCACGAGCTGAGGCTAATGCGATTTCAGACTAAACCTGGTCTATTCAAAATTGCAACTTTCAGGCGATGGATAGTGGTCCCTTCGGGTTCTGAACTAATTGAGAAAGTGATGAAGGCACCAGACAATACCATTTCCGTACTCGAACCACTTCAGGATGTATGTACTGCCGCGCACATCCCCCAGACTTGCACCCAACACACTCATCTTAGCTCTTTCAAACCAAATACACCCTCAAATTCTTGAACATAGACGACATGTATCACAGAAGCATCATCCGTTCCAAGTTGACACGGAACATAGGAGCAACTTTCGATCAAGTCCATGATGAGCTTGTTGGTGCTTTGAGAGATTGCATCCCAACCACTGGTCAGGGTATGTCTCATATACTCTCTGAGGGCACGCCGATGCTTCATGTATAACGCAGAGTGGGTTAGAGTATCTATCTTACCAACCATGCAGCGTATCGTTTGTCGAGCATCTAGCCGGATAATTGTGGGTGCCCCTCTATGTGCGTGATCGCTCATCCCTCGGTTCGTCCAGCGACCTATGCTGACGCCTATCAAAGGCAGGGACCATGACTATCAGACGCTGGTTTTAAACTTTATAGTAAATCTCAAAAAGTCGGCGTTTATCATCTCGTGTTTTCCGGAATTTCTCAAACCGTACGAGCCCGTCTCCTTCTGTGCCTCATTTCTCTTTAACTGATCCCCCGATATGCACACTAGGATAGTTGCGCGATTTATCTGCCGTATTCCGACACATGTTCGACAAACAATGGAGTTCATAAGACCTATCGTTGAGGAACGTTCTGCGAAAATGAAAGAATTTGGAGATGATTGGGATGACGCTCCGGTTCGTCAGCCGTCGTATTCGATTTTGTCTATTTATATTCTTACGCCATTCATGCGATGGGAGCACAGAGTGATATGCTGATGTGGCTGATGAGCGAAGCCAAGGGAGTAGAGAGGTCACTTGAAGGCTGGGCCCGGAGATTGCTCATGCTCAACTTTGGGGCTATTCATGCGACTTCTATAGTGAGCTGCTGCACGCGCGTTTTTCTCACGATAGTTTCGTCATTTGCCAATCACACATCAATGCAGACGTTCACACAAGTATTATACCGCCTGCTAGCCCATCCGGAATATATCGAACCACTTCGCCAAGAGGTCGAAGCCGTGGTAGCAGAGCAAGGTTGGACGAAGGTTGGAATAGACAAGATGCACAAGATTGACAGTTTCGTTCGGGAATTCCAGCGAATTGACAGTCCAATTCTCTGTCCGTCAAACGCCTTTCATCTTCGCATAGTTACTGATGGCCTTCCTTACGGTTGCTCATGTCTTGTATAGTGGGGTTAAATCGTCTTGCCCTAAGTCCCTTCACGTTTTCCAATGGCGTGACCATCCCAGCAGGTACACTCTTTGGGCTTCCAGTCCATTCCATTCATACGGACGAAGAAATATACCCGAATGCTCAAGAGTTTGATGGGTTTCGCTTTTTGAAGCTGCGTGAAAAGGAGGGGGATGGTGTCTTGGCGGCTAGGCACCAGATGGTCACTACATCTGCTGAACTATTGGTCTTTGGACTTGGGCGACACTCGTGGTGAGTCACACCGGCTTTCTTCCCCAACGCAACGTAACCCACAAACTCACGCGTTTTCTTTTTCCCCCTTTTTAAACAGCCCTGGGCGGTTTTTGGCGGCTAACGAAGTGAAAGCGTTGCTCGCTCATATCCTGATAACATACGACATCAAAATTGAGGAGGGCAAAGGAGTCCCGCAGGAGCGCCGTATGACCTCGTTTGAGTTGTTTCGCGCACCCGGGAATGCGAATATTTTGTTCAGGAAACGTCAGAGATAGGTTGTTTTTGTTATGTGTGATACGGTACATACAGCATGCACACTGTTTTTTTCCCTTGCTCTTTCTGGAGCCGACTCACCAGGTGGGAAATACGAGAGAGACTCGAGCGGGCGATGTAGATGGATTGCACGGCCTCGAAATTCTGCTATTCTCGCGCGGGTCTGGTCTTGGTGTGCGCGTCGATGCTATCGCGCGCTACCTTGAGAAAGATAACGCGCATGGATCTGAGAGGTTTCTCGTGGCAGAGGCTGTAAAGCACAATGGAATGGCGCAGGAGCTCAAGCTCAAGGGGCAAAAGTCGAGATACAGGAGGTCTTGCGACCTCATTCCTCTTCTTCAAGTATGTGTGCGAACCGTATCGGTATCGGACGCTCCATCAATATGCATCAATGCCCGATCGATTGACTCAGATATGAGAGCTTGTACGCGCTACGTGAACGCCTCTACGCTAACCACGCCCAGTCCCATACTGTCTGTAGCTGGCGAGCTATGCGAGCCAAGCACGCCTCCGGCGCCTACACCTGC
Source organism: Russula ochroleuca (assembly GCA_015178965.1). Taxonomy (NCBI): domain Eukaryota; kingdom Fungi; phylum Basidiomycota; class Agaricomycetes; order Russulales; family Russulaceae; genus Russula; species Russula ochroleuca. The sequence continues at coordinate 324,258 of WHVB01000023.1, forward strand.
TGCTCCAGCTGTGACCGCACCTGGAGCGTAGGCGCCATCAGGACTGTAGAGGCTCTTGAGCGCGCATATCCATATCGCCGGTTCAACAAGTTCGGAGCAGACTCCAGAAAGAGTAAGGGAAAAAATATTGTGCATCCTGTATGTATCATGTCACACGCAACAAAAATAAACTATCTCTGACGTTTCCTGAACAAAATGTTCGCATTCCTGGGTGCACGAAACGAGGGGAGACGGTATTCCCGCGGCACTCCTTTGCCCTCCTCAAATTTGATGTCATATGTCACTATGATATGAGCTAGCAACGCTTTCACTTCGTTGGCTGCCAAGAACCGCCCAGGGCTGTTTAAATCAAGGGACAAAGAGAACGTGTGAGGGAAGAAAGCCTTGGGAAGAAGAAAGCCGTTGTGACTCACCACGAGTGTCGCCCAAGTCCAAAGCCCAATAGTTCAGCAGATGTAGTGACCATCTGGTGCCTAGCCGCCAAGACGTCATCTCCCTCCTTTTCACGCAGCTTCAAAAAGCGAAAGCCGTCGAATTCTTGAGCGTTTGGGTATATTTCTTCGTCCATATGAACGGAATGGACTGGAAGCCCAAAGAGTGTACCTGCTGGGATGGTCACGCCATTGGAAAACGTGAAGGGACTCAGGGAAAGACGATTTAACCCCACTTTACACGGCAAGAGAATAGAAAGGAAATTTAAGGAATGTCATCAGTAACTATGCTGCGGAAGAGGAGAGTTCGACGAACCAAAAATTGGACCGTCGATTCGCTGGGTTTCCCGAACAAAACTGTCAATCTTGCGCATTTTGTCCATTCCAGCCTTCGTCCAACCCTCCTCTGCGACCACTGCTTCGACCTCTTGGCGAAAGGGTTCGATATATTCCGGATGTGCTAGCAGGCGATATAATACTTGTGTGAACGTCTGCATTGATGTGTGATTGGCAAATGACAAAACGATCGCGAGAAAAACGGAATGATCTGCAGCTTACCAGAGAAGTAGAATGAATAGATGCAAAGTTGAGCATGAGCAATCGCCGGGCCCAGCCTTCGAGTGACCTCTCTACTCCTTTGGCTTCGCTCATCAGCCACATCAGCATATCACTCTGTGCTCCCATTGCATGAATAACATGAGAATATAAATAGAAACAAAAGTCGAACAAGACGGGCTGACGAACCGGAGCGTCATCCCAGTTCTGCCCGAATTCTTTCATTTTCGCAGAGCGTTCCTCAACGATAGGTCTTATGAATTCCATTGTTTGTCGAACATGTGTCGGAACACGGCAGATAAGTCGTGCGACTATCCTGGTATATATATCGGGGGATCAGTTATAGAAAAGCGAGATACAGGGGACAGGGGTGTACGGCTTGAGAAATTTCGGAAAACACGAGATAATGAATCCCGACTGGATGAGATTTACTATAAAGTTTATAACTAGCGTCTGATAGTCATGGTCCCTGCCTTTGATAGGCGTCAGCATAGGTCGCCGGACGAACTGAGGGACGAGCGATCACGCACATAGAGGGACACCCACAAATACCCGACCAGATGCTTGACAAACGATACGTTGCATGGTTGGCATGATAGATACCTTGACCCACTCTGCGCTTATACATGAAGCATCTGCGTGCCCTCAGAGTATATGAGACATACCGTGACCAGTCGTTGGGATGCAGTCTCTCAAAGCACTGACAAGCTCATCATGGACTTGATCGAAAGTCGCTGCGATGTTCCGTGTCAACTTGGAACGGACGACGCCTCTGTGATACATATCGTCCATGTTCAAGAAGACGAGGGTGTATCTGGTTTGAAGAACCTGAGGTGATTGTTCTGGGTGGGAGTCTAGGCGATTTATGCGGCAGTGCGTACATCCAGAAGCGGTTCGACTACGGATATGACATTGTCTGGCGCTTTCATCACTTCCTCGATCAGTCCAGAACCCGAAGGGACCACTATCCATCGCCTGAAAGTGGCAATCTTGAATAGACCCGGTTTGGTCTGAAATCGGCGGCGAATAGCACGAGTCTCAGCTCGCGAATTTGGATGCGAAAGCAAATTAGGATTAAGGATATATATATACGTTTTCGTACCCTTCTTTGAGCATGAGAGCACCATTTCCAAAGTTAAAACGGAAAGCGGACAAGTATGAGAGAATAGGGTCCTTGAATCTTACGGTGGGGACAGCATCGAGCTATGGAAAACGAACCGATAAGTGACAGGCGGTTGTAAGTGTGTGAGATGACTCAGATGAGAGCTCACTAGAGGATCCGCCTGTCTATACGATGCGATAAATGCGGAAACGACTAGGATGAGAAAACCTGTGAGGAATGGGCCGAATGGCACGCCGAGGGTGGACTCATCGAGCATGTCGAGAAGGCTGAGCCGCAGCAATAGACGCCATTGAACTCGTCGCGAGCTCCAGATGGAACATTGGAAATAGACAGGTTGCCTTGTTGGCCACAGCGCGGCCGCTACGGCGCCTAGAACCGGAACCTCGGAACCACCCGAAGTGGTTCTTCCGAGATAAGATAAGAAACACACTGTCTTCATAGTTTCATCTCTTACCCGCCGTAACACCAAAGAATGTGATTGATCTGATGCCTACCGCAGTGCCGCATTTATGTCCTCCACAGGCTCTACTTGTCGTTGTTTCGCTGGTTTCACCACGGTTCATCGTATGCATCAACTTGAACCCGATTCAACCGATACTTCGATGTAGAGCATGAAGGGAGGAAATGGGTGGTCATCGATCTTTTAAATAGTAAGGATATCAGGCGCGGAGATGTCGTAAAATGACCCAATGCTGACCTTTATGAATTACGACGGCAGATCACCACCGGTCAGCGGCGGTCACCTGCAGGTGACAAAAATTCAGGTGAGGATGGGCGACGTAGATCATAGTGCACATGAAATACAGTACTACTTTTGTCTTCAAACTACATAAAGTCATCAACTATGATAAAGTACTAAAAGTCACCAAAGAGTCTTTCAAAGATTGTAAGTCCTTGCCTGTGAGTCAAAGTCTCTAACCCCAAAGTCAACGCACGTGTAGTTCCCCTGATGGGGGAGTCAAGATTGGGGGTCTTTTAAATAGTGGGGCCATACAGTAGGATGTGGAGATGTCGTAAAGTGACCCAAATCCCGTTCCACACTGACCTTTACAATGCGTAGAAACAAACCATTCACAAACCGGAAACTGGAAAGGCCGCAGTAGCTGTGACAGAGCTGTCAACTGCGTACTAGCTGTTAGCAAGTCACGACCGCAATTTGTTATAGGAGTGAGAAGACTAGACGAGATCCTTCCCTGGTCGGGAGGTGCTCGGAGAAGTACCTGCGGCCGAAAGGTCCAAAAAAGAGGCATCTCGCGGAGTAGCAAGTGTGTGACAGGTTGTTGTGGAGTATGAAAATCCCAGCGAAGGGAGTATATGACTATAGACTTCCACAGGGAACTCGCGGAGGGGAGCCAATGGGACTCTCGACGATGGATTGTCTGGCGAAGGCGACGTAGCAATAGGGGAGATTTTCTGTGATATAAGGGATATATCAAGCTCGGTGGAAGGTTCATTGGTGGGTGGGGCAGTGCCCTGGTGCGAGACGGTGGTGTATGTCATCATGGGGAAGAGGTGGGATTGCGGTGCGCATAGAGAATAGTGCCCAGGGTCCAGCAGAGAGTCGTTATTTGCAGCGGTGTAAGCGGGTGCAGCAACGGCCCCAGGATGCAACTCGTCATAAACATGACGAATTTCTTCTAGGATGAAGACACAGTCACTACCCTTATCCCTATCTCGCACACATTGAACGATCTCATCCCACAGGTTACAGAAGTTGCGCTGGAGATCAGGAAGAGTATCCTGGACGTTAAATCTAGAGATAGATTGCAGGGTGTCCTGGAACTGGAGTCCCTTTTTGAAGAACATGCGCGTAGTGGTGATTAAGTCGGCCAGTAACACACTGTTTCCATGTTTCAGATAGTCCTGAAGGACCTCGTCAGTCACCCCTAGTTGAGACTTAGTGAGCGCCATCCAAGTGTCGTCGTGCTTCCCTACGCTTTCAATGATTCGGGCGATTATACATCTTCCGATGACGGCGATGCATGAGTCGGTGCTACTGCTCCAGCGTCTGAGAATATGCCCTATCTCAGGGGAAGGGGGTATCTCATTCCAGTTCTTGCTGCGGATGATTCGATCAGCGATGCTCGTACTTGCAGGGTAACCGAGTACTGCTTGTGTGGCTTTCAGGCATGTGAGGAGCCGACGGCTTCTGGTCAATTCAGAGAGCGAGTCGGATGACAGCGTCTGGTCCAGGAATTGATTTACTGAGCACCGGAACTTGTTATAAAAGGTTTGAGAGAGATGGTTTTTGAAGTCCTCCTTTTGTGCCCGTGAGCTATAGAAGTCAGGGATTGCCTCAAAGAACCTTTCTCGTGCGGCATCTTCGCCCAGATTGTCGAGTAATGACTCCAAGATATTGGCGTCCAACTCTCGTGACTTTCCCGAAATAATTTCCTCGGCTTTCTTCTCTAATCTGCTTAATAGGCGTTTGGGTTGACAGGAATCCATGTCATGATTGCCCTTCCTGAAGGGGGAGAGTCTTGAGCGAAGTTTGACGACATGATACAGTATATCGATGTAGAGTTGCCACAGAAACGAAGCAAGCGGCGCATAGTGTGGGCTGGCCGGCTGGATAAATGGGATAAATGTGATGTATCCGTAGACCCCAACGCAAAGCACGACCCACACAACCACGGCATCGAAGACAGTATGATTGATGTTCTTCAGCAAAATAAGGAGGCCAGCAAAGAAAAGGAAGACGGAAAGATGTAGTAAAGTTGGCACTGCGTCTGTAGCCAACAGAAAGTGAAAGTTGTCGACGCCACGGAAGAATTGGCGGAGCCGTGCCCGCTTATCTGGGCTGCCCAGTGGCTGGGTGACCATGACGTATCGGCGTGTCCACTGCTGTAACAGGGTCGCAAGTAAAGCACTTGTATGGCTTATGGCTAGGCTTGAGAACCAAAGTGAGTTCACCCAGATTGCATATCTAGGTGGTGAGAATGATGGTGGCTCGGCCACTGTGGGAGAGATGGATGCATGAGATACATTTGTGTCGGCGAGGAGCTGATATATGTTCTCGAGATAGAATGTGGGCTTGTCCTGGGGGTCTGGCCTGAGGTCTTGGACCGACACTGTAATCAATGCGGCGAGAGCGGCGGAGAATAAACCGGTCTATAATTGTTTTAGTTTATGGGCTCAGGAATGTGTAAACAAGGATGAGGACTCACGAAGAGTACGATCCCTTCGGCATCCTTTTGACGATGTTCGGCTTAGCGGGCGATAAGAATGATAAGTGGTGTGGGTATGCGATTAGCGCAGGAAGGAAAGGGAGAGGCAGGTGATGAGCTTGAAGGCACGCGAGGGAATGATGAGTGGGACGGACTAGATTAGATGAACATCTAGCTAAGTGCACATCGCACTATATATACTACTACATGTTATTGTACTATCTGTCTCGTATTGGTAATTGTAGGGCTTGTAGTAATATACTAAAGTGAGTCGTGTTTGCTATTGTGATGAGCGCTGCATTATAATAGTAGGGAACATGTGTCCAATTGGGTGGGACACAGATGAGTCAAATGTATAGTGAACAAGGGAAGGGGGACATGGTAGAATAATAAGTAAAGGGGGGGGGGAGGGGCTGAGCATACAGTAAGGAGCGCAAGGCCCCTTAGGGTCCCAAAAATTTGACTTTGGGGTCTGTTCCAGACAGAGCCCCGGGGTGCGTTGGTGTGTCGGGTGTGCTGATGCACGGACCCTTGGCATGACAAAAACCCAACACTCCCCCTCAAACATGACATAACCTGAGGGTACACAAATGTGATGAGACCTTCCACTTGGGCAAGGATTTTGTGAGGAAGTCTGCTGCCATATCATCTGTGGGACAGTAGATGAGTGTGATAGTTTTATCAGTGATAACTTGTCAAATGAAATGGTAGCAGATATCAATATGCTTGGTGCGGGCATGGTAGTTGTCGTCCATTGCGAGCTTGATCGCGGCCTGGTTGTCGCAATGGATTATTGTAGGGGTGGTTGGGAGCGGGAAAAGCTCGAAGATGAGCCTGCAGAGCCAGATGGCCTCCTTAGCCATGTGCATTGCTGCAACATACTCGGCCTCCGCTGTTGACAGGGTGACGATCTCCTGCTTGCATGAATACCAGGAAACTGTGCCTCTGTCGATAAGGAATGCATATCCTGAGATCGTGTGACGATGCTCCTCAGAGGCACCATCTGCATCAGTATAGCCCACAAGATCCTGCTTGTCTCTGCCGTAAGTAAGTGCGAAGGTTCTGGTGCCAGCCAGATAGCAAAAGACCCGTTTGACGGCCTCCCAATGGGTGGAACTGGGGTTGTCAAGAAAGCGAGAGAGGGTGGAGATGGTGTGAGTGATATCAGGACGAGTGGCGACAGATGCATACATGAGACTTCTGATCGCCTCGCGATAAGGCACTTTCTCCATGTGTGTGGCTTCAGTGGCGTTAGAGGGAGATTCCAGGTGAGAGTAGTTGATGCTGGGGATCATAGGAGTGCTGAATGACTTAGCATCTTCTAGCTTGAAGTGTGCAATGATAGAGTCGATGTAGGAAGTTTGGGAAAGGGAGATAGTGTGTGCAGATCGATCGTGAGTGATCTTGATACCCAAGAACCAGTGAATAGGTCCTAGGTCGGTGAGGGTATAACAAGCGTTGAACTTGCTCTTGTACTCAGTGATAAGAGATGGGGAACTGCCTGTGAGCATGCAGTCATTGACGTGGATGGCAAGAATAAGGATGTGGTCACCGATCTTGGCAAAGAATATGCCGGGGTCTGCTGAGGTAGCACAGAAACCCAGATCAGCGAGAGAGCGGGACAGTGCCTCGTACCACTTCCTCCCGGCTTGCTTGAGCCCATACAGCGACTTCTGAAGTCGTTTGACGCTGTGCTCCCCCTGAGTCTCGTATCCGGGGGGTTCCTTCATGTAGATCTCTTCATCATTGCTGAGTGTGCCATTGAGATAAGCGCCGTTGAAGTCAAATGACTCAACATCCCAGTCATAGCAAGCAGCCATAGCCAGGATAAGATGGAAACTTGCCATCTTAGTGACGGGGGAATAAGTGTCGAAGTAATCGATGCTGTAGATCTGAGTGAATCCGTGGGCGACAAGATGGGCCTTGTATTTGTCGATGGACCCATCGGACTTGTGCTTGATGCGAAAAACCCATTTTGATCTGATGATGTTCTTGCCTTGCGGTTGCGGAACAGTGGTCCAGGTTTTTGCGGCTTCAAGTGTGGCGATCTCCTTGTCCATTGCTGCCTTCCAGGAAGGCCAGTCAGGGCAAGCATGCACCTCTGCAAGTGACTTGGGATCGCTGCTGATATCAGGTGGTGGTAAGCGAGTCATACTCAGTGTGAAAAACATATGTTTGCTCATTGTCAATGAGGAGTGCGGTTGGGGGGGGGCCCGGTGTAATCAGGGTGGCAACCTCTGAATGTGTTGCTGGTGGCAGGTGACTTCTTCGTCTTGGAGCTGCTGGCCTTGGTGACTTGAGACTTCTTGGCGACTGCTTGAGAGTCTTTGACGGCTTGAACTTCCCGTGCCTTGAGCGAGGGAATGCTGATGTGTGCAGGTCTTGCACGTGCCCGGATTTGCTGGTGCTGGTGATGGCTCCAGTGTTGGCTGGTTGGAAGGTGAGATAATGGTGCTCCGCTCCAGAGACTTGTCTTCTTCGTCTGGTATCTCCTCTTCTCTGCTGTCGGTGGCTGCAGGTAGGTCTGAAGGTGTTGTGGTACTTGGTGTTGTGACTTGGGTTTGTTGCAGGTGCGGCAGTGCTGACAGGTGGTGTGGGAAGGGATGTGACTTGTGTTTGCATGATAAGCTCCGCCTCTGGTACTGGAGGGAGGCAAGGTGTTTTACAGACTGACGGACTGGCTGGGATCACGTGATCCCCTGACTCCTTACGATACACGCGTGGCTCATCGACTCGGACTGGATGACTGAGATTCTTACTGTACCAATGACTGGTGGCTGACTGATACGTGCATCATGCTGACAGTGTATGATAGGTGGCTGACTGATTACTTACAAACCGGCTTAGCAACCGGTTCCTAGGATATTAGTCATGACAAGTTCGAACCTGTATATATAGGATTCCATACGAACAGTTGAGCCTTAAGCTTGACTTTGCTTTGCAATCGCAGCCTCTTGTTCACTCCTGCTCACTGTGCGGCCCCCCTCTACTCTTCCATCTATATTCTAAAGGTCCTTAAAGGCGGACCTTGCCTTTGAAGCTTAGTGATTGTGCTATAACAATCAATGCGCATCTCAGGAGTCTGAACACATGCCTCGGCACGCCTCGGACCGCACACTTTCCTAAACCGTCAGGTGTGCACGAAGCCCTGCTGCGGGCTTAACACAAGTCGAGCTTCTCTTAAAGCCAATCTGGCTGACATACTCCTCGACCTTGGAAGAAAACAAAAGCTCTCAAAGAGCCCTGACATCAGGTTCCGAAATAGAACCACAGACGACCTCCCTTTGGAAATACAAGGGAAAGCCTTCTGGCTAGAATCACGAACTGAGGGACGATCTGCATATCACCTCAGAGACGGGTTATACACATACCCTGTGGAATACATCAATGGGACCTGGTACAGAATCAGCTGGACCATCGATCAGTGCTACGAAGTTAGCAGGGAAGACGAGATCGAAGATCCTCAAAAACTAGGACTAGGAATCAAAAACCAACCATTTCTACTCGCCCTGGATCTCGAACGAATCCACACAGAAATCACTCAAGGAAGTGACGAAACCCCTGAAGTAGAAATCACTTCACCAGCATCAGATCCGGACATTCCCACAACAGACCAAGCTCACGCACCGGTCATCGAACAACTTACACAAGCAATGGCACAAGCAGCGATCGCTGTAGCCCATGTCCAACCCGCACAAGCGGCAGGACCCGCCCAACCAGCACAACCTCCCGCCGGAGGACAACCAGGCAGCGGAGGAGGACAACCCCAACAACCTCCAGCCGGAGGACCACCAGGCGGCGGAGGAGGCGGAGGAGGTGGAGGAGGCGGAGGAGGCCAACCAGCAGCTGGACAACAAGCTGCAGGACAAGCTGCCACAGCCCCACCTCGCTCAGAACCCTTAAAAGGAATGATACCACAGATCTTTGCAGGCGACCGAAAAGACACCGAACGATTCATGCAACAGTTCGGAGCCTATCGATTCCTCAATCGACACAACTCCACCTTTACAAACAAAGCAGAAATGGTGGCTTATGCCCTCACCTTTATTAAAGGACCACAAGTTGACGACTGGGCTTATGACATGGCAGACCAGCTGTCCATCAAAGTAGAAGGAAACCCGGTCACAGGAGACCCCCCAACACATGCCGAAGGAGACCAAGCCCTCTGGGAATGGTTCGCACGATCCTTCAGAGACGCTTTCACAGATTCCACCAGGAAACAAGACGCCTACTCCCATCTCACAAAAATGGAACTAAACATGGATAAGGTCGACACATCCATCACCCTCTTCAAACGCCTTATCAGAGAGGCAGGATGGGGACCCGACGCAGAAGGAACAATCAAACTGTTCCAAGACATCCTGCCTGTCGGACTTCATCGCACCATACGACAACAAGAGACATTGCCCGCCACTCTCGACGAATGGTACGACGCCACCAGAATAACGGTCCAAAGATGGCAGGACCTTAACGACAACATCGGACCAAAAGGGGGACCGGGACACATCTCCACGAGGGCCAACAGAATGTGCAGATACCAAAAAGTGCCCCGCCTAAAAAGCAAAGAGATCCCGATGCCATGGACGTCGATGCCATTTGCACAACGGGGAAACTATCCGATGAGGAACGCACCCGCCTCATGAAGGAAGGGAGATGCTTCCGCTGCAAAAAGCTAGAACATATGTCGAGAGCATGCCCCGAGAAGGGTAAAGGAAAAGGCCCCGACCAACCCCGCAGCTCCCAAGGACAGTATGTCAAAGACAAACCCAAAGTCAGAGCAGCGGTGATCAATGAAGACGAGGAAGAAGAACCACTCAGCGAGGCTGAAACCGCTAAAACCTCGACCACGGCACCACCTTCCTACACAAAAAAGGATGTCCTCCAATACATCAGAGGAATGTCCATCGAAGACCGCGAGACCCTTTACGAGGAAATGTCCGCCCAGGCGGATTTTTAGGCAGCTCAAAGCCGATGGCCTGGCTTAGAGCGATTGGATTGCAAAATACGATGTACATTAGGAAACTCTCGACTCTGAATATGAAAGTCTCTTTTCGCACTTCGCAATCCAAGGCCGATGAATCAGCTCTCATTGATAGTGGAGCTACCGACAACTTCATTGACGAAGAAACATGGAAACGACTGGGAATCGGAAAAAAGGAACTCGCCCGACCAGTCACGGTCCACAACGTCGACGGGACCGAAAATAAACAAGGGAAGATCACACACTACTGCTGGCTCCGCATCGTAAAAGAAGAAAAACACATGCTCCAACGATTCTACATCACGGCACTAGGGAAGGACTGCATCATCCTTGGATACCCCTTCCTCTATGACTTCAACCCCAACATCAACTGGAAGTCAGGAAAGATCTCAGGGGAACCAGTCCAGCTCCAAAGCAGTCGTTACCTGCATATAGCCAATAGAATCTTCTTCATGCAACAAGAAGCGGTCAAGCAAGTAGGGAAGCCAAAAGAAGGAGAAGCCATCTACGTGCGCCAAACCAATATCGCACAAGAATGGGCCCAAAAGGCAGATCAAGACAAGGTCCACCTCACCCTTCACACCATTCCTAAAGAATACCAAAGACACTGAAAGGTATTCTCAGAAGAGGAAGCACGTCGGTTCCCTCCCGTGCGATCCGAAGATATGACGATCAAACTCACCCCTGATGCACCAAAAGAACTAAATTGCAAGGTGTACCCTCTCTCAAAAGACGAATGCGAGTTGCTCCAGAAATGGATCCTCAAAGAAGAGGAGCTGGGATGCATCTATGAAGGCCCCTCTCCCTACACTGCACCCGTCTACTTCATCAACAAGAAAGACAGCTCAGAAAAATGAATCATCATGGACTACCATCAATGTTAAGCCCGCAGCGGGGCTTCGTGCACAACTTTGACTGAATAGGAAGGTGTGCGGCCCGAGGCATACCGAGGCACGTGATCTGACTCCTGGGGTGCGTGTTGATTGTTATAGCACAATCACTAAGCTCCGAAGGCAAGGTCCGCCTTTAAGGACCTTAAAGGGTAGATGGAAGAGTAAAGAAGGGGGCCGCACAATGAGCAGGAGTAGACAAGAAGCTGCGATTGTAGCAAAGTCGAGCTTAAGGCTCAACTATCTGTAGGGAGTCCTATATATACAGGTTCGAATCGTGTATGACTAATAGTCCTATAACCGATTGGTAAGTTGGTTTGTAAGTCCATCAGTCAGGCTCAGTCAGCATATGGTACAGTTAGTCAGCCAGAGGCGTGTATCAATCAGCAGTACAGTAAGGAGTCTCAGTCAGCCAGTCCAAACGATGAGCCATGCGTGTATCGTACATGAGTCAGGGGATCACGTGATCCCAGCCAGTCTGTCGGTCCGTAAAACACCTCACCTCTCTCCAGACCAGAGGCGGAGCTTATCAGTCAACTCAACAAACACACGGTCCGAGACAACAACCCGCTGCCCAATATCCAATCAGCATTAGAAAGGCTACATGGGAAGTTGCTCTTCTCAAAGTTTGACATCAGATGGGGCTATAACAACATCTGCATCGCCGAAGAAGACCAACACAAAGCAGCATTCAAAACCCCACAAGGGACCTACATACCGCGAGTGATGTACTTCGGCCTCACCAACGCCCCTCCCTTCTTCCAAAGGACCATGCATCGAGACTTCCGCCCCCTGCTCCAAAAATACCCAGAGAACTTAGGGAATTACATGGACGATTGGTGGATCGCTACCTGCCAATGACAAAGAGGGGAGAAAACTCCACAAACAAATGGTCCACGAATTCCTTGACAAAATGGAAGAATGCTCGTACTTCCTGAAACCAAAAAAGTGCCAATTCGAGAAGGAGGAAATGGAAATCCTAGGATGGCTAGTGGGCAGAGGACGAGTATGCATTGACCCAGCTAAGGTGAAAGGCATTTCAGAGTGGCCAAGAACTCTTCATTCAGTAGAAGAAGTCAGAAAGACACTAGGAGTGCTAGGGTACCAAAGGCCCTTCATCCAAGGTTTTGCATCCATCGCGAGACCCTTGCACGACCTCACCAAAAAGGGGACCCAATTCAACTGGACCCAAAGGTGCACAGACGCCCTAGATGAACTAATCAAACGAGTAACCACAGAACCAGTCCTTTGGCACCCAGACCCTGCCAAACCATACGAACTTGAAGTAGACGCCTCGGCCTTCGCCTTAGGAAGCATCCTATATCAAAGAGATGATAACAACAAAAGACGAGCGGTTGCCTATCACTCCAAGGCACTAAATCAAGCTGAAAGGAACTACTCCATCGGAGACCAAGAGTTCCTTGCTATCATCGAAGGCCTTAAACGCATTCGACACCTGGTCATGGGAACGCCCCATAAACTCACAATTTACATGGATCACAACAATCTCCGTTACTACCGGCACCCCCAAAAGTTGAACAGACGCGTGGCTTGCTACATCGCATTCCTAGCAGACTTCAACTTCAAACTTGTGCACCTCCCCAGAAAAAGAAACCAAGCAGACCCATTATCTAGACGCCCAGATCATGACGATGGAGCAACAGATAACGACGAAACAACGGCACTCCCAAATGAACTATTTGCAAGAGCCATTGAAATCACAATCCTGGAATGCCAGGTCCACCAACTACAAAAGGAAAACCATGAACTCTGCCTAGCATGGAAGAAGAAATACAGGATTTACCAAGACGAGTGGAAAGTCTGGTGGAAAGCGGGATCCTTAGTTGTCCTGGACAACAGGCAATTACGACGCACCTTCCTCCAGGAGTACCATGACACACCGACATCCGGACACCCCGGAACCTGGAAGACTTACCAAGCGCTGAGACGCGACTACTGGTGGCCTAACTTACACAAGGACATAGAGGACTACATAAAGGGATGTGCGACCTGTCAGGCGGTGAAAACCATCACACACCGCAATGTGCCCCCTATTGCGCCGATCGGACCAGGGGAAGACACAACCCCCTTTGCCACTATCACCATCGACTTTATCACAAAATTACCCGAATCACACGGCTGTGATACAATTCTCACCATCACCAATCATGACAGCACAAAGGCGGTGATCCTGATCCCGTGCCGAGAAGACATGGGAAGCGAAGAAGTTGCGAGGCTCTTCAGAGACCATGCCTTTCCCTACATGGGAATTCCCAAAAGAATCATCTCTGACAGAGACACACAGTTCACGTTGCAATTCTTCAAGGAACTCTGTGCCCAGTTGGAGATCAAACAAAACATGAGTTCAGCATATCACCCCCAAACTGACGGACAATCCAAACGAACGAACCAGACGGTGGAAACGATCCTACAGATCTTCTGCAACCACCAGCAAGACAATTGGGTGGACTGGCTTAAAGTGGCCCAGTACATGATCAACTCCCATCCCTCTTCTACCACAAAGAAACCCCCCTATGAGTTGTGGATGGGATTCATTCCCCACACCCATCAACCCATGCGTGTCGGAAATGTGCTGGCAATAGAAGAATGAAAGTCCCAGCTTCTAGAAGCAAGGAAAAGCGCCCAAGAAGCCATTAGCAGGGCGCAATCCCTCTGGACAAAAGACCCCCATTTCCAACGATACCGCGTGGATCAGAAGGTCTGGTTAGAAGGAACCCACCTCCGTACAACACACCCAACCACCAAATTAAGGGCCAAACGTTTTGGACCCTTCAAAATTACGGAAGTACTCAGCGCCGTAACATACAGGTTGGATCTCCCACCCACATGGAGAATCCACAACGCATTCCACGTGGCTGTCCTCCACCCATATAAGGAAACGGAGCTCCACAGACCTAACTTCATGGAGACACCACCTGACCTAGTCGAAGGACACGAAGAATGGGAGGTAGACAGCGTGCTAGCCTCAAGGCACACTGGCCAGAAGAAAACGTTGCAATATCTGGTCAGATGGAAGGGATTCTCGGAAGCACACGACTCTTGGGAACCAAAAGGGAATCTGAATAATGCCTCCCTCAAAATGAAGGAATTCCACGATAAGAACCCGAAGGCCATTCGCAGAATGGTTATAAACCCCCAAGAAGTCGCAATGGAATCCTCACCGCTCCCAGATATTTCCTCCCTCTGCACCCAATTCGAAAACCTGTCTCTCATGTCCTCACAATACAGTTCGCCTTCCCCAGCCACTCGCAATGCCATATTGGTGGTGGACACCGAAGAGGTAGCAGTGCTGGAAGCATCGCTCCACCCCACAACAGAAGCACCCCCCACCTTCCCGGAGGAACCAGAGTACATCCCACTGAGGGAAGAACCCCCGAATATTGAAGACGAAGGGTATCTACGCCTCTCGCCCTCGGGTTACAGTCTGCACCTACCTAGTCGTCACCCCAGTCCAGCACCACTTCCTATTCCTCCCCCTCGCGTCCACCCACTCCCCCAGGACAACCCTGATGACCCCCGTAACCGTGTCCGCAGATTGAGCGAGTTTGCCAGGGAGCGACTCTTTTACTCCACGACGGGACTGGCCGCCGTGCAACTGATGCTGGCCCAACAAGAGGAAGCAGAACACCCTCTCATCACAGACCCCGAGACCCACGTAGTCCACAGGGTCGCCACCCCACTCTCCACACCCTCCAACACCGATACCAACTCCACCCCCGCTACCTCTGTCAACAGCCTTCCGTCGCATTACACCATTGAAGTCGATGCCGACGACATAATACAAGATCACCCCATGGAAGACTGGATCCACTTCGACCGAGACTTACACCGTACCTCCATCCAGATCCCAGTCACCGAAGCAAACCCCCATGTAAAGGTACCGGCCCGCTTTGTCCGTTTTAGGGTAGAACCTATCACAGGCGAACCCACCATTTACGGAACCATGGGAGTGGGACGACCAATCTATGCCGAAAACCTAGAAGCCGCCCTGGCTAGTTGGGCAGCACCCGCCGACCACCGAGACGACGAGTACTTCAAGTTGCTGGCTGAAGAAAGGATGATTGGTGGACCCCTCGAAAGAGCCATAGAAGATTTGGGAGACTACGGGTTAAGGCCAACATCATGCGCCTTTGCAACCTGGAGTCGGACCGATGCAAGCTCGCCCTCCGCCTGCAAGAGGTACAGGCCCTTGAGGCCTACGCGCAGAAGAGGCGAGCCGAGTTCGGGATGTATCAATTGGCGCACATTGGATGCACCAAAGCGGTGTGACAGCGCCTCATCTGAGCAAACGCCCGAGAACGCCTCTTGCAGCTGGTCGACGAAGATAGCTAGAGAGGGGAATTGGCATGGCGACACCGAACTCATCGCAGGCAAGAAGCCCCGTACCACGAACATGGGACTCTCCGTCTGAGGGGAGGGGCCCGTAGCGCCATTTCGTGGAACAGCGAGAATGCGCAGAACGACAAACTGGCGCAGGACGAGTACGAGGAACGCTGTCACTGTTCCTACTGCCCCTGGTTCGACCATATCTCCACTCACTGCGAAACGCCCCACCACCTTTGCTCGACTCGCACTTCCGGATGGTGCCGCGTGCCCTGCCACCACTGATACTTCGCCAATCAAATGCCAAACACCTGCCCCTATGGAGGACGGCGTAAGCACGCCAATGGCCATTATCTTACACGCCAAGAACGGCTTGGCAACTCTCCCTCGAGGATCGTCAGATCGAATATGACCATCTCGAAGCGGGATGCGACGATTTCTGCAAGGGAGAGTTGAGTCGCGCCGGCATCAGCCTGAGGCACGCCATCGAACAGGTCATGCAAGATGAAGTCGATGGCACCGGCCCTTCTTACGCCCCCCGCTCACCGTCCCCTGATTATGATTACATCCCCGGCGACAACGAGGGATCAGATTAGCGCATGGAAGTGCTCCTTTGAGGGGAGGGTGGTGATAAGCTCCGCCTCTGGTACGGAGGGAGGCGAGGTGTTTTACGGACTGATGGACTGGCTGGGATCACGTGATCCCCTGACTCCTTACGATACATGTGTGGCTCATCGACTCGGACTGGATGACTGAGATTCTTACTGTACCAATGACTGGTGGCTGACTGATACACGCATCATGCTGACAGTGTATGATAGGTGGCTGACTGATTACTTACAAACCGGCTTAGCAACCAGTTCCTAGGATATTAGTCATGACAAGTTCGAACCTGTATATATAGGATTCCATATGAACAGTTGAGCCTTAAGCTTGACTTTGCTTTGCAATCGCAGCCTCTTGTTCACTCCTGCTCACTGCGCGGCCCCCCTCTACTCTTCCATCTATATTCTAAAGGTCCTTAAAGGTGGACCTTGCCTTTGAAGCTTAGTGATTGTGCTATAACAATCAATGCGCATCTCAGGAGTCTGAACATGTGCCTCGGCACACCTTGGACTGCACACTTTCCTAAACCGTCAGGTGTGCACGAAGCCCCGCTGCGGGCTTAACATTGCATGGGTAGAGTCGGCGGTAGTGTAGTGGTGGCAGTAGTGGATGTAGGAGTATGGTCAGGAAGGGAAGGGGAAGGGATGTGGACGGTGACTGATGTCGAGACAAAACAGACATCGTGCTCGACTGAGATGCGGTTCTTGCCCTGCCAATAGACGCAGTGAGTGTGCGTGCTATCATTGTCAAATCCTACCCATCGCACTTCTGCTGTGCGTCTGTCCAATTTTGAGGCGGATCCCTGATGTACCCATACCTTCTGCCCCCACTCAGGCATGTTGCTGAAGTCAGGCTTGGTCCCATACAGTTGCTTGTGGGGGGTCACCTTCCCAAGTGCCTGTGTGATGACCCGGTTCTTCAGCCAAATAATAAAGTGAGTGGCCTCGCCCCATAATGTCTTGGGGAGCTGCACGTGATGGCGCACGGCGCGAACTCGTTCGAGGATTCGACGGTTCAGTGACTCCAAGACTCCATTATGCTGAGGGGTGTCATGGGTGGTGAGGCAGTGTTCGGTCCCTTGGGACTTAAGAAAATCTGAGAACTCGCTGCTGGTGTACTCCCCGCCGCGGTCTGACCTTAACCTCTTGACCCGTACTCCATGCTGGGTCTTAACCCACGCTGCGAAAGACTTGTAAGCGGCGAAAGCTTTGTCCTTGGTCTGCAGCAACTGAATCTTGGTAAAGTGAGTATGGTCGTCAGTGAAGGTGATATAATAGTGTCAGCCTCCTAAGGTCGCAACCCTGGATGGCCCCCACATGTCAGTGTGGATCTTGTTGCCGAAAGCCTGAGTGCAAGAGGTTGTTGACTGTTTGCAAATAGTCTTGTGTGTCGCCTTAGCATGCTCACATGAGTCGCAAGAGATGGTGGAAGATGGATCTATTATGTGCAAGCCAGTGACTGCGTTGGCACGAGCGAGATCTTGGATAGCATCGGCTGAGATATGTCCGAGCCTCCGGTGAGCCATGAGAATGTCGACTTGTGATTCTTGCGCAGCAGCAGCTGTCACTGGTGTAGGGTGCGACACTTAGACTCCTGAGTGTACTAGTCTTGAAGGACAATGAGAGGAGACAGTGATGTGTTCACTCCGTTCGAAGTAGAGAATAGCAGGCTAGAATTGAGACGAGGAGACTCGACTTAGAGTCCTAGAGACCTAAGACGAGTCCTACTTATACAAGTACAGATACAATGCCTGGAATGAGTCGCCAACTGCTAGAGGTACGGGGATGACGTCGGGGCGCATCATCCTACTATGACGATACTAGGATCGACATCATAAAGACATCACCCTTACTACGATGCCTGCGATGAGTCCGTACACGAGGGGAAGGTCGAGACAATGAGATCACAAACACGTCAGAGATACTATGAGTCATGGGGGATAGGTAGCGTCCAGAACATGCTACAGGAAGGGGGAGGGTCGAGACATACAATCGCATGGACCATTATCATGACATAGAGCCGGGTTCAACTCCTGACAGAACCAATAGCTCACCTGGGGCCGGTTCACCCTCTGCTTACGCTGCCCCTTAACCTCCCATTGGCTAAGTGCAGCTGCCGGCGGTAACAGCAGCGGCTAAGATCGGGCGATCTACCCGATACAGCCCATTTGGTCTTGCCTTGATCTTGCCAACAGTCTTGCCAGACTTGTTCTTGATCTTGCAGATCTTCCCCTTAAAGATAACCGAGTACCCAGCGCTAGCGATCTTGCTGATGCTGATAATGGTGAGAGTCATCTCAGGTGTGTAGAGAGCGTCCCTCAAGGTGATGTGCGTTGACTCAGAGCCGTTAGGGACATCAATCTGAAGGTTGCCCATACCAGTGGCGTAGAAGACGCGATTGTCGGCAGCAGTGATAGGTCTAGGAGGGATGGAATGGAGATTGGTGAAGCGGTGCTGGAAAGGAGACATGTGTCATGAGGTGCCTGAGTTGTAGAGCTCTGCCTCAGTCCCAGTGAGTGCCAAACTGGCTAAGTAAGCTGATTGCTGGTCACAAGACTCCCCCTCACTGGAGGCACCGTCGACCTTGACAATTGTTGCCATAGACCCATCAGTGTCGTCAATAACTACCCAGGACTCATCCCCAGAATCAGAAGAATCCGAGTCCTCTGCAGTGTTGGCAGCGTCCTTGCCAACCTTGGTCTTGGACTTGTTGCTGCTCTTCTTCGGCCCTCCTCCCTCGTCCCCGCCGCCCTTCGCCCAGCACTCGGACTTGTAGTGCCCACACTTCTTGCAATTGAAGCACTCGACATCCTTCTTCTTGGACTTGGTATCAGCGGTGGCAAAAGCTTCATCTTGAGCTTGGTTTTCTTTTTGGAGGGAGCGCTTCTCGTACTCCCGGGTTGCTGCCCGGATGACAGCTGTATGGGTGAGGTTGGTTTTGGTGGCATTGCAAGCGTTGATGAGGGAGTTGATGGGGCCATCGTAGCAGTCGGGGAGGGAGACGACGAGAACAGATATGTATTCATTGTGGCTGACTTTTCTCCCGATGGCTGACAACTTCTCGTGTATGTTAGCAAGCTTTGTGAAGTGAGTGTGTATGTTGTCATCCTCCCCACAGTGTGTCGATGTAAACTTCCTCCCCAAATCCACCATCACCGACCTCGACTGCCCCTCATACTCCGCCTTCAACTTTGCCCAGACCTCCTTGACAGTCTTGGTGTCTTGAATCTTGTGGAAGAGATCATCGGGTATCATAGCTTCGAGGATGCTCGATGCTCTGAACCCATCCCTCTCCCAACACTGGTCAGCGGAGAGTCCACCAACGGTCCCAGCATCTGTGTATGCTTTCGTGATCGTCTCGGACATGAGGTGATCTCTAAGACCCCTCATGTTCATCGTCCATGTAATGTGATTCCTGTAAATGATCCAGTTAGATCTGTCTTCTGCCAGCTTTGGCAGATGGATGTGTTCTTTGCTCATGCCTAAAAATAAAGGTTAGTGTTCAAGGTTTTGTGTGTATGTGTACTGATTTCTTATGTGTGGCCAGGGCCCATAACCTAGCAGGCGATAAGAATGATAAGTGGTGTGGGTACGCGATTAGTGCAGGAAGGAAAGGGAGAGGCAGGCAATGAGCTTGAAGGCACACGAGGGAATGATGAGTGGGACGGACTAGATTAGATGAACATCTATGATAAGCTCCATCTCTAGTACGGAGAGAGGTGAGGTGTTTTACGGACCGACGGACTGGCTGGGATCACGTGATCCCATGACTCCTGTACGATACACGCGTGGCTCATCGATTGGACTGGCTGACTGAAACTCTTACTGTACCGCTGACTGAGAGCTGATTGATAGGATGACTCACAAGTGCATCATGCTTACTGTACGATAAGACGGATGACTGATCCCTTACAAACCGGCTTAGCAACCGGTTCTAGAACTATTAGTCATACTAGGTTCGACTCTGTATATATACGACTCTGTACGAACAGTTGAGCCTTAAGCTCGACTTTGCTTTGCAATCGCAGCTCCTTGTACTCTCCTGTTCACTGCACGGTCCTCTCATCTCTTCCATCTATCTTTCGAGGTCCTTAAAGGCGGATCTCACCTTCGGAGCTTAGTGATTGTGCTATAACAATCAACGCGCACCTCAGGAAGTCTGATCGCGTGTCACAGCACGCTTCGGACAGCACACCTCTCCCTTCGGTCAAGTGTGCACGAAGCCCCGCTGCGGGCTTAACACAAGTCGAGCTTCTCTTAAGCCAACCTGGCTGACATACTACTCGACCTCAGAAGAAAACGAAAGCTCTCAAAGAGCCCCGACATCCGGTTCAGAAATAGAACCACAGACGACCTCCCTACAGAAATACAGGGAAAAGCCTTCTGGCTAGAATCACGAACTGAGGGACGATCAGCATACCACCTCAGAGAAGGGTTATACACATACCCTGTGGAGTATATCAACGGAACCTGGTACAAAATCAGTTGGACCATCGATGAGTGCTACGAAGTTAGCAGAGAAGACGAGATCAAAGACCTCCAAATGAAAGGATTAGGAACCAAAAGCCGACCATTCCTACTTGCCCCCGATCTCGAACGAATCCACACAGAAGTCACACAAGGAAGTGATGAAGCACCCGAAGTAAAAACTACTTCACCAGCCTCAGACCCAGACATCCCCACGACAGACCAAGCTCACGCACCGGTCATTGAACAACTCACAAAAGCAATGGCAGCAATCACCGTAGCCCACGTACAACCAGCACAAGTAGCCGGACCAGCACTAGTCCCACAGCTCCCAGGAGGAGGACAACCAGGAGGAGGAGGACAACCCCAACAACCCCCCACTGGAGGACAACCTCCCGCCGGAGGACAGCCAGGCGGAGGAGGGGGTGGCGGAGGCGGAGGCGGTGGAGGCCCACCAGCAGCTGGACAAGCAGCAGCAGGGCAAGTGGCAGCCGCACCACCCCGCAACGAAGCCCTCAAAGGAATGATTCCCCAAATCTTCCAAGGAGACAGGAAAGATGCCGAACGATTCATGCAGCAATTCGGAGCTTACCGCTTCCTCACCCGGCACAACTCCACCTTCACCAACAAGGCAGAACAAGTGGCCTACGCCATTACGTTCATCAAAGGACCACTAGTCGATGACTGGTCGTATGATATGGCGGACCAGCTATCCATCAAGGTAGAAGGAAACCCAAACACGGGAGATCCCCCGACACACGCAGAAAACGACCCAGCCCTCTGGGAATGGTTCGCAAGAGCATTCAGAGACGCCTTTACCAATTCCACCAAGAAACAAGATGCGTACTCACGTCTCACAAAAATGGAGTTAGACATGGACAAAGTCGACTCCTCCATCACGCTCTTCAAATGCCTTATCAGAGAAGCAGGATGGGGACCAGACGCGGAAGGAACAATCAAACTGTTCCAAGATATCCTACCAGTCGGACTCCACCGTGTTATCCGTCAACGAGAAACCCTGCCAGCAACCATGGAAGAATGGTACGATGCAACTCGAAAAACAGTCCAGAGGTGGCAAGACCTAAACGACAACATCGGACCCAAAGGAGGACCAGGCCACATTTCGACCAGAGCCAACAGGATGCAGAGCTACCAAAAACCCTCTCCGCCAAAACGACAAAAGGATCCCAACGCAATGGACATTGATGCCATCCGCACCACCGGGAAACTAACCGACGAAGAGTGCACCAAACTCATGAAGGAAGGAAGGTGCTTCCGATGCCGCAAATTGGGACATATGTCCAGAGCCTGTCCCGACAAAGGCAAAGGAAAAACCCCAGAAAGACCCCGCAGCTCTCAAGGACAATACATCAAAGAAAAACCCAAGGTCCGAGCCACGGTGATCAACGAAGACGAGGAAGAAGAACAGCACAGCGAAGCTGAAACCTCAACCACCGCACCTCCTTCTTACACCAAAAAGGATGTCCTCCAATACATTCGAGGGATGACTATTGAAGATCGGGAAAACCTCTATGAGGAACTATCGGCAAAAGCGGATTTTTAGGAAGCTCAAAGCCGATGGTCTGGCTTAGAGCAACAGGATTGCAAGATACGATGTACATTAGGAAACTCTCGACTCTGAATATGAATGTTTCTTTTCGCACCTCGCAATCCAAGGCCGAAGAATCCGCCCTCATAGATAGTGGCGCAACCGACAACTTCATTGACGAAGACACCTGGAAACGACTCGGAATAGGACGCAAAGAACTTGCCCGACCCGTCACAGTTCACAATGTAGACGGCACGGAAAATAAACAAGGAAAAATCACACACTACTGCTGGCTACGTATCGTCAAAGGAGAAAAACACATGCTCCAAAGATTCTACATCACAAGCCTAGGAAAAGATCGCATCATCCTAGGATACCCCTTCCTTTATGACTTCAATCCAAAAATCAATTGGAAAACAGGGAAGGTCTCAGGAGACTCGGTACAGCTCCAAAGTAGCCGATACATGCATGTTGCCAAAAACATCTTCTTTATGCAAAGAGAGGCAATCAAACAACTAGGGAAACCTAAAGAAGACGAAGCCATCTACGTGCGACGAAACAACATCGCACAGGAATGGGCCCAAAAGGCGGACAAGGATAAAATCCACCTCACCATTGACACCATCCCAAAGGAATACTGAAGACACCAAAAGGTATTCTCTGAAGAAGAAGCACGACGCTTCCCCCCTGCAAGATCGGAAGACATGACAATCAAGCTAACTCCAGACGCACCGAAGGAGTTAAATTGTAAGGTGTACCCCCTATCCAAAGACGAACGAGAACTCCTACAAAACTGGATTTTCGAAGAGGAAGAACTCGGACAAATCTACGAAGGACCATCGCCCTACACGGCACCGGTCTACTTCATCAACAAGAAGGACAGTTCAGAGAAGAGGATTATCATGGACTATCGACAGCTGAACAAATACATGGTTAGAGACAACAACCCCTTGCCTAACATACAGTCAGCACTGGAAAGATTACACGGCAAACTACTCTTCTCCAAGTTCGACATCCGCTGGGGATATAATAACATACGCATTGCTGAAGAAGACCAAACCAAAGCGGTGTTTAAAACCCCCCAAGGCACCTATGTTCCCCGAGTCATGTACTTCGGGCTCACAAACGCACCCCCCTTCTTCCAACGGACTATGCATCGAGACTTCCGCCCCCTACTTCAAAAATACCCCGAAAACCTAGGGAACTACATGGACGATTGGTGGGTGGCCACAGCCAACGATGAGGAAGGCCGCCAACTACACAAGCAGATCGTCCACGACTTCCTAAACAAAATGGAAGAATGCTCCTACTTCCTAAAGCCAAAGAAATGTCAATTCGAAAAGGAAGAAATGGAAATCCTCGGATGGCTTGTAGGAGGAGGAAAAGTGCGCATCGACCCAGCTAAAGTAAAAGGAATTTCGGAATGGCCACGGACGCTCAAGTCAGTAGAAGAAGTCAGGAAAACCTTGGGCGTACTAGGCTACCAATGACCCTTTATCCAAGGATTTGCGTCCATAGCCCGACCTCTACACGACCTCACAAAAAAGGGGGCACCCTTCCTTTGGACCGAGAAGTGTACAGAAGCACTAGATGAACTCATCACACGAGTAACCACCGAACCGGTCCTCTGGCACCCAAATCCAGCCAAACCATATGAACTTGAAGTCGACGCCTCTGCCTTCGCACTCGGCAGTATCCTCTACCAAAGGGACGACAATAACAAACGACGGGCAGTAGCCTACCATTCAAAGGCACTGAACGCAGCAGAAAGGAACTACTCTATTGGAGATCGAGAATTCCTAGCCATCATTGAAGGCCTCAAACGCGTCTGACACCTTGTAATGGGATCACCCCATAAACTGACAATCTACACAGACCACAACAATCTTCGCTACTACTGACACCCCCAAAAGCTAAACCGACGCGTAGCTCGCTATATTGCATTCCTAGCAGACTTCGACTTTGAATTAGTCCATCTCCCCGGCAAACGAAACCAAGCGGACCCCTTATCCCGACGCCCTGACCACAACAACGGGTCGGCAGATAACGAAGAGACTACAGCCCTCCCCAATGAGCTCTTCGCCAGAGCAATAGAAATCTCCATCTTAGAACAACAAGTACACCAACTGCAAAAAACACACGACCAACTATGCCAAAGCTGGAAAAAAAAACACGACATCTATCAAGACGAATGGAAGGTCTGGTGGAAGGCAGGATCATTGGTGGTTCCTGAAGACGTACAACTCCGACGCACGTTCCTCCAAGAATACCATGACGCTCCGACGTCGGGACATCCCGGAGTCTGGAAAACCTACCTAGCCCTGAAACGGGATTACTGGTGGCCCACGATCCACAAAGATGTAGAAGATTACGTCAAAGGGTGCGCTACCTGCCAGGCGGTAAAAACAATCACACACCGCAACGTACCCCCTATTGCGCTGATCGGTCCTGGTGAAGATACAACACCCTTCGCCACTATCACAGTCGATTTCATTACAAAACTACCCGAATCACGCGGCTGTGATACGATCCTCACCATCACTGATCATGACTGTACAAAGGCCGTAATTCTGATCCCGTGTAGAGAAGACATGGGAAGCGAGGAAGTTGCGAGGCTCTTCCGAGACCACGCGTTTCCCTACACTGGAATTCCGAAAAGAATTATCTCGGACAGAGACACGCGGTTCACCTCGCAATTCTTCAAGGAACTTTGCGCCCAACTCGAAATCAAACAGAACATGAGTTCGGCCTACCACCCTCAAACAGACGGACAATCGGAGAGAACAAATCAGACGGTAGAAACCATCCTGAGGATCTTCTGCAACCACCAACAGAACAACTGGGCAGACTGGCTCAAGGTCGCCCAGTACATGATAAATTCCCGTCCTTCTTCAACCACAAAGAAACCCCCGTACGAACTATGGATGGGATTCATTCCCCGCACCCATCAACCCACACGCATCGGAAATGTACCGACAATAGAAGAACGAAAGTCCCAACTTCTAGAGGCCAGGAAAAGCGCCCAGGAAGCCATCAGCAAGGCGCAATCCCTTTGGACCAAAAACCCACACTTCCAAAGATACAGAGTGGATCAGAAAGTCTGGTTGGAAGGGACCCATTTACGAACAACACACCCCACAATGAAGCTAAGGGCCAAACGCTTTGGACCCTTCAAAATAATGGAAGTACTCAGCGCCATTGTTAAGCCCGCAGCGGGGCTTCGTGCACACCTGACGGTTTAGGAAGGTGTGTGGTCTGAAGAGTGCCGGAACACGTGTTCAGACTCCTGAGATGCGCGTTGATTGGTATAGCCCAATCACTAAGCTTCGAAGGCAAAGGTCCGCCTTTAAGGACCTTTGAAGTATAGATGGAAGAGTAGAAGAGGGCCACGCAGTAGACAGGAATGTACAAGAGGCTGCGATTGCAAAGCAAAGTCGAGCTTAAGGCTCAACTGTTCGTACAGGGTCGTATATATACAGAGTCGAACCTAGTATGACTAATGGTCTCAGAACCGATTGCTAAGCCGGTTTGTAAGAGATCAGTCATCTACTCTATTGTACAGTAAGCATGATGCGCTTGTGAGTCATTCATCAGTCAGCGGTATAGTAAGAGCCTCAGTCAGCCAGTCCAGTCGAGGAGCCATGCGTGTATCGTATGTGAGTCATGGGATCACGTGATCCCAGCCAGTCCGTCGGTCCGTAAAAACACCTCACCTCTCTCCGTACTAGAGATGGAGCTTATCACCACCCTCCCCTCAAAGAAGCGCTTCCACGCGCTAGTCGGATCCCTCGTTGTCGCCGGGGATGTAATCATAAGCAGGAGAAGGGGAACGAGGGGCGTAAGAAGGACCAGCATTCTCGAACTCGTCGAGGACGACTTGGGTGATTGCTTGTCGCATGGCAATCCCCGCGCTACTGAGTTCCCCTTTGCAGAGGTCGTCGCATCCGGCATTGTTGTGGTCATATTCTATCTCCCGCTCCTCCAATGTGAGGTAACGGGCATGGTGTTGGCGGGTGAGGTAATGGCCGTTGGCATGACGGCGGCGGCCTCCATAGGGACAGGTGTCCGGCATCTGGTTCCGGAAGAATTGGTGGTGGTGGGGGACTCGGCACCAGCCGGATGCCGAGATCGAACAGAGGTGGTGGGGCGTCTCGCACTGGGTGGAGAGGTGATCGTACCATGGGCAGTAAGAGCAACGCTTGCACTCTTCGAACTCCTCTTGGGCCAGGGCGTCGTCGGTGGCATTCTCGCTGTTCCAAGAGACTCTGCTGCTCGCTCCTCCTCTTAGCCGAGAGTCGGGTCGTGTTACGATGTTGGTGTGGTAAGGCGCGGTGCTGCGTCTGACGCGTCGGTGTCGCCATGCCAGTTCGCCTCTCTGATCATCCTCATCCACCAGTTCCAAGAGTCGTTCTCGTGCATTGGCCCGGATGAGTCATTGACGGACCGCTTTGGTTCGTCCGACGTGAGCGAGTTGGTATATACCGAACTCGGCTCTCCTCTTCTGCGCGTAGGCTTCCAAAGCTTGGACTTCACGGAGGCAAAGGGCCAGCTTGCGTTTGTCGGCTTCAAGGTTTCGAAGACGGATGATATCTGCCTTGACTCTGTAGTCCCCTAGATCTTCAATTGCCCTTTCCATCGGGCCCCCTATCATCCTCTCTTCCGCTAGCAACGTGAAATGCCTGTCATCCCGGTAGTCGGCGGGTGCCGCCCAAGATGCCGGAGCGGCTTCCAGGACCTCGGTGTAGATGGGTCTTCCATTTCCCATGGTCCCATAGATGGTGGGTTCTCCCGTGATACTGTCGATGCAGAAGCGTATGTACCTTGCATCCACCTTTACCGTGGGTTCTGCCTCGGTCGCCGGGATTTTGATGGAGGTCCGGTGGATTTCTGACTGGAATCTAATCCAGTCGTCGCCGGGATGCGTCTGTACGAGGTTGTCGACATCAATCTCGAGGGTGTAATGTGATGGGAAACTATGCATGGACGACGGGCGCTGGCATGGGGTGCCGCAGTCTTTCAAAATGGCCTACGCTCTGAGACGCTGGTTCGACAACCGCGACGAATTGGCTGCCCAGTCTGCACGGAGCATAATAGCCGGTATCATTGCTGTACAAAGACGTGACGACCGTTGGATCGCACTTGCGGAGGAACAGTTTGGCTTGCCAGATCGTGTCTTCCGAGACAACATCCCGCATGGCAATAGCGTGTTACTCATCATCTTGCTCCACGTTACCCACAACTTATTTCATTCCGCTGTCCATTCCGTTCCCGCACATTGGGACTCAAAGGTCCTGCGGGTGCTTTCCCAATTTGACATACACAACACTCTTCCCCAGCTCCAGCACGACTTTTGTGCCTTGTGGAATGAAATTGTTGAAGCACACAACACACAACCTGACGGTGCTTTTGTCTCTGTCCTTAGGAAGATCCATCGTCTTTATATCACCCTACATGAAGGTACCTATTCCCCCGTGACTGGATTTCCTACTTCCACAGCACATGGCGATGACATTGTGTGGGAACCATCGTTGTATCCATTATGCAACGTCGTCAGCCATACATCAGTACCGCTGCCCCACTTTCACACTTCTGCTGTGTCATTTACTGCTGTCCCCCCTCACCTTGATCCCGCTCTGGCCCACATGTCTCCATTCACTGGGCACAGCGTACCCCACTTTCCGCCTCCAAATTGGGGCACTACTGACCGACTCACAGCCGAGTCATCATTTAGTGGCGTGTCCGATGCGCGCACTAGAGGATGGTCAGCCTCTTCCTGTCGCTCTAACATGAGTTGTGCTGCCGCCAGGCCGCTCGGGGAATAAAAGAGTCTGTCCCTTGCAAAGCTGCTAAGACTGCGGACGAGGTTTCGCGGGTCTTCTGGGTTGTCTTGGGGAAGTGTGTCGATGCGTGGTGGAATAGGCAGTGGTTCGGGACTGGGGACTCGGCTGGGTCCGTGTACGCTGTATAACGAAGGCGAGAGGCACAAGTACTCTTCGAGTTCGAAGCTGGGGGGTGTGTCTGTTGGTGGGGTGTACTCTGGTTCTTCCGGGAAAGCCAGTGGGGGTTCTGTGGTAGGATGAAGCATCGCTTCCAACACTGCCACTTCTTCCGTGTCGACCGCCAGCATGGCATTGCGGGTGGCAGGAGAGGGGGAGCTGTACTGTGAGGACATCAAGGAGAGGTTTTTGAATTGTGTGCAAAGTGTACTGATGTTGGGGAGTGATGGTGACTCCATGGTCAAGTCTTGGGGGTTTATAACCATTCTTCGAATGGCCTTGGGGTTCTTATCGTGGAATCCCTTTACCTTTGCGGAGGCGTTGTTCAGATTCCGCTTCGGTTCCCAGGAATCATGTGCTTCGGAGAATCCTTTCCACCGGATGAGATATTGTAATGTCCTTGCCTTTCCTGTTCGCCTCGAGGCTAGCACGTTGTCCACTTCCCACTCCTCGTGTCCCTCGATCAAGTCAGGAGGTGCTTCAGGGAAGTTAGGTCCATGGAGCTCCGTCTCCTTGTATGGGTGGAGGACAGCCGCATGGAACGCGTTGTGGATCCTCCACGTGGCTGGGAGGTCCAGTCTGTATGTTACAGCGCTGAGTACTTCCGTTACTTTGAAGGGTCCGAAGCGTTTGGCCCTTAATTTCATTGTGGGGTGTGTTGTTCGTAAATGGGTCCCTTCTAGCCAGACCTTCTGATCCACGCGGTACTGTTGGAAATGGGGGTCTTTTGTCCAGAGGGATTGCGCCTTGCTGATGGCTTCTTGGGCGCTTTTCCTGGCTTCCAGAAGTTGGGACTTTCGTTCTTCTATTGCCGGTACGTTTCCGATACGCGTGGGTTGATGGGTGCGGGGAATGAACCCCATCCATAGTTTGTACGGGGGTTTTTTTGTGGTTGAGGAGGGACGGGAGTTGATCATGTACTGGGCGACCTTAAGCCAGTCAGCCCAGTTGTCTTGCTGGTGATTGCAGAAGATTCTCAGTATTGTCTCCACTGTTTGGTTTGTTTGTTCCGACTGTCCATCTGTTTGAGGGTGGTACGCGGAGCTCATATTTTGCTTGATGTCCAACTGGGCGCAGAGTTCCTTGAAGAACTGGGATGTGAACCGCGTGTCTCTGTCTGATATGATTCTTTTGGGAAGGCCTGTATAGGGGAACGCATGGTCTCTGAAGAGCCTCGCGACTTCTTCGCTTCCCATGTCTTCTCGGCACGGGATCAGGATCACTGCCTTCGTGCAGTCGTGATCGGTGATGGTGAGAATTGTATCACAGCCGCGTGAGTCGGGTAATTTCGTAATGAAATCGACTGTGATAGTGGCGAAGGGTGTTGTGTCTTCACCAGGACCGATCGGCGCAATGGGGGGTCCGTTGCGGTGTGTAATTGTTTTTACCGCCTGGCAAGTGGTGCATCCTTTAACGTAGTCTTCCATGTCTTTGTGGATAGTGGGCCACCAGTAGTCTCGTTTTAGCATTAGATAGGTCTTCCAGACCCCGGGATGTCCCGATGTCGGAGTTTCGTGGTATTCTTGGAGGAACGTACGTCGGAGTTGTACATCTTCAGGAACCACCAATGATCCCGCCTTCCACCAGACCTTCCATTCGTCTTGATAGATGCCGTGTTTCTTTTTCCAGCTTTGGCATAGTTGGTCGTTTGTCTTCTGTAGTTGATGGACCTGCTGTTCCAGGATAGAGATTTTGATTGCTCTGGCGAAGAGTTCGTTTGGCAGAGCTGTGGTCTCTTCGTTGTCTGTTGATCCGTCGTCATGGTCTGGACGTCGGGATAGGGGATCTGCTTGGTTTCGCTTGCTGGGGAGGTGGACTAATTCGAAGTCGAAGTCAGCCAGGAATGCAATGTATCGAGCTACGCGTCGGTTCAATTTTTGTGGGTGCCGGTAGTAGCGGAGGTTGTCGTGATCCGTGTAGATGATCAATTTGTGGGGCGATCCCATCACTAGGTGTCGTACGCGTTTCAGGCCTTCTATGATGGCCAGGAATTCTCTGTCTCCGATGGAGTAATTTCTTTCTGCTGCATTTAGTGCCTTTGAATGATAGGCCACTGCTCGTTGTTTGTTGTCGTCATCTCTTTGGTAGAGGATGCTTCCAAGTGCGAAAGCAGAGGCATCTACCTCGAGTTCGTACTGTTTGGCGGGATTTGGATGCCAGAGGACTGGTTCAGTGGTAACTCGTGTGATGAGTTCATTTAACGCCTCTGTGCATTTTTCGGTCCAGACGAAAGGGGTTCCTTTCTTGGTGAGGTTGTGTAGCGGTCGGGCTATTGCTGCAAATCCTTGGATGAAAGGTCGTTGGTAGCCGAGCACTCCTAGGGTCTTTCTGACTTCTTCTACTGATTTGAGGGTCCTGGGCCATTCTGATATCCCTTTTACTTTAGCCGGGTCGATACATACTCGTCCTCCTCCTACGAGCCATCCGAGGATTTCCATTTCGTCTTTTTCGAATTGACATTTCTTTGGTTTTAGGAAGTAGGAGCACTCTTCCATTTTGTCCAGAAAGTCGTGGACGATTTGTTTGTGCAATTGGCAGCCTTCTTCGTCGTTGGCTGTGGCCACCCACCAATCGTCCATATAATTTCCCAGGTTTTCGGGGTACTTTTGGAGTAAGGGGCGGAAGTCTCGGTGCATAGTCCGTTGGAAGAAGGGAGGTGCGTTTGTGAGCCCGAAGTACATGACTCGGGGAACATAAGTGCCTTGGGGAGTTTTGAATGCTGCTTTGGTTTGGTCTTCTTCAGCGATACATATGTTATTGTATCCCCAGCGAATGTCAAACTTGGAGAAGAGTAGTTTGCCGTGCAGTCTTTCTAGCGCTGATTGTATATTGGGCAGAGGGTTGTTATCTCGAACCGTGTACTTGTTCAGCTGTCAATAGTCCATGATGATTCTTTTCTCGGAGCTGTCCTTCTTGTTGATGAAGTAAACTGGTGCTGTGTAAGGTGATGGTCCTTCGTAGATTTGTCCAAGTTCTTCTTCTTCAAGAATCCATTTTTGCAGGAGTTCTCGTTCATCTTTGGAGAGGGGGTATACCTTGCAATTCAGTTCTGTTGGTGCGTCTGGAGTTAGTTTGATCGTCATGTCTTCCGATCTTGCAGGAGTGATAAGCTCCGCCTCTGGTACGGAGAGAGGTGAGGTGTTTTACGGACCGACGGACTGGCTGAAATCACGAGATCCCATGACTCCTATACGATACATGCGTGGTTCCCCGACTGGACTGGCTGACTGAGGTTCTTACTGTACCGATGACTGATGACTCTGATTAGGCTGACTGATACGCGCATCATGCTGACAGTGTACTATACGATGACTGAGCATGACTGATGGACTGACAAACCGACTTACCAATCGGTTATAAGACTATTAGTCATACACGACTCGAACCTGTATATATATGACTTTGTACGAGTAGTTGAGCCTTAAGCTCGACTTTGCTTTGCAATCGCAGCTCCTTGTATACTCCTGCTCCTTGCACGGCCCTCTCAGCTCTTCCATTTACCTTTCGAGGTCCTTAAAAGCGAATCTCACCTTCGGAGCTTAGTGATTGTGCTATAACAATCAACGTGCACCTCAGGAGTCTGATCGCGTGTCACGGCACGCTTCGGACCGTACACCTTCCTCTTCGGTCAAGTGTGCACGAAGCCCCGCTGCGGGCTTAACACAAGTCGAGCTTCTCCTTAAGCCAACCTGGCTGACATACTACTCGACCTCGGAAGAAAGCGAAAGCTCTCAAAGAGCCCTGACATCAGGTTCAGAAATAGAACCACCGACGACCTCCCTACAGAAATACAGGGAAAGGCCTTCTGGCTAGAATCACGGACCGAGGGACGATCAGCATATCACCTCAAAGAAGGGTTATATACATACCCTGTTGAATACATCAATGGAACCTGGTACAAAATCAGTTGGACCATCGACGAGTGCTACGAAGTTAGCAGAGAAGACGAGATCAAAGACCCTCACGAATCAGGATTAGGAACTAAAAGCCAACCGTTCCTACTCGCCCCGGATCTCGAACGAATCCACACAGAAATCACACAAGGAAGTGACGAAGCACCCGAAGTAAAGACCACTTCACCAGCCTCAGACCCAGACATCCCCACGACCGACCAGACTCATGCACCGGTCATCGAACAACTCACAGCAGCAATGGCAGCAATCGCCGTAGCTCATGTACAACCGGCACAGGTAGCCGGACCAGCACAAGCTCCACAACAAGCTGGAGGA
Source organism: Russula ochroleuca (assembly GCA_015178965.1). Taxonomy (NCBI): domain Eukaryota; kingdom Fungi; phylum Basidiomycota; class Agaricomycetes; order Russulales; family Russulaceae; genus Russula; species Russula ochroleuca. The sequence goes on from WHVB01000023.1 coordinate 356,595, forward strand.
CAACCCCAACAACCACCTGCCGGAGGACAACCACCTGCCAGAGGACAACCACCCGCCGGAGGACAACCAGGTGGCGGAGGAGGTGGCGGTGGAGGAGGCGGTGGCGGAGGCCAACCGGCAGCTAGACAAGCAGCTGGACAAGCAGCTGGACAAGCAGCCGGACAAGCAGCAGCCGCACCACCCCGTAACGAAGCCCTTAAAGGAATGATTCCCCAGATCTTCCAAGGAGATAGGAAAGACACGGAACGCTTCATGCAACAATTTGGAGCATACCGCTTCCTTAACCGACACAACTCCACCTTCACCAACAAAGCAGAACAAGTGGCTTATGCCATCACTTTCATCAAAGGACCACTGGTTGACGATTGGTCATACGACATGGCGGACCAACTATCCATCAAAGTGGAAGGAAATCCAGCCACAGGAGATCCCCCGACACACGCAGAAAATGACCCAGCCCTCTGGGAATGGTTCGCAAGAGCGTTCAGAGATGCTTTCACCGACTCCACTAAGAAACAAGACGCGTATTCCCGTCTTACAAAAATGGAACTGGACATGGACAAAGTCGACTCCTCCATCACACTCTTCAAACATCTCATTAGGGAAGCAGGATGGGGACCAGACGCGGAAGGAACAATTAAATTGTTCCAAGACATTCTGCCAGTCGGACTCCATCGCGTTATCCGCCAAAGAGAAACCTTACCAGCAACCATGGAAGAATGGTACGATGCGACCCGGAAGACAGTCCAGAGATGGCAAGACCTAAACGACAATATCAGACCCAAAGGAGGACCTGGCCACATCTCGACCAGAGCCAACAGGATGCGGAGCTACCAAAAACCCTCTCCGCCCAAACGACAAAAGGATCCGAACGCAATGGATATCGACGCCATCAGGACCACCGGAAAGCTAACAGACGAAGAACGCGTCAAGTTAATGAAGGAAGGAAGGTGCTTCCGTTGTCGCAAATTGGGACACATGTCCCAAGCCTGCCCTGACAAAGGCAAAGGAAAAACCCCCGATCGACCCTGCAGCTCCCAAGGGCAATACACAAAAGAAAAGCCCAAGGTCCGAGCCGCAGTAATCAATGAAGACGAGGAAGAGGAACAGCATAGCGAAGCTGAAACCTCGACCACCGCACCTCCTTCCTACACCAAAAAGGACGTCCTCCAGTACATAAGGGGGATGACTATTGAAGACCGAGAGAACCTCTACGAGGAGCTATCGGCCAAAGCGGATTTTTAGGAAGCTCGAAGCCGACGGTCTGGCTTAGAGCAACGGGATTGCAAGATACGATGTACATTAGGAAACTCTCGACTCTGAATATGAATGTTTCTTTTCGCACTTCGCAATCCAAGGCCGACGAATCCGCCCTCATAGATAGCGGCGCAACCGACAACTTCATCGACGAAGACACCTGGAAAAGACTTGGGATAGGACGCAAAGAACTGGCTAGACCAGTTACTGTCCACAACGTTGACGGCACAGAAAATAAACAAGGAAAGATCACCCATTACTGCTGGCTACGCATTGTCAAAGGGAACAAACATATGCTCCAGAGGTTCTACATCACAAGCCTAGGAAAGGATCGCATCATCCTAGGATATCCCTTCCTTTATGATTTCAACCCAAAAATCAACTGGAAGACAGGAAAGGTTTCAGGAGACTCAGTACAGCTTCAAAGCAGCCGATACATGCATGTTGCCAAGAACATCTTCTTTATGCAAAGGGAGGCGATCAAACAATTGGGAAAACCCAAGGAAGACGAAGCCATTTACGTGCGACGAACTAACATCGCACAAGAATGGGCCCAAAAGGCGGATAAAGATAAAATCCACCTCACCATTGACACCATCCCAAAGGAATACTGGAGACATCAAAAGGTCTTCTCAGAAGAAGAAGCACGACGCTTCCCACCTGCACGATCTGAAGATATGACTATCAAACTGACCCCCGACGCACCAAAGGAGCTAAACTGTAAGGTATACCCCTTATCCAAAGACGAGCAAGAGCTCTTGGAAAAATGGATCCTTGAAGAAGAAGAACTCGGACGAATCTATGAAGGACCTTCCCCTTACACGGCACCGGTCTACTTCATTAACAAAAAGGACAGCTCGGAGAAGAGGATCATCATGGACTACCGACAACTAAACAAGTATACGGTCCGAGATAACAATCCCCTACCCAACAATCAGTCTGCACTAGAAAGACTTCACGGCAAACTGCTGTTCTCAAAGTTCGACATTCGTTGGGGATATAATAACATACGCATCGCTGAAGAAGACCAAACCAAAGCAGTGTTCAAAACTCCCCAAGGCACCTACGTACCTCGAGTCATGTACTTTGGACTCACAAATGCACCCCCATTCTTCCAACGAACCATGCATCGAGATTTCCGCCCGTTACTCCAAAAGTATCCTGAAAACCTAGGAAATTATATGGACGACTGGTGGGTGGCCACTGCCAATGACGAAGAAGGCCGCCAACTACACAAGCAAATCGTTCATGACTTTTTTGACAAAATGGAAGAATGCTCCTACTTCCTAAAACCAAAGAAATGTCAATTCGAAAAGGAAGAAATGGAAATTCTTGGATGGCTAGTAGGAGGAGGACGAGTGCGCATCGACCCAGCTAAAGTAAAAGGGATCTCGGAATGGCCACGAACGCTCAAGTCCGTAGAAGAAGTAAGAAAGACCCTAGGCGTGCTAGGCTACCAGCGACCCTTCATCCAAGGATTTGCGTCCATAGCCCGACCTCTACACGACCTTACAAAAAAGGGAACCCCCTTCATCTGGACTGAAAAGTGTACGGAAGCATTAGACGAACTCATCACACAAGTAACCACTGAACCGGTCCTTTGGCATCCAAACCCAGCCAAACCATATGAACTGGAAGTCGATGCCTCTGCCTTTGCACTCGGCAGTATCCTTTACCAAAGGGACGACAACAACAAACGACGGGCAGTGGCCTACCATTCAAAGGCACTGAACGCAGCGGAAAGGAATTACTCTATTGGAGATCGAGAATTCCTAGCCATCATTGAAGGCCTTAAACGCGTCCGACACCTCGTGATGGGATCACCCCACAAGCTGACAATCTACACGGACCACGACAATCTTCGCTACTATCGACACCCTCAAAAGTTGAACAGATGCGTGGCCCGCTACATCGCGTTTCTAGCAGATTTTGATTTTGAACTAGTCCATCTACCGGGAAAGAGGAATCAAGCCGACCCCCTCTCCCGACGGCCTGATCACAATGATGGGTCGACAGACAACGAAGAGACTACAGCCCTGCCAAACGAACTCTTCGCCAGAGCAATCGAAATCTCCATCCTGGAACAACAAGTCCATCAACTACAGAAGACAAATAGCGAGCTATGCCAACAGTGGAAGAAGAAGCACAGTATTTACCAAGACAAGTGGAAGGTCTGGTGGAAAGCAGGATCGCTAGTGGTCCCCGAAGATACACAACTCCGACGCATGTTCCTCCAGGAGTATCATGATACTCCGACGGCGGGACACCCCAGAGTTTGGAAAACCTACCTGATGCTAAAACGAGATTACTGGTGGCCCACAATCCATAAAGATGTCAAAGATTATGTCAAAGGATGCGCCACCTGCCAGGCGGTAAAAACAATCACACACTGCAACATACCCCCCATTGCACCGATCGGTCCTGGCGAGGATGTAACACCCTTCGCCACGATCACAGTCGATTTCATCACAAAATTACCCGATTCACGTGGCTGTGATACAATCCTCACCATCACCGATCATGACTGTACAAAGGCCGTAATCCTAATCCCGTGCAGAGAAGATATGGGGAGCGAAGAGGTCACGAGGCTCTTCAGGGACCACGCGTTCCCCTATACCGGAATTCCTAAAAGAATTATCTTGGACAGAGACACGCGGTTCACCTCGCAATTCTTCAAGGAACTTTGCACCCAACTCGAAATCAAGCAGAACATGAGCTCGGCCTATCATCCCCAAACAGACGGGCAATCGGAAAGAACGAATCAGACGGTAGAAACCATCCTGAGGATCTTTTGCAATCACCAACAAGACAATTGGGCAGACTGGCTCAAGGTCGCGCAATACATGATAAACTCCCGTCCTTCGTCAACCACAAAGAAACCCCCGTACGAATTATGGATGGGATTCATTCCCCGAACTCATCAACCCATGCATGTCGGGAATGTACCGGCAATCGAAGAAAGGAAGTCTCAACTTCTAGAAGCCAGGAAAAGCGCCCAAGAAGCCATCAGCAAGGCGCAATCCCTTTGGACCAAGAACCCACACTTCCAAAGGTACCGAGTAGATCAGAAAGTCTGGCTGGAAGGGACCCACCTACAAACGACACACCCCACAATGAAACTAAGGGCCAAATGCTTTGGACCCTTCAAGGTGACAGAAGTACTCAGCGCCGTTACATACAGGCTGGACCTCCCAGCCGTGTGGAGGATCCACAACGCGTTCCACGCGGCTGTCCTTCACCCATATAAGGAGACGGAATTACATGGACCCAACTTCCCTGAGGCACCTCCTGACCTGATCGAAGGACACGAGGAGTGGGAAGTAGACAACGTGTTAGCCTCAAGGCGAACCGGGAAGACAAAGACCTTACAATATCTCATCCGGTGGAAAGGATTCTCCGAGGCACATGATTCTTGGGAACCAAAAGAGAATCTAAGCAACGCCGCCAAAAGGGTAGAAGAATTCCACAATAAGAACCCCAAGGCCATCCGGAGAATGGTTATAAACCCCCGAGAACTGACCATGGAGTCCTCATCACTCCCCGACATCACCACACTCTGTTCACAATTCGAAAATCTATCCCTGATGTCCTCGCAATTCAGTTCACCATCCCCTGCAACTCATAATGCCATGCTGGCCGTCGACACAGAAGAAGTCGCAGTGCTGGAAGCTTCGCTACACCCCACCGACGAACCACCTCCGCCCTTCCCTGTTGAACCCGATTACGCACCACCGACTGATACGCCTCCCAGCCTAGGGCTGGAAGAATATCTGCAACTATTGCCGTCGCTCTACAGTGTCCACGGACCGAGCCGAGTCCCCAGCCCCATACCACTTCCTATTCCCCCTCGTACAAGCCCATTGCCCCAGAGCGACCCTAATGACCCACGTAACCAGGTCCGGGGTCTGAGTAGCTTCGCCCGAGAAAGGCTCTTCTACTTGGCAACAGGGCTGGCAGCGGCCCAGCTGATGTTAGAAAGACAGGAAGAGGCCGATCACCCCTTGGTACGAGACCCCGAGACCAACCTCATACACCGTGCGGCCACCCCACTATCTTCGGTCTTGAGCACGAATTCGGGCTCCTCCCCCGCAACATCCATGCATAGCTTCCCGTCGCATTATACCTTGGAGATTGACATAGACAACTTGGTGCAGTCGCACCCAGGCGACGACTGGATTAGATTCCAGTCGGAAATCCACCGCACCTCCATCAAGATCCCAGCAACCGAGGCGGAGCCCACGACCAAGGTAGATGCGAGGTTCATATGCTTCTGTGTCAACAACATCACAGGAGAGCCTACTATCTACGGGACTATGGGAGCTGGGAGGCCTGTCTACGCCGAGGTTCTAGAGGCCGCTCCGGCATCTTGGGCAGCACCTGCCGATTACCGGGATGACAGGCACTTCACGCTGCTGACAGAAGAGAGGATGATCGGAGGCCCGATGGAAAGGGCAATTGAAGATCTAGGGGATTACGGGGTAAAGGCAGACATTATCCGCCTTAGGAACCTTGAAGCCGACAAGTGCAAATTGGCCCTCTGTCTCCAGGAAGTCCAAGCCCTGGAGGCCTACGCGCAAAAGAGGAGGGCTGAGTTCGGAATCTACCAACTCGCCCACGTCGGACGAACCAAAGCGGTCCGTCAACGGCTCATCCGGGCCAATGCGCGGGAACGGCTCTTGGAGCTGGTGGATGAAGACGATCAGAGAGGTGAACTGGCATGGCGACACCGACGCGTCAGATGCAGCACCGTGCCTTACCACACCAACATCGTAACACGACCCGATTCTCGGCTAAGAGGAGGAGCGGGCAGCAGAGTCTCTTGGAATAGCGAAAATGCCACCGACGACGCCCTGGCCCAAGAGGAATTCGAAGAGCGCAAGTGCTGCTCTTATTGCCCGTGGTATGACCACCTTTCCACTCATTGCGAAACACCCCACCACCTCTGCTCGATCTCGGCATCGGGCTGGTGCCGAGTTCCCCGTCACCACCGCTTCTTCCGGAACCAAATGCCGGACACCTGCCCTTACGGAGGCCGCCGCCACCACGCTAACGGCCATTACCTTACCTGCCAGCGCCATGCTCGTTATCTCACCTTAGAAGAACGAGCTGTTGAGTACGACCACAACAATGCAGGGTGCGACGACCTCTGCAAAGGAGAATTCAGTAACGCGGGGATTGCCATGCGCCAGGCCATCACTCAGGTCGTCCTGGACGAGTTCGAGAACGCGGGCCCTTCCTACGCCCCGTGTTCCCCTTCCCCTGACTATGATTATGTCCCCGGCGATAACGAGGGATCAGATTAGCGCGTGGAAGCGCTCCTTTGAGGGGAGGGTGGTGATAAGCTCCGCCTCTGGTACGGAGAGAGGTGAGGTGTTTTACGGACCGACGGACTGGCTGAAATCACGAGATCCCATGACTCCTATACGATACACGCGTGGTTCCCCGACTGGACTGGCTGACTGAGGTTCTTACTGTACCGATGACTGATGACTCTGATTAGGCTGACTGATACGCGCATCATGCTGACAGTGTACTATACGATGACTGAGCATGACTGATGGACTGACAAACCGACTTACCAATCGGTTATAAGACTATTAGTCATACACGACTCGAACCTGTATATATATGACTTTGTACGAGTAGTTGAGCCTTAAGCTCGACTTTGCTTTGCAATCGCAGCTCCTTGTATACTCCTGCTCCTTGCACGGCCCTCTCAGCTCTTCCATTTACCTTTCGAGGTCCTTAAAAGCGAATCTCACCTTCGGAGCTTAGTGATTGTGCTATAACAATCAACGTGCACCTCAGGAGTCTGATCGCGTGTCACGGCACGCTTCGGACCGTACACCTTCCTCTTCGGTCAAGTGTGCACGAAGCCCTGCTGCGGGCTTAACAAGGAGGGAAGCGTCGTGCTTCCTCTTCCGAGAATACTTTTTGGTGTCTTCGGTATTCCTTTGGGATGGTGTCGATGGTGAGGTGGATTTTGTCTTTATCCGCCTTCTGGGCCCATTCTTGTGCAATATTGGTCCGTCACACGTAGATGGCTTCGTCTTCCTTGGGTGTTCCTAGTTGTTTAATCGCTTCTCGTTGCATGAAGAAGATGCGTTTGGCGCTATGCATATATCTGCTGCTCTGGAGTTGTACTGATTCTCCCGAGACCTTCCCTGTCTTCCAGTTGATTTTTGGGTTGAAGTCGTACAGGAAGGGGTATCCTAGGATGATGCGGTCTTTTCCTAGGCTTGTAATGTAGAATCGTTGGAGGGTGTGCTTTTCTCCCTTGACGATGTGGAGCCAACAATAATGGGTGATCTTCCCTTGTTTGTTTTCCGTTCCGTCGACATTATGGACAGTGACTGGTCTGGCCAGTTCCTTGCGTCCTATCCCGAGTCGTTTCCACGTGTCTTCGTCGATGAAGTTATCTGTTGCGCCACTATCTATGAGGGCAGATTCGTCGGCCTTGGATTGCGAAGTGCGAAAAGAAACGTTCATATTCAGAGTCGAGAGTTTCCTAATGTACATCGTATCTTGCAATCCAGTTGCTCTAAGCCAGACTGTCGGCTTCGAGCTTCCTAAAAATCCGCTTTGGCCGATAGCTCCTTGTAGAGGTTCTCTCGGTCTTCAATAGTCATCCCCCTAATGTACTGGAGGACGTCCTTTTTGGTGTAGGAAGGAGGTGCGGTGGTCGAGGTTTCAGCTTCGCTATGCTGTTCCTTTTCCTTGTCTTCATTGATTACTGCGGCTCGAACCTTGGGCTTTTCTTTGGTGTATTGTCCTTGGGAGCTGCGGGGTCGATCAGGGGTTTTTCCTTTGCCTTTGTCGGGGCAGGCTCGGGACATGTGTCCCAACTTGCGACAGCGGAAGCATCTTCCTTCCTTCATTAGCTTGGTTCGTTCTTCATCTGTTAATTTCCCAGTGGTACGGATGGCGTCGATGTCCATTGCGTTGGGATCTTTCTGTCGTTTTGGCAGAGAGGGCTTTTGGTAGCTGTGCATCCTATTAGCTCTGGTTGAGATATGGCCCGGTCCCCCTTTGGGTCCAATGTTGTCGTTAAGATCCTGCCACCTCTGGACTGTCTTCTGGGTCGCATCATACCACTCTTCCATGGTTGCTGGTAGGGTTTCTCGTTGACGGATAACGCGATGAAGTCCGACGGGTAGGATGTCTTGGAACAGTTTGATTGTTCCTTCTGCGTCTGGTCCCCACCCCGCTTCCCTGATGAGCCGTTTGAAGAGTGTGATGGAAGAGTCGACTTTGTCCACATCCAGTTCCATTTTTGTGAGACGGGAGTATGCATCTTGTTTCTTGGTGGAATCGGTAAAGGCGTCTCTGAATGCTCTTGCGAACCATTCCCAGAGGGCTGGATCATTCTCTGCATGTGTCGGGGGATCTCCTGTGGTTGGGTTTCCTTCTACCTTGATGGACAGTTGGTCCGCCATATCGTACGCCCAATCATCGACCAATGGTCCTTTAATAAAGGTGATGGCGTAAGCTACTTGTTCTGCCTTGTTTGTAAAGGTGGAGTTGTGTCGGTTAAGGAAGCGATATGCTCCAAATTGTTGCATGAAGCGTTCGGCGTCCTTCCTGTCTCCTTGGAAGATTTGGGGAATCATTCCTTTGAGGGCTTCGCTGCAGGGTGGTGCGGCTGCTGCCTGTCCGGCTGCTGCTTGTCCAGCTGCTGGTTGGCCTCTGCCGCCTCCTCCACCGCCTCCTCCACCGCCGCCTCCTCCACCGCCGCCTCCTCCACCGCCGCCTGGTTGTCCTCCGGCGGGTGGTTGTTGAGGTTGTCCCCCTCCTGCTGGTTGTCCTCCTCCAGCTGGGGGTTGTGGAGCCTGTGCTGGTCCGGCTACCTGTGCCGGTTGTACGTGAGCTACGGCTATTGCTGCCATTGCTTTTGTGAGTTGTTCGATGACCGGGGCATGAGCTTGGTCTGTCGTGGGGATGTCTGGGTCCGAGGTTGGTGAAGCAGTTTTTACTTCGGGTGCTTCGTCACTTCCTTGTGTGATTTCTGTGTGGATTTGTTCGAGGTCAGGGGCGAGTAGGAATGGTCGGCTTTTGGTTCCTAATCCCTTTTCTTGGAGATCGATGATCTCGTCTTCTCTGCTAACTTCGTAGCACTTGTCGATGGTCCAACTGATCCTGTACCAGGTCCCGTTGATGTATTCCACAGGGTATGTGTATAACCCTTCTCTGAGGTGGTATGCTGATCGCCCTTCAGTTCGTGATTCTAGCCAGTAGGCCTTTCCCTGTATTTCTGTAGGGAGGTCATCAGTGGTTCTATTTCTGAACCGGATGTCAGGGCTCTTTGAGAGCTTTCGTTTCCTTCCGAGGTCGAGTAGTATGTCAGCCAGGTTGGCTTAAGAGAAGCTCGACTTGTGTTAAGCCCGCAGCGGGGCTTCGTGCACACCTGACGGTTTAGGAAGGTGTGCGGTCCAAAGAGTGCCGGAACACGTGTTCAGACTCCTGAGATGCGCGTTGATTGGTATAGCCCAATCACTAAGCTTCGAAGGCAAAGGTCCGCCTTTAAGGACCTTTGAAGTATAGATGGAAGAGTAGAAGAGGGCCGCGCAGTAGACAGGAATGTACAAGAGGCTGCGATTGCAAAGCAAAGTCGAGCTTAAGGCTCAACTGTTCGTACAGGGTCGTATATATACAGAGTCGAACCTAGTATGACTAATGGTCTCAGAACCGATTGCTAAGCCGGTTTGTAAGAGATCAGTCATCTACTCTATCGTACAGTAAGCATGATGTGCTTGTGAGTCATTCATCAGTCAGCGGTATAGTAAGAGCCTCAGTCAGCCAGTCCAGTCGAGGAGCCATGCGTGTATCGTATGTGAGTCATGGGATCACATGATCCCAGCCAGTCTGTCGGTCCATAAAAACACCTCACCTCTCTCCGTACTAGAGATGGAGCTTATCAGCCGTAATGTACAGACTGGATCTCCCAGCCGCGTGGAGGATCCACAATGCATTTCACGCGGCTGTCCTCCACCCATATAAGGAGATGGAACTACATGGACCTAACTTCCCTGAGGCACCTCCTGACCTGATCGAAGGACACGAGGAGTGGGAAGTGGACAATGTGTTAGCCTCAAGGCGAACAGGGAAGGCAAAAACGCTACAGTATCTTGTCCGGTGGAAAGGATTCTCCGAAGCCCATGACTCCTGGGAACCGAAACGGAATCTGAACAACGCCTCCGTTAAGGTGAAAGAATTCCACGATAAGAACCCCAAGGCCATCTGGAGAATGGTTATAAACCCCCAGGGATCGACCATGGAGTCCTCATCACTTCCCAACATCACTACACTGTGCTCACAATTCGAAAACCTATCCCTGATGTCCTCACAGTACAGCTCTCCCTCCCCTGCCACTCGCAACGCCATGCTAGCGGTCGACACGGAGGAGGTAGCAATATTGGAAGCCTCCCTCCACCCTACCACGGAACCACCGCCAGCCTTCCCTGAGGAGCCAGAATATGTCCCGCCAACAGACACACCCCCCAGCTTTGGGATGGAAGAATACCTACATCTATCCCCTTCACTATATAGTGTACATGGACCGAGCCGGGCTCCCAGCCCCGAACCACTACCCATTCCCCCACGCACCAACACGCTCCCCCAGGACAACCCAGAAGACCCGCGCAACCTCGTCCGTGGTCTTAGCAGCTTTGCGAGGGATAGACTCTTTTATTCCCCAAATGGCCTGGCAGCAGCACAGCTCATGTTGGAACGGCAGGAAGAGACTAATCACCCTCTGGTACTGGACCCCGAAACTAATGAGATCCACCGTGTCGCCACCCCACTATCTTCGGTAGCTAGTACAACGCCAAGTTCTTCCCCTGCCACATCCATGCACAGTTTCCCCTCACATTACACTATCGAAGTCGACGTAGACAACCTCGTACAGACACACCCAGGAGATGACTGGGTAAGGTTCCAACCGGAGATCCATCGCACCTCCATCAAGGTCCCGGCTACCGAGGCAGAACCAACAATCAAGGTGGATGCGAGGTTCGTACGCTTCCGCGTCGACAACATCACTGGAGAGCCCACCATCTATGGGACCATGGGAGCTGGGCGACCTGTGTATGCGGAAGCTCTAGAAGCCGCCCCCGCATCTTGGGCGGCACCAGCTGACTACCGCGACAACAGACACTTCACATTATTAGTGGAAGAAAGAATGATCGGAGGCCCGATGGAAAGGGCAATTGAAGATCTGGGAGATTACGGGGTGAAAGCGGACATCATCTGCCTCCGAAATCTCGAGGCCGACAAGTGTAAACTAGCCTTCTGTCTTAAGGAGATCCAGGCCCTCGAAGCCTATACACAAAAGAGGAGGGCAGAATTCGGCATCCATCAACTCGCCCACATCGGCCGAACCAAAGCAGTCTGCCAGAGGCTCATTCGAGCCAATGCCCGAGAACGACTTCTGGAATTAGTGGAGGAAGACCATGAGAGAGGAGAACTGGCATGGCGACACCGACGAGACAGGCGCAGTACCGCGCCCTACAGCACCTACATGGCAATTAGGCCCGATTCCAGACTGAGAGGAGGAGCAGGCAGTAGAGTCTCTTGGAACAGCGAGAACGCCACTGACGACGCGTTGGCCCGAGAAGAGTTCGAAGAGCGCAAACGCTGCTCCTACTGCCCGTGGTACGACCACCTCTCCACTCACTGCGAAACGCCCCATCACCTCTGTTCGATTTCAACGTCGGGCTGGTGCCGAGTTCCCTGCCACCACCGCTTCTTCAGGAACCAGATGCCCGCCACCTGTCCTTACGGGGGTCGCCGCCGCCATGCTAACGGCCACTACCTCACACACCAACGCCACGCCCGCTACCTCACGCTCGAAGAGCGAGAGATAGAGTATGACCATAACAATGCAGGATGCGACGACCTCTGCAAAGGGGAACTTAGCAGCGCGGGGATTGCCATGCGCCAGGCAATCACTCAAGTCGTCTTAGACGAGTTTGAGAACGCGGGTCCCTCTTACGCCCCTCGTTCCCCGTCCCCTGACTACGACTACGTCCCCGGCGATAACGAGGGATCCAGTTGAGCGTGTGGAAGCGCTCCTTTGAGGGGAGGGTGGTGATAAGCTCCATCTCTAGTACGGAGAGAGGTGAGGTGTTTTACGGACCGACGGACTGGCTGGGATCACGTGATCCCATGACTCCTGTACGATACACGCGTGGCTCATCGATTGGACTGGCTGACTGAAACTCTTACTGTACCGCTGACTGAGAGCTGATTGATAGGATGACTCACAAGCGCATCATGCTTACTGTACGATAAGACGGATGACTGATCCCTTACAAACCGGCTTAGCAACTGGTTCTAGGACTATTAGTCATACTAGGTTCGACTCTGTATATATATGACTCTGTACGAACAGTTGAGCCTTAAGTTCGACTTTGCTTTGCAATCGCAGCTCCTTGTACTCTCCTGTTCACTGTGTGGTCCTCTCATCTCTTCCATCTATCTTTCGAGGTCCTTAAAGGCGGATCTCACCTTTGGAGCTTAGTGATTGTGCTATAACAATCAACACGCACCTCAGGAAGTCTGATCGCGTGTCACGGCACGCTTTGGACCGCACACCTCTCCCTTCGGTCAAGTGTGCACGAAGCCCCGCTGCGGGCTTAACAATCTAGCTAAGTGCACATTGCACTATATATACTACTACATGTTATTGTACTATCTGTCTCGTATTGGTAATCGTAGGGCTTGTAGTAATATACTAAAGTGAGTCGTGTTTGCTATTGTGATGAGCACTGCATTATAATAGTAGGGAACACATGTCCAATTGGGTGGGACACAGATGAGTCAAATGTATAGTGAACAAGGGAAGGGGGACATGGTAGAATAATAAGTAAAGGGGGGGGGGAGGGGCCGAGCATACAGTAAGGAGTGCGAGGCCCCAAAGGGTCCCAAAAATTTGACTTTGGGGTCTGTTCCAGACGGAGCCCCGGGGCGCGTTGGTGCATCGGGTGTGCTGATGCACGGACCCTTGGCGCGACAAAAACCCAACATGGCTTTCTTGTTGTCATATTCCTCTAATATCTTTGAATAAATAGAGAAGAGAGACCCTGAGCTGTAACTAAGCTCATCCGAGGGGCCTATCACGCATACTATATGGGTAAGGTTGACGAGCCGAGTGACGTTTAACATACCTGGGGAGGGCATATCGATTCGGCGATCTCTCCTCGTAATCAAGCTCCTAATCCTACACTTTAATTTGCTAGGCATTTCGAATGCGAGGTGTTGTAGTATGTAGGCGGGGTTCATCAGGTCTTATATACAATTTGTAAGTCTCTCCTGTCTGATGGGAGTCGGCAAACTCGGAGTTTCCGAGGCGGCAATTCCGGCAAACTCGGAGTCTCCGACTCTCCGCGGTCAGTTGCACACAACTTCGACAGGATACGCATCACACTCCTCCGGTCGCGCCCCAATTCGAATTTCGAAATTCCGGAGGCCAGCTTTACCCACTGGCCGTCTCCAGTGGCAGGCACTCTCACCATCGCGAAGAGGTCCATCGCCAGGTTGGCGGCAGAAGTTACGAAGGAGCCTCTGGAGCCTCTTTGCATCATTTTCTCAGCAGTGATCCACTACGGGCGACTACACAAAGGCGCCACTTAGTGGCCAACTTTCAACAACAACAGCCAATCATGCATCACGCTTGGCATCACGCCACAATCATGCATCACGCCAGAGGATTACGTATTTGTAAGTCACTTCTGGGATGTTTCTCCCTAATCATGCTCTCCTTATTTCTCTTCTCGTGCTGCGCACTGATACGCCACTACAAGAATTTCCAACATGAAGCTTCCTTGTCTCCTAGTTGTAATCCCGCCCCTCTGGTTCTAGGCATAGATTGGAGAGTACAATTGGAAAACGCTGTTTGTACGATATCAAACAGGTTCTAGGCCATGCTTCTAAGTACCAAGGGATTCCACTTTCGCCTTCTATTTTCGGTCTAGATATCCGCGCCTTGATCCGCGCTGTGTGTGGTACTCTATGGTGCGACTTGGTGAAAGGCAGACTGTACGATGATCATATTACGGAGGAGAGTCGCTGTGGATGTTTGAATTTGAGGGATCAGAGGTTCGATGCAGAAGTAGAATGCTATTGTTATCGCCAGTGAGTTCGGAAAACGCTGCACTGCGGCTGCAGGGACAGCATTTGCGCCTTGGTGTAAAGTCACACAAAGACGATTATTCTTTAAGGGAGTGGCACTGGAGTGGCACTGTCAGCCAGTTGTCAGCCCCACACGTTGAACGACTTCGTTCCACAACATGTCAACGAACAGAAAAGTTACAGAATTGATGCCGTAGTCTAGGGAACAGGATTTATTGTGTAGGAATGGCGCCGCGGTTTCTGTTGTTGTTCGCAGTCCCACATTGCTGCTGTTTGTGACATGCCACATGATGCCAGCCTGTGCCCTCCCCGCTGACCACCATCTGCGACTGCGCTGCGATGGATATCGCTGCTTGTCGTCCCACAGGCGCCGCTTCTGGCTGGGCCCTGGGGTGACATGCCCTGCTGGCCGCCATTTGCGCTGCAGATGCTGCGCTACTTGCTGTCCCCTAGTGCCCACACGCGCGCGTGCCACCAACCAACAGAGTCGCAAGACAGCACACGAATCGTCGATGTCGCGCTCCTCATCCAGACGGAATCGCAACAGAATGCGCGAAAGGCTTTTCCTTGCGCGTTCCACCTCGCCCGCACAGGCATGGTCGTTGAGGCGATGCGATCGCGCTCGCTGCCGGACGCAAACAACCAACCCACTCCCCGCCGGGCGGAAACGTCCGTGGGACAGCTACAGGCAAGTCAGAGAGATTAAAGACTCTTCGTCTTTACCCTCAGCCCCCAGGGCACCGGCACGGCCACGCCTCGCCTCGGAAAGCAGCATGAATGACGCCGGCAAACTCTCGCACGGCGCTTTCATGTTCCGTTTAGCCTGGTCAAAACAGAGCTTGCTGAGGCCTGGTCCGTCTTAGACAAGATCTGTGATTCAGTGGCTGTGACCACGCCCTTGTAGCCGCTCAGGCTCGGGATTTTCGGAGTCTTCAATGCCACTGACAACGTAGTACCGTACTAGTACGTACGGTCCAAGTCCAACCTGTCCAAGAATCTACACAATGCCAGCTCGAACTTGACGGGGAGATTCTCTTTGAGAACCACACTGGAGTTATGATTCGAAAAACGTGGCCCTGGCGCCATCTTCGCTGAATCATCAGGGACGTCAGATGGTCATGTGATCTGAACAACGACAGTCACGCCAAGAGTCACGCAGACCGCACCGCGTTCCTCTGTGAGACCCCGCGGCGTCTCTGCCTGTTAGGCGGCACGCTGTTCCATGGTTGGTTTCTCCGCCATCGATTGCTCGACTCTATCCTTCCTGTAACCTAAAAACCAAACCAAAAAAAGGCAGCACTCTCCCCCATGCCAAAACGCGCGTGATCGTCCGATATGAGAGCTTGCTCGTACGCGCTGCGCCACGCTAGACTGTCCCTAAACACCCTCGGTCCCGTGCAGTCTTCAGTTGGCAAGCCAGGCCCGCCTCCTTCAATACCTGATGCTCCAGTTGCGGCCGAACCCGGGGCTTAAGCGCCATAAGGAGCACATGTCCACATTGCTGATCGATACACGCTTGGGCCTGGGCTACCTGGGCCACCATGCCTACACTGGCGGCACCTGACCATTCCCTGCTCGGAATGGACGTGTGTTGCTCAGTCGCGCGGCGTGGGCTTCTGGGGATGGCAATGTTGCTCCAAATGGTTGCGGTATGCGACGAAGCCGGCTGCGTCTTAGGTAAAAGTAATAGATATGATCTTCTGTGGCTCAAATTTTCAATTCGCTTAATATTCTCTACGAAGGAAGGAGCACGGGGTACATAGTCGGTCATCTGAAGGGCACAATGAAGTAGAACAAACAGAAGGGAGGGCATATGGTATCGAGATTGAGAATGAGATGGGACGTGGAGATGTCGTAAAGCGACTCAAACCTCGTACCATGCTGACCTTCCACTGCTCACCGAGTCACCTACGATCGAAACAAACCATTAACGAAGAGAAAAGTGGAAAACCGGCAATAGCTGTCAACTGCGTTGTCAATTAGCAAGTAATGAATATAACTTGATCTGGGGGATGACGAGACTAGAGGAGACTCTTCCCTGGTCAGGAAGTGCTCGCGGAATAGCGGTTAGGTAAGAGGTCGTCGTGGAGTATGAAGGTCCTGGCGCAGGAGGAATCACAGGGTGCTCGCCAAGGGGACGAGGGATGATGGATTGTCCTACAAAGACGACGTAGTAGATGACGTAGTGACAGAGGCAAGTTGTTGTGGTGCATGGGATATATCAAGCTCGGTGGAAGGTTAGTTGGTGGGTGGAGGAGTGCCCTGGAGCGGGACAGTGGTGTGTGTCACTGTGGGGAGGAGGTGGGATTGTGGGTCGGCGCACAATGAATTGGGAAACCCAAGGTGGAGAAAGTCGTCGTTTGCCGCGGTGGAAGCGGGGAGTACAGCAACGGCCCCGGCCGTGGAATGTAAGGCGTCATAAACAGTATGAATTTCTTGTAGGATAAAGATAGAGTCGCTGAAAGACCCTCTCTTTTGCAAATCTTGCGCGATCTTGTTCCAAAGGATACAGAAATCGCGCTGCAGTTCTGGAAGAGTATCATGGACGTTAAATCCAGAGAGAGGTCTCAGGATATCCTGGAACGGGAGTCGCTTTTCGAAGAACATGCGCGTAGTGGTGATTAAGTTAGCCAGTAACACGCTGTTTCCATGTCTCAGATAGCCCCGAAGGACCTCGTCAGTCACCCCTAGTTGTGACATAGTGAGTGCCATCCAAGTGGTGTCGCGATTCCCCTCGCCTGCTATGATTCGGGCCGTTATACATCTTCCGATGATGGAAATCCATGACTTGGTGCTATTGCGCCAGCGTTTCAGAATATTCCCCATCTCAGGGGAAGGGGGCACCTCATTCCAGTTCCTGCTGCGGATAATTCGATCAGTGATACTCATACTCGCGCGGTCACCAAGTGCCATGTAGGTAGCTTTCATGCATGTGAGGAGCCGACGGCTGGCCAATTCGTCGAGCGAGTCTGATGACAGTGTCTGGTCCAGGAATTGATTTACTGAGAGCCGGAACTTGGTAAAGAAGTCCAGAGAGGGATGTTTTTTGAATTCCTCCTTTTGTACCCGCGAGCCATAGAAGTCAGGGACGGCCTCAAAGAACGTATTTCGTGCGGCATCTTTGTTCAGAGTGTCGAGTAATGACTCCAAGATACCAGCGTCCAACTCTAGTGACTTATCCCAAATAATTTCCTCGGCTTTCTTTTCTAGGCGTCTCAAGAGATGTGCTGGGCGATGGACATCCATGTTATGAATGCGTTTCCTGATGAGGGAGAGAAGTTTGAAGACACGATATCGTATCTCGGGATAGAATTGCCATACTAACGAAGAAAGCGGCGTATAGTTTGGGTTGACCGGCCGGAAAATGGGCAGAGATGTGTTATATGCACAAACCGCAATGCAGGTCACGACCCACCCAACCACGGCATTGAAGACGGTGTAATTGATATTCCTTAGCAGAATAAGAAGGCCAGCGAAGAAAAGGAGGACGGAAAGATGTAGTAAGGCTGGCGTTACATCAGTAGCCAGCAGAAAATGCAAGTTGCCGACACCACGGAAAAAGAATTGATGGATCCGTGCCTGTTTGTGTGGGTTTCCCAGTGGCTGGGTGAGTATGAGGTATCGACGTCTCCACTGCTGCAACATGGTCTCCAACAAAGCACTTGTAAGGCTGATGGCTAAGCTCAAGAACCAGAGTGAGTTCACCCAGATTGCATATCGAGGTGGAGAGAACGGTGGTGGATCAACCACTGTGGGAGAGATGGATGCACGAGATACATTCGAATCGGCGAGGAGCTGATATATGTTTTCTGGATAGAATGCGGAGTTGTCTGGCCTGAGGTCTTGGATTGACACTGTAATCAATGCAGCGAGAGCGGCAGAGAATAAACCGATCTATATATATTTTAAATTAGTGTGTTCAGGAGTGTGTAAACAAGCAGGACTCACGAAGAGTATGATTGGCTCAGCATCCTTTTGAAGGTCTTCCGTTCTCTTGTTGTCAACTTCCTTTACCATCTCCGAATAAATAGAGAAGAGAGGCCCCGAGCTGTCACTAAGCTCATTCGGGGAGCCACCTATCACGCATAAAGTATGGGTAAGGTTGACGAGCCGAGTGACGTCTAAGTTCCAACATACCTTGGGAGGGCATATCGATTCGGCGATCTCTCCTTCTGTTCCTACACTTTGATTTCCAAGGCATTTTGAATGTGAATCGATGTGTTGTGGGTTTTAAAGGGCTAGTAAGTTTATCAGAACCCCGCATCAGGCCCTTATATACGTGGAATGGCCATTATGTCATTACGAGTCTCGTGTGGAGAAAAAGTTCCTGACATAAAACTTTTGTGAAATGGTTGGCGGCTACGTTGAAGAGAGTTAGCGCCGGAAGCGACATTTTCCTGTGAGTCACTCCTGTCTGATCATCTAATGAGGAATACTATAGCGGGTTGGGTCGCTGCTTACGCCTGACTTGAGACCAACACTGTCTCAAATTCAATAAATCTGTGTGCTCGAGGAGGGAAAGCCGTAAGGTCACAGACGACGATGAAGCTCGATCGCACCAGCTACTGTACTATGCTCTAAAATGGAGCTCGGGCCTCACTTCACAGATGACCGCCGAATCTAA
Organism: Russula ochroleuca; assembly: GCA_015178965.1. Classification (NCBI taxonomy): domain Eukaryota; kingdom Fungi; phylum Basidiomycota; class Agaricomycetes; order Russulales; family Russulaceae; genus Russula; species Russula ochroleuca. Next base: position 375,604 of record WHVB01000023.1, read on the forward strand.
CCGTGTTTAATCCACCAAATGATGGGCGTAGAGTTGTCGAAGTGATGGCTTCTAGAAGCATGTATTGTGATGCGCAGAGCGTATGCCGCAATACGGGAGAAACTCGGAACCTATCGGAGTCGGCCGATTCACAACTTTGGATACGGATTCAAACTCCGCCCATTCTATGCCAGGTGAGCCGGTGAGCGCCAGCAATACTTTCCCGTCCAGGAAGGGGCCCTCTGGAGCGAAGCCACTCCGGATCGTTTTCTCAACAGTGATCCGACAACTTGCGGAAACCCCACCTTTACCGGCGCGCCCCTGGCACGGCCCCAACTCTGAACAACACCCACAGCCGCCCAAATATGGATTTCATGTCGGCAATGTGCGACTACGCCCACAGTATATTGAAAAAGGGTACAATCATGCATCATGCCAGGGAATTGCGTGCATGCAAGTCATACTGGGGTGTTTCTCACTAATCATGCCCTCATTTATCCTCTCGTGCTGCGCACTGATACGCCGCTGTGAGGATTTCCAAGTTGAACACGAAGCCTCGTTGACTCTCACCTCGAAATCTTGCTTCTCTGGTTCTAGGAACAGATTGTGGAGAGTCCACTTGGAAAACACTGCTTTGTACGATATCAGACAGGCGTGTCATGCTTCCAAATTACCAAGGGATTCCACTTTCGCCTTCTATTTTCGGTCTAGATATCTGCGCAGTGTGTAGTGTTCTATGGTACGACTTGGTAAAAGGCAGACTGTGCGATCATATTACGGAGGAGTGGCGCAGAGCTTTGAGTGTGAGGCATCAGATGCATCAGAGTCTGAGCGATGCGGTTCAATGCAGAAGTAGAATGCTGTCGTTACTATTGCCGGTGAGATCGGAAAACGCTGCAGGGGCAGCATTTGCGCCTTGATGTAAAGCCGCACAAATGTCACAAAGACGACTAATCCCTTTAAGGGAGCGGTGCTGTCAGCCTCCATTCATAGAACGATTTCGTTCCACAACGAACAGAATTCACGCTGTAGTCCAGGGAGGAGGATTTATTGTATATGTCAAATTGGGAGTCTCGGAGAGTAAACCAACGTCCGAATGCTGAGAAGTGGCATCAGAGCGCAGGAACTGGCGAGTAGTCTGTAACGACGTAGCGAATAACCGCTGTCCTCATGCACAACGGGTGCCTCTGGATCCCACGGTCTCACACGCGAAATCCTGCGGTCATCATGGCGCAGACAATAATTCAATCCGGGCAATGATCGATGACCCCGGGCCCTTGGACGTCTGGAGTAAACCGAAACCATTCGTCGATGCTATTGCTCCAACGCTTGAGAAAATCCATCAGAACCGTGGAGCGACATTAGACAGATTACGAGATAACAGCTTCCCACCGACTCGGGAAATGTTTTAGCCCACTTTTGGGGGACAACATACGGTCCAAGAATATGTTCAAGAATCTGCACAACGCCAGCTCGATTTTGACAGGGAGAGTCTTTTTGAGGACCACACTTGAGTTATGGCACCCAGGGGTGCAATCGAAAAACATCGCGCTGGCGCAATTTTCGCAGAGTGTCGAGTTGAATCAAGAGTCGAATCATCATTCTTGCATAGAAGAGATGACGGACGTGCACACAACTGGTCCGGAACGTGCCTCCCTCCTTCGGAACGGTCGCGGGCCGGTTGTCCCTAGCGACTCTCCACCGTCCTTCGTCTGCTCAGCGAGCTCCTCGCACTCCTCCTTCCACCATGCACGCTCCAGCTCCTGTATCAGCACACTTTCTCTCATTTAATATGCACACAACCCCATCCGACAGCTGTTGCTTTACCAACAGCATGCAATCTTCGTATCCTGTGTTCCTTGAGTTGGCAATTGAGTGACTCTTCCAGTTACGCCTCGAGATGTACTGTAGCACGTGTACCCCCAGTCTATCAATTTGAACGAGGCAACTGTGTCATCACCGTTTGGCGTGTAAATATATCTGTACATGGCCTTGATGGGTAATGTGAGCAGGAAAGAAGTCTACATCCTACTCCGAGTCTGTACGGAGCAACATCTGGATGTCATGCATCACAAGTCGATTCGAATTTTTATTTATTATATGGTCGTCAAGGACAATCCTGTACTAGTACTGTAGTACGAAGCGCGATCTCGTTATGTGAAAAAACGAATCAGACGTTTGTGATCGAGACTTCATCCCTCTCGGTCACGGTACCATACGAGATGAAGAACGCGGCAGATCAGCCAATTAGATGCTTGCCATGGCTTTCTGTACGTGAGATCAACATCGTCGACGGTTAATGCTGAGAGTCCAGAGAAAACTAACCGATCGTACCAGTATCCGCCAGCGTCGTGGCCCACAGCAAGTCAGTCAGTTTAGGCCGTGCTAGTGACCCTCGCGTTTCGGAGAGTTCATAGCGATGTCTATAGGCGATGGCGATAACCGCAGAGACTGGGTTTGGTGGCGGAAAGCTTCCATCGGAACATTCTGGTCTTGGTAACGGCTATCATCATGTACACCAGCAGCTGGAGGGGATGCAAATGTTAGACGTGGATCGGGATTAATTGGGAAGGCGAGTGCGTTAGCGGTGAGCGCCTCAGCCGTCTCTCTAATTTCGTTGGATGTCGTTGGGTCAGATGGCGAAGGTGGGCCTGCGATGGTGTTTACTCCCTCGGCTTGTCGTGGAACGATGCTACCGCCCGGGGTGGGCCGGTGAGGTGAGCCATCAGGCGAATCACCAGGCTGGGAAGGAATAGGAATAGTAGGGGATTCTCGAGCAGGAACGTGAGCGGTCGAGTGTGGGCGATGACTAGTGATGTTGCAGGATGGGTACGACAAGGGATTGCGCAGAATTGGGTCGAGAGGATCGGTGGAAGAGGAGAACTCGGTCGGGGCAGCATCCGTGTCTTGATGCAAAGCGATGTAATGACGGCGAGACCATCGAAGAATTCTGACCGGAGGGGAGTGAAACCTTCCGCGCCTTGCTTGCCGGACAGCTTCGTTCCAGAGCACGCAGAAGTCGTGCTGCAGCCCAGGAAGAGTACTGCGTATGTCGAATTCGGAAAATGCCTTCAGAGCGTCCCAATCATAGAAACGGAAACGAAGAGACTGGCGAATAAGGTGGATCGAGATGGCAAGTGACAAGCTGTCGTTGCCATGGGCGATATAGTCCCGAAGGTCACGCTCCGATAGGCCAAATGCGGTAGTAGCAAACTGAATCCAACGGTCATCGCGTTCCGGCACACTTGCAAGGATCTTGGCAACTATGCACTGCGCATAGTGCGCAATGGAGTCATTGTCACTACTGCAATATGTCAGATATTGGCCGGGGCCCATCTCAGCAATTTGTGGCATTTTATCCCAACCCTTGATTTGTATGTCGCAAGGAAATGATGAAGCACTTGCAGCACGTGAACTACTTATCACGCTCATTGCGTTCATGCCGATGTCAAGTCGATGGGACTTGACCGATTCGGCGACCAAATTAGAGGATGAAGTCCGGCACAAAAATCCATTCAACGCATTCCAGAACATGTTGAGAAGGTATCCAGGGAAATCACCCTCGAGATGTTTCACGACCTTCGAGTTAAAGAAGCCAGAAACGGCCCTAAAAAACTCTTCCAGTGCGTCATCGTCGCCCAGAGCCCGTATTGACCAACCCAAGATGCGGATATCGACTTCCCATGATCGTTCCGACACTATTTCCTCGGCACCCTTCTCCACACCTCCCACCACCCTGCGGATACATTGATCGAGCCAGCGCACATAGTGTTCCCGTTTCTCAAGGCTAACCATCTCGGTGAAGACAGACACCGCAAGGGCGAGCGCAGTAGTGATTGCTGAGACCAGGTAGGAAACCCGGAACATTGGATCGGAAAGTGGTGTAAAGTATGGGCTGTCGAGCAGAAAAATTGGCAACAGTGTGAGCACTCCATACACCGCCGAAAAATACGCAATCAACCAAATCACAGAGCAGAAGACAGTGTGGTTGGTATTGCAGAGAAAAATGCCAAGTCCGCCAAGGAAGAGGAACAGGGAGATGTGTAGCAGCGCCGGCAATAGTTCAACTATTATACGAGCATTCAAATCGTCCACGCCGCTGGAAAAGAATGCGCGCATTCGTGCTCGCTTATCTGGACTGCACGTGCAGGCTGAGTGACCCTGATAAATCGACGTGCCCACTGTTGCATTGACGTTGCCAGTAGAGCACAGCTGACACTGAGCACGAAGCTCAAGAACCACAGTGAATTCACCCAGATGGAATATCTAGGAGGAGAGAACGGGGGTGGTTTGGCGAGAGGAGAAAGGATGGACGCGCGTGTTATGTTCGGATCGGCGAGAACCTCGTAGATATTCCCAAGATAGAATGCAGAGGTATCCTGACTGTTTGGCCTCAGGTCCTGGACGGACACGGAAAGGAACGCAGCAACTGAGGCAGAGAATAAACCGGCCTATAGTTATGTTTCATGCACAAAGAAATCTGAATGCCGACAAGAGGACTCACGAAAATGAGGATACCATCAGCATCTTTTTGCCAGCTCTCGGCCAACTTGTTGTCTTCTTCCTCCGCTGCCTTGGAGTACATGGAGAAAAGCTTCCCAGAGCCGTCACCAATGTTGGATTCTCCTTGCGATGGTTGCCCTGGTGTCGACTGAGGGTCAAGGCGGTCATCTACCATATGTAGAGGCTGAAATGATGAGGATAGTAGGTCAAAGGTAGGCGAAATACCTCTTGAGTTTCCCTCTTCGAGGTCTTCCGGCTGAGTCGTAGATTGAGACATTGAAAAGGTGTGTATGAATGGCAGCGCTACTTCGTGAGGGGAGATTACCTTACATAAGACTGTAGCCCCATTTGCAGCGTTCTAGCCTCTAACGAGCTCTAACCCTCTACCCTATACCACATGAGAACCCATTTGCGCAACTTCCGCACTTTCACAACCTTTCACTGATTTCCGCCGTAGCGCCTGTTCATGCCTGAGGCCGTCTATTCCCACGCTTCCATCACATCAACATCACGTGTATGCCCCTGATGATCACGGGGGGTTCACGTGTCTGACGTATTCACGCGTCACGCGTCAAAGACTTTGTCTGCGGCCACAAGGACATACTGGCTGATCTCACACTGCCTGCATGCGATCCTCAGTTCTCTCTTATGTACTTGACTATAGGCGTTCCAATGCTCAAAGTAACTTGACGTCGAAAGGGAACCTGAAGCAACCTGCGGAGAGAATCTGAGACATGTGAGAGCCGGCTGTTGTTTGGGATATACCTTGGGATTTACTATGAAGAGAAGATCCTCTCCATTGTACTGGTCAGGCTGGATTGTATTATACACAACAGGCTAAAAAATGGAATATGCAGAAGGGAGGACATATGGGAGTCAAGATTGGGAGTCTATTAAAGTGAGGGCATACAGTAGGACGTGGAGATGTCATAAAGTGACCGAAATCCCGTTCCACCCTGACCTTTACAATGCGTCGAAACAAACTGGAAACTGGAAAGGCCGCAGTAGACGTTAACTGTATTTCTTGTTAGCAATTCACGACCACGATTTGATTTGGGGATGAAGAGACTAGACGAGACCCTTCACTGGTCGGGAGGTGCTCGTAGGAGTAACTGGGGCCGAGGGGTCCGAAAAAGAAGCTTCTTGCGGAGTAGCGAGTGTGTGAGAGGTTGTCGAGGAGTATGAAAATTCCAGCGCAGGAGGTATATGACTATGGACTTCCACAGGGAACTCGCCTAGGGGAGCCAGAGGGACGGGCGACGATGGGTTTTCTGGAGAAGACATAGCAACAGGGGCAATTTGTCGTGATGCATGCGATATATCAAGCCCGGTGGCAGGTTTGTTGGTGGGTGGGGCAGTGCCCTGGTGCGAGGCGGTGGTGTATGTCGTCATGGGGAAGAGGTGGGCTTGCGGGCTTGCACATAGAGAATAGGAGAGCTCAGGGTGCAGATAGTCGTTATTTGCAGCGGTGTAAGCGGGAGCAGCAACGGCCATGGGATGCAACGCTTCGTAAACATGACCGATTTCTTCTAGGATAAAGATACAGTCGCTGGAAGACCCTCGCTTATGACTATCTTGCCCACATTGAACGATCTTGTCCCACAGGTTACAGAAATCGCGCTGCAATTCAGGAAGAGTATCCTGGACGTTAAAGTCAGAGATCGATCGCAGGATGTCCTGGAACTGGAGTCCCTTATTGAAGAACAAGCGCGTGGTGGCGATCAAGTTGGCCAGTAACACGCTGTTTCCATGGTTCAGATAGCACTGAAGAATTTCGTCAGTCACCCCTAGTTGAGACATAGTGAGTGCCATCCAAGTGTCGTCGCGCTTCCCCCCGCTTGCAATGATTCGGGAGATTATACAGCTTCCGGTGATGGAAATCCACGACTTGGTGCTATTACGCCAGCGTCTGAGAATATGCCCTATCTCAGGGGAAGGAGGAACCTCATTCCAGTTCCTGCTGCGGATGATTCGATCAGTGATGCTCCTACTCGCACGGTCACCGAGTACATTGTAGGTGGCTTTCATGCATGTGAGGAGCCGACGGCTTCTGGTCAATTCAGAGAGCGAGTCGGATGATAGTGTCTGTTCCAGGAATTGATTTACTAGGCCCCGGAACTTGGTAACAAAGTCCAGAGAGAGACATTTTTTGAACTCGTCCTTTTGTACCCGTGAGCTATAGAAGTCAGGGATTGCCTCAAAGAACCGTTCTCGTGTGCCATCTTCGCCCAGATTGTCGAGTAATGATTCCAAGATATCGGCGTCCAACTCTAGTGACTTTCCCAAAATAATACCCTCGGCTTTCTTTTCTAGGCGTCTTAAGAGACGTGTGGGACGACGGGCATCCGTGTTATAGATACCATTCCCGAAGAGGGAGCGGAGTCTTGAGCGAAGTTCGACGACATGATATAGTATATCCGTGTAGAATTGCCATGCTAACGAAGCAAGCGGCGCATAGTGTGGGCTGGCCGGCTGGATAACTGGGAGAAATGTGATGTATCCGTAAACCCCAACGCAAAGAACGACCCACACAACCACGGCATCGAAGACGGTACGGTTGATATTCTTCAGCAGAATAAGGAGGCCAGCGAAGAAAAGGAAGACGGAAAGATGTAGTAAAGTCGGCACTGCGTCAGTAGCCAACAGAAAGTGCAAGTTGTCGACGCCACCGAAGAAGAATTGGCGGAGCCGTGCGCGCTTCTGTGGGCTACCCAGTGGCTGGGAGACCCTGATGTATCGACGTGTCCACTGCTGTAACAGGGTCGCGAGTAAAGCACTTGTAAGGCTTATGGCTAGGCTTGAGAACCAGAGTGAATTCACCCAGATTGCATATTTAGGTGGAGAGAACGGTGGTGGCTGAGCCACTGTGGAGGAGATGGATGCACGGGATACATTTGTGTCGGCGAGGAGCTGATATATGTTCTCGAGATAGAATGTGGGCTTATCCTGGGGGTCTGGCCTGAGGTCTTGGATCGACACTGTAATCAGAGCAGCGAGAGCGGCGGAGAATAAACCGGTCTATAATTGGTTTAGTTTCTGTGCACAGAAACGTGTAACAAGAATGAGGACTCACGAAGAGTACGATCCCCTCGGCATCCTTTTGATGGCGTTCCGCTCTCTTGTTGTCATCTTCCTCTACTATCTTTGAATAAATAGAGAAGAGAGGCCCTGAGCTGTCACTAAGCTCATTTGGGGGCAAGTTTGGGGGGCCACCTATCGCGCATACCATGTGGGTAAGGTTGACGAGCCGAGTGACGTTTAACATACCTGGGGAGGGCATATCGATTCGGCGATCTCTCCTTCCGAGTCTAATCCTACACTTTAATTTCCTAGGCATTTGAACGCGAGGTGTTGTGGGTTTTGAAGGGGTAGTAAGTTCGTCAGAACCCCGCATCAGGTCTTATATACAAATTTGAATGGGCTTTAGTATTAGGTTAGTTAGTATTACGAGTCTCGTGTGGAGAAAGGCTCCTGACTTGGGACTGTTGTGTAATCGGCTGGCGGCCATGTCGAAGAGAGTTAGCGCCGGAGGTGACATTTTCTTGTGAGTCACTCTTGTCCGATGAGAACATTATGGTGCGTTAGGTCGTTGCGTACGCTAAACTTGAGACCAGCACTGTTTCAAAATCAATGTGCTCGAAAGGGGAGTGCTGTGAGGTCACAGACGATGATGAAGCTATCGCACCTTACACCCTAAAATACGAGCTTGGGCTTCATTCTCAGAAGGACGAATTTAATACATCAAATGAATCAATGATGCGTAGAAAGAAGCAGCAACGCGGTGGCTTCTATGATAGAAGCATGTGGTGGGATGCGGAGAGCGTACGCCGCAAAGGCCCGGTTCCACAGACTCGGAATCTCCGAGTCGAAGCCGATTCCTTCTCACCTCCGTGCACACAACTTTGGATACGCATCACACACTTCCGATGCCGCCCAAATTCGAACTTCCGGGGGCTAGCTTTACCCGGTTACTGACTGACAGTCGCTGACGCCCATCGCCAGGTCAGCGGCAGAACTTTCCCGTCCGCGAAGGGGCCCTCTGGAGCGGAGCCTCTCCGCATCCTTTTCTCAACAGTGCTCTGACGATTCCGACTACTGACCGTAGCTTATGGAAACCCGCCTTTACCGGCGCGCCCCTGGAACTGGCCGAACTCTGGACAGCACTCACCAGTCTCGCCGTGGCAGCAGCCCAAATGCGAATTTTAAAGTTGGCAATGCGCAGTACAATCATGCATCACGCCGGAGAATTACGTGCCTGTAAGTCCAGTTCTGGGGTGTTTCTCGCTGATCATGCCCTTCTCACTTATCCTCTCGTGCTGCGCACTGATACGCCACTGTGAAGATTTCCAACACGAAGCTTCCTTGACTCATAGCTTGTAATCCCGCCTCTGGTTCTAGGTACAGATTGGGATTCTGGGAGTCCACGTGGAAAAAACTGTTTTGTACCATATCAGATAGATTCCGGGTCATGCTTCCAATTGAAGCTACCAAGGGATTCCATTCTATCAGATAAAAACGTACGGTCCAAGAATCTACACAATGTCAGCTGAGCGTGACAGGGAGTCTCTTTGAGTCCACACTCGAGTTATGATTCGAAAAAAAATGCTCTGGTGCCGTCTTCCGAATCATTCTTGGCCCTCTTGGGACGCTGCACTTGACCAACTTGACCGTCACAGTCACGGGGCCTGGGACGTCAGATGGTCATGCATGTAATGTGAACAACTCATGAAGATACCCAGTTTCTTCGCCATCGATTGCTCAACTCCTTCCTGTAACCAAAAGTCAAACCAAAAAAAAAAAAGACCGCAATCTTTCCCACGCCAAAACGCGTAAGGCCGAGCGAGCGAAGTCTTCCTCGAGCGTTCTCACCTACTTCTGATTACGTCCCCGACGTAGCACTACTCTCCTAAACGACTCCTAGCGCCCTCTTCGCATTCTTCGGCGATCTTTCCCCTGTGCAAACCGTATCAGACGCTCCATCGGCGCGCTATCGGTCGATATGAGAGCTTGCTTGTACACACTGCCCCACGGTAAACACGCCCGGTCCGGTGCAGTCTTCAGTTGGGGAGCTAGGCGAGCCAGGCCTGCCCCCTTCAATAGCTGCTGCTCCAGTTGCGGCCGAACCCGGGGCGTAGGCGCCATAAGGAGCGCATGTCCGTATCGCTCATCGATACCACGCTCGGACCTGGGCTACCTGGGTCCCCATGCCTACACTGACGACACCTCACCACGGAATGGACGAGCTGTGTTGCTCAGTCGCGCGTCGTGGGCATCTGAGGATGGCAATGTTACTCAAAATGGTTGCAGCATGCGACGAAGCCGGCTGCGTCTTGGGTAAAGATAATAGATAATATGATCTTCTGTGCCTCAAATTTTCAATTCGCTTAATATTCTCTGCGAAGGAGCACGGGGTACATAGTCGGTCATATGAAGGGCACTGTGAGGTAGAACAAGCAGAAGGGAGGACATAGGGTGTCGAGATTGAGTCTTTTAAATGGTGAGGATGTGGGACGAGATGTAACGTGCCTATAATGCTGACCTTTCCACTGCTCGCTGAGTCACTGCAGATCGAAACAAATCATTCACGAAGAAACCCGCGGAAAGGCCTCGTTACTGTACCCGCCAACGGCGTATCTCGCTAGCAAGTCGTGAACGTAATTTATTTTGGGGATGAGGAAATCAGACGAGACATCCCTGGTCAGGAAGTGCTTGCAGAAATACGAGGGGATGAAGTGTCCGAATCAGAGACTTCTCGCGGAATGGCGAATGTGTGGGTGGTCGTCGTAGAATGTGACGGTTCCAGCGCAGGGGGTGTATGACTATGGACTTCCCCAGGGTGCTCGCCAAGGGAATCCGAAGATTCCCAAGGAACAAATGGGACGGGTGGCGAATACGGTGCAGCTTCATAGCGAGTTCGTTGTGGTGGTGGATAAACCTGTATAGGCTCTGGGCCAGTTTCTTCGACGATTCTGGGAGTGTGTGTCGCCCCGGGAATGCTCGCAGAAATACGAGGGGATGAAGTGTCCGAATCAGAGGCTTCTCGCGGAATTGCGAATGTGTGAGTGGTCGTCATGGAATGTGACGGATCCGGCGCAGGGGGCATATGACTATGGGCTTCCGCAGGGAGCTCGCCAAGGGAATCCCAGGGAGCGGGTGGTGACTGGATTTCTGGAGGAAACCAGGCAGGAGCAGCAGGACGGCGTGATACACGGGATATTAATATTTCAGGTTCGAAAGGGGGTGGTGGAGGGCGGCGCGAGGGAGAGGGCTGGGGCAAGTCAATGCTGTATGCCGCCGTGGGGGAGAGGTGGGATTGTGGGTCGGCGCATGATGAATAGGAGAACCCAAGATGGAGATAGTCATTATTTGCAGCGGTGGAAGTGGGGGTTGTAGCAACGGCCCGGGCCGTGGAATGTATGGCGTCATAAACGGGCTGAATTTCTTGCAGGATAAAGACCAGGTCGCTTAAAGACCCACTCTCCTGCATATCTTGTACACGTCGAACGATCTCGTTCCAAAGGATACAGAAATCGCGCTGCAGATCAGGAAGAGTATCATGAACGTTAAATCTAGAGATAGGTCGCAGGATGTCCTGGAATTGGAGTCCGTTTTCGAAGAACAGGCGCGTGGTGTTGATCAAGTTGGCCAGTAACACGCTATCTCCGTGATTCAGATAGCCCTGAAGGACCTCGTCGGTCACCCCAAGTTGAGACATAGTGAGCGCCATCCAAGTGTAATCGTGCATCCCTACTCTTGCGATGATTTGGGCTATTATACAACTTCCGATGGGGGCGATCAATGGGTCGTTGCTATTGCGCCAACGTCTTAGACTATTCCCCATTTCAGGAGAAGGGTCCACCTCATTCCAGTTCCCGTTGTGGATGATTCGATCAGCGATGCTCATCCCCGCACGGTCACCGAGTACTATGTGGGCGGCTTTGAGGCATGTGAGGAGCCGACAGCTTCTACCCAATTCAGACACATAATCTGATGACAGTGTCTTGTCCAAGAATTGATCTACTGAGCGCCGGAACTTGGTATAAAACATCGAAGAGAGACGCTTTTTTACGTTCTGCATCTGTACCACTCGTTGTGAGTTAAAAAAGCCAGGGATGGCTTCAAAGAACGTTTCTTGTGCGCGATCTCCGCACAGATTGTCGAGTAATGACTCCAAGATACGGGCGTCCAACTCTGGTGACTTCCCCAAAATAATTTCTTCGGCTTTCTCCTCTAAGCGTCTTAAGAGGCGTGCGGGGAGAAGGGGATCCTTGTTACGACTGCCTTTCCAGATGGAGAGAAGTTGAAAGACATGATTTGATCCAGCGGCATAGAGTTGCCATGCCAACGAAGAAATCGGCCCATAGTTTGGGCTGGCCGGCCGGAAAATCGGCAGAAATGTGATGTATGCGTAAATCGCAACGCAAAGCGCGACCCACACAAGCACGACATCGAAGACGGTGTGGTTGGTATTCCTCAGCAGAATAAGGAGGCCAGCGATGAAAAGGAAAACGGAAAGATGTAGTAGGATGGGCACCACGTCAGTAGCCAACAGAAAGTACAAGTCGTCGACGCCACTAGAAAGTAATCGGTGGATCCGTGCCCGCTTGTCTGGGCTGTTCTGCGGCTGGGTGGCCTTGAAGTATCGACGTGTCCACTGCTGTATCAGGGTCGCGAGCAAAGCACTTGTAAGACTGATGACTAAGCTCAAGAACCAGAGTGAGTTCACCCAGATTGCATATCTAGGAGGAGAGAACGGTGGTGGCTTAGTAGCCGCCGTGGAAGGGGTGGATGTACTAGATGCATTCGTGTCGGCGAGGAGCTGAAATATGTTCTCGAGATAAAATGAAGAGTTGTCCTGTGGGTCCGGCCTGAGGTCTTGGATCGACACTGTAATCAAGGCGGCAAGAGCGGTAGCGAATAAGCCGATCTATGGGTTTTAGTTGATGTGCCCGGGAGTGTGTGAGCAATGATGTGGACTCACGAAGAGTACGATCCCTTTAGCATCCTTTTGAAGGCGTTCAACCTCCTTGTTGTCACCTCCTCCTACCACCTCTGAATATAAAGAGTAGAGAGGCCCCGAGCTGTCACCAATCTCTGAGTCCTTCGGGGAGCCAACTATTACAGATATAGTTAAAGGTTGACGTGTTGGCGAGCCAAGTGACGTCCAACATTTTGGCAACATACCTGGGTGATAGGCCATATCGATTTGATCATGATGATGGCCCTTAGGCTCATTCGGCGTATTCTCAGACACCGACATTGTGAACTTGAATGCTTTGTGTCGTGGGTTCTGAAAGGGCAGTTAGTTTGTCAGAACCCTCCATCAGGCTTTATATACAGTTGGAATGGCGATTCCCAGAGTTTGGAAGATGAGGCTCCCAGGACTGTTGTAAAATTGACTGGCGGCTACACTTACCGTAAGAGTGTTTGCGCCGGAAGTGACGCGGCCACTGACCCCTTCTTGTGTCACTCCTGTCTGATGGAAACATCATGACAGACTAGGTCGCTCAATGGGGTCGCTGTGTACGCTAGACCTGAGACCAGCACTGATCCGAATTGGACAAAGGGGACATCGTGCCGGCTGTGGGTGAAGCCACAACGATGAAGAATCAAGAATCAAGAATCAAAGCTTTCGCACCAGCTGGATGCCCTAAAATTTAACCGCCGAATTTAACTGCATTCAATCCATCAGATGCATAACTGTAAATGATGAGCGTAGAGCTGTCGAGAGAAGCAAAGCGAGCAACAGGGAAAGGATCCACAGAGGCCGAAATGATGATGTCACCCAGCCGATTCCTTCTCATTTCCGTGCACACAACTTTGACATGCTCCCCCAATTCTTCCATTTGGATAGGCTTTCGCGGCAGAACTTTCCCGAATCCAATCATTGTACATACAGTACTTGTGCACATATGGAATAAACTATTCGTCATTCTTGTTACTCACCTGTCTGAGGGGTGGTGCCATTTCGATGGGTCGTATTAAAGAGCGTCCAGAAGGTATTTGCGGAACGCCGTCAAGTCCGAGTGCTGCATTAAGAAAGATGACGAGCCGTCCCTGGTCTCTGAGACACAACTAAGACAGTGCGGTCCAAAAATCTATTCAATGCCTCACCGAACCTGACACAAATGTCCTTGGTGAAGGTCGTTGAAGATTTTCTGACTCGAAGAGGCCAGGGAATGAGGTGACTCCGCACCGCCGCCACCACGTGGTTGGTAACAACGGTCATTACTTCCCACGGTCACGAGGAATGCTGTCATAATAATACAAGGCAACTTCCTTACGTCAGTAAGACATTATAACATAGATACCGTATCGTTGTCCACGAACTCATCATATTCCGCCTCATCCTCATCCACCTCCACCACCACCTCCTCTTCATAGTATGGGTCGTCATGCCAAGAACGACGCTCGTCATAATCATCTTCAACTTCATTGCAACAATACCCGATTCCTCCATTCAAGTTGGAAAGCGCTGGCTCCTCCATCGGCATCGTTCCTGCAGGCAGAGGCTCTTGAACGTCAACCACAACCTCTCTGAACAATTGGGTTGCGCGATCAGCCGCAACGCACGTGCGCAAATCGAGGACCTCCAGTGGAACTCCCTGTTCCACGCGTTTCATAAGCATATTGCGCAGATGGAGTGCCTTCGAAGGAGTCAACGTAACGTCGATGAGGGTAAGCTTTGTCAACAAAGGAAGTCGTGGACCATCGGGTGGGGCGTCTTCAGCTAGCATATGCCTAAACGCCATGAATGTAGTGGGAACCAGGAATACCCGCTCGAGCAAGGGCCATCTTGATGCATGGCTGAGCCAGAACTCCCTGCTGAGTCGTGTACGGTACTGAGTAATAAGAGTTGAAATAGAATGCAAAGGAAGGTGAGTTAAGAGGGCATCGAAGGTCGGGGTGGCCAGACGGTAATTCCAGTATCTGCACGTTGCAGTGAACACCAAGCGTGCGGGGTCTGATGCCCTAAACAAGGTGTTCAGAACACTGGCTTTGATGTCAGTATCAGGCTTAGTCCATGCAAGGACCTGGGCGCGCGTTCTCTTGCCACCAATCAACATTCCCCGAAGTGGTTCGGTGCCCTGCAGCACATATCGGGCAACGTATGGAGTGACTAAACGCACGTCTCCGTCTCCATCTCCATCTCCATCGTGAGATTTGGCATCCACGTGTAACCAGCTGAGAGCGGGCAACACGAGATGAGCGAGAGCGAGCGCACAACCTCTCGCAGAAGCAGAGATATGGAATCCGGTGAGGGAGGGAAGTGTAACGGCACGTGAAGGCTGTGATATGAGCGGGGCGTCCGGTGGAGCACGTGGGGTTGCGGAGTGAAGTATAAGGGTTTCGAGTTGGGGCATTTCGTCCAGGGCACCCAACCAATCTTCGAGCCTAGGCCTCATCTCTCTGGAGAGCGTATGCATCTTGAGGGTTCGTAGGCCCTTAAGGGGAGGTGACTTCCAACTAATGTCGCAGTTCTTGAGCTCGAGGCTTGTGAGCCTGGGGGCGATGCAGTCGAAAAAATTGAAATGGTCGTCAGACGAAGACAACGAGAATCGGGGAGGTTTATGCGACAAGGAGAGAAATTCCAGAGTGGGAGCAGATGACATGAGTTGGTTGAGCGCAGTATGAAGTCGTCCATTGACGTTGAGGTGGCGGGTATGGGATATATGCGGCTCGAGTTGCCTCACAAAGGTATCAAATCCTGCCGCCCACCATGGGGTAACATCTACCTCCAAATGCAAGGGCATCTTCTGCGCACGTGCAAGTATTTCAGCCATGGCAGCTGGCGTCAGCTTGGTGATGTTGATGTCACTCCAAAGGCTGGGGTAGTTGAGTGCGGTCTCGCGCCATCGACGACAGACATGAGTGACACGTATCCTTGCTGGATTGCCAGCCTTTTTGACCCATGCGGAGGGGGGTAAAAAAGAGAAAATTGCAGCGAGTGTTTCAGGAGGCAGACGTGAGATGGGGGCAAGTGCGTTGCGACGGCATTTTAAAGCCAGTAGAGACTCCTGTAATGAATTTATTTCATCATCCATTGCTTGTCGAAGGCCGCTGTCGCAAGAGTCAGTTAGACTCGTGTGCATGAAAGTGATTGCCACAAGTGGTCGACACGACTTCGACACAATGTTCAATTGAAAGTCAAAGCACTGGTGCCAATGGGCACACGCCCGCGAGGGGACAGAGGGAAGAGAATCACATTAGGGGCTCGCAGGCCCCTAACTATAAAGACTTGGGCATGCGGACGCGGGAGTAAAGAAAAGGGAACGCGGAAGTATCCGTTTCCGACAGAAGGCCTAGACCGGTGATCGTCTCTCGGCGAGTCCAATGACGGATTTAGAGGCTTGTTGATCTCACCTGAGGACGAGAACAGATGGAAGGACCTCAATGTGTACTTGCTGGCTCACCTCACCCGAGCTGGACTGGCCGACCCGTACGAGTTGGGGTTGCGAGAAGTGCGCGAGAGCATCTTGTATGGTGTGTATCGAATCGGGCTGCGCGAAGGATTTGGAGGTTAGATACCACGACGTATGTGCGGGTAGAATGGAGAGAATGGAGAGAAACGGACTTGTATGTTGAGTCGGAGTATTCGCCAGTCTTCGGCGGAGATGGTGTCAGGTTGGTTTGGCGCGCGTACGGTCGAACGGGATCTTCCACCGAATTTGTGAGATGGGCGAACTTGCCTTATGTGTCCAAGAATACGTCAGCAACAAGAGAAAAAAGGGGGGGAATGTAGCCTCGCTGTCCCACCTCAGTCTTGTCCCAGGCTGATTGAATCTCTCCCTCGATTTCATCTACACTTGGAACCAAGGCCGGCTTGTGCGTGCTGATATAGGTGTGCAGCTCGACCAACTCTTCATCGAGCGCGTCCAGGTAAAGGCCCAAAAATACTTCTGCATCCTGCTGCTGGCCGTCCTTTATATGATAGGCCAACACGAATCAGTAACAGAATGCCAGTGGCGCATCCTGGTCATGAGAACATACCAGCAAATGTTTGAGCTGCCTCTTCTCCTTCATCGCGTCATACATATACCTGGGGTTGAGCGAACCCACAACAACATGCTCTTTCTTCCCCTCTTCATTTCCCCTCGCCTTTCCCTTTCAGGCTTCTGCTGCGACTGTTGCGTCACAGATAGCTCTTCCTTGTAAACGAATTCATCCAAAAAGTTTACCATCACATCCACCAGCGGCGTCGCGCCGCCACTAGTCTCCTGACCCTGTCCGGGTCCTTGCTGCCCCATCAGCCTGCCCAGGTTTCTGAACAGATTCCAGAACGGGGGGGAGTGCACGAGCAGTTGGAATACTGCATTTGCAAGGCAATTATTCTCGCTATTCACGAGTCCACGTGCATGTAAGCGCGGCAGCGTATCACTGTCGATTGGGCAGGGAGTCGTGTCACTGAGTAGAGCAACGAGATTTGCAATTTGCAAGGGTGAGGGCTGTGGTGGTGGACTAAAGCTAGAAATAGCGCAGCCGACGACGGAAGGAGCAAGGAGTAAGGAGTCGGAGGTAGAGGCGGGGCCTGCGTCCCGAGACGCCAATAACTTGTTTAGAACAGGTGGGGCGGATACTAGCAATGGCACCAGCATAGATGTGGGTGTAGGTGTGGACCCAGTGGACGAAATTTCACTAATGTCTTGTTCTGCGCATGGTGGGACTATATCCTGCAGATCGTTGCCTTCCGGAGGATGAGACAACGTAGCGGTTGACGGAATGTCTCGAAACGCAGCGGCCACGGCACCTGGCGGCGGTGCGTCCGTGAGGAACGGGGCGTTGTGAACTGGAAGGGCTGGTTCAGTGGCTGTGGGGGCCTGAGAGCTTTCTCCGATTTCACTGGCTGTCGTCTGGTCAGACGGCCAAGACCGTCTTGTGATGATGTTTGTTTCCTCAGCCAGTCGCAGAGCGGTGCTACCGCCAAGTGTGGACTGGTGAGGAGGGGCATAGGGGGAACCACCAGGTTGGGCGGGGAAAGGGATAGTACGGGAATTGTTAACAGAAATGTGAGCGGTCGAGGGGGGTCGATGACTAGCGATGTTGCAAAATATGTACGAAGATGGTCGGAATAGAAAGAGGTCGGAGTCGTCGGTGGAAGCGGAGAATGCAGACGGGGCAGTATCGGTGCCTTGATGTAAGGCGACGTAAAGGTGGCGGATCTCACGGAGAATCCGATTCTGGACAAAAGTGAACCCTCCGTTCCTTGCTTCTTGGGCAATTTCGTTCCACAACGCACAGAAGTCATGCTGCAGTCCAGGAAGAGTATTGTGTATGTCAAATTCGGAAAGTGACGACAGAATCTCCGATGTCCATGAACTGGCTTGGCTGGCTTGGCGGGAAGTGTGAATCAAGATGGATAGCAACACACTATCGCCATGTGCAAGACTGTCCCTAAGGACGTCATCCGATACGCCAAATGCTTCTTTAACGAGCATCGTCCAGCGGTCATCGCGTTGCCGTGCGCGAACTATGATGCAGGCGACTATCCGCCGTACCATCGGGTCATAATCCCGGCCTTGGCCCCAGAGCCTCAAAGCGTGCCCTATCTCAACGGATTGCAGCGCTTCATCCCAGTACCCATTGAAGGCGCAGTCGAGGATCCCTGAAACTGCAGAGGGCCCGAGTGCCGCATGGGCTGCATTCAAGCAGGTGATGAACCGATTGACCCGAACCGATTCGGAGACCAGATTGGACGAGAAAGTGCGGTTCAAAAATCCATCCAACGCTTGTCGCAACTTCGTCTGAACCGGAAAAGAGAGGGGTAAAACGCTTAACCCTGAGTTACAAAAGCCAGGGATGGCATCAAAGAACGTTTCAAACGCGGGGTCTTCATCCAGCGCAAGTAAGATTCGCTCCAGTATCTGAGAATCGATTTCCGATGAAGGCTTCAAAGCAATTTCCTCCGCTCCCCTCCGCTTGCCATGTAAGACCCCTCTGTTGTAACGGTTGCTGAGATCGTGATAGTGCCTCCTTATAATATTGCAAAGGCTGTGAAGGGGTGGTATGTGAGAACAAATTTGAAACGTCGTATAGGAGATGCCGAGATAAATGCTCAAAGCCAGAGAAGAAAGGGGGGTGTAGAAAAGACGATCAGGTTCGAAAAACACTACGCCGACGAGATTGGGCGAAGGCGATTGGAGCAATTCGTCCGTGCGTACCACTGTTGCAACTACATAGTCTATTGACGTATACCCGACCCACCAAACCACTGCATAGAAGACAGCACGGTTGATATTGAATATATAGATGAGGCCACCTGCGATGAAGAGGAGGAGAGAGAAATGAAGGCTGGCAGCTTCATCGCCTGTTCCCCAGATAACGTACGGCCCCGGATTTCCTTTAGCAAAGAATGCACGGATCCGCGCTTGCTTTTCTGACGTGTACCCTAACGGCTTAGATATCGCGATGTAATGAAGCGCCCAATTCCTACGAAGCAATGCCCCCGTGGCACACGAAAGGCTGACAGCCAAGCTCAAGAACCAGAGCGAGTTCACCCAGATGGCATATCTTGGTGGAGAGAATGCAGGTGGCTTGGCCAAAGCAGATGGGATCGACGGATGAGAAACATTTGGGTTTCCGAAAAGCTGATAGATGTTCTTGAGGTAGAATGCAGAGGTGTCTTGCGAGTTTGGCCTGAGGTCAGGTATTGAGACTGTAAGCAAAGCACCGACGGTGGCAGAGAATAAACCAGTCTACGTTCCCAGTTGATGTGCAAAGTCATCTAAGGACTAACATGAGGGCTCACGAAAATCAGGGTCCCATCTTTATCTCTTTGGCAATATTCAACCATCTTGTTGTCTTCTTCCTCTGCAATCTTGATGTACATGGAGTAGAGCGGCAATGACTCCAATGAGCTATCACTATAGTCGGATTGTCTTCGCGGCTGATTCAACGTCGACTGACTCGACTGAGGCTGGTCACGGTGGCCATCTACTGTACAATACATGTTTGTGAAATTAGTGGGGACAGGTCAAAGAGATAGGTGACACATGCCTGGCCTAGGGTTGCTACCCTCCTCGAGATCTCGGTGCTCAGTTTGAGGCATCAAATGTGCTATTTGATATGGAGTGTATGCGAATCCAGAAAGACCTCGACGGAGTCGGACGGACACCTTGGGAGGGCTGCTGCGGTGCTGCCGCACTAACAACACGAGGTCAGCTGACCGTCAGCACTGCATTACTCAAGGCATTATTGTAAATTCAGCCAAGAATTCAGCGGTTACTGTACCAGTGAAATCGAACTATCGAAGGCACAAACTTTGAAATTTGGATGTTGAATCCCAAGCATTTACTGACAAATGTTATTCGGAGAAAACTCCACGTGTAATCACGTGATACTGAGGACGGAGAATCAGTGTTCTACGGCTCGCGGTCGACTGCATATACACAGCCGAGAGCTGTGCGTCCTTATCATGAAGGATCTGATCTCATCAAAAATAAGTTGACACCAAGGTTGCACGTTCTTCACCCCGTCTCAACAAAGTGACTGATCCTCTTCTGATATGTGAACTGGGCATAGACCACGGTGAACTGGACCGAAAGCGGAGGCGAGCATCTATCGGGTCAGCATGGTAGTCTTTAAAAGCGACCATGTATTATGAAGGATGGGCACTTTCTTCAAACATGCCAAGAGATACGAGCGTCGAAAAACAAAACGGAATTATTATAAAGAAGGGGGGATGTTCGAGATCGGAGAGGAAAGTCGAATAGATCATTATGTCCGAGTAAGAGCGGTGCGACAATAAACCAACATATTAGCACACCCGTCCTCCACCCGCTCACTGTCATCGTACCGCACCGTGCTCACAGCTCCATCGTCAATGTGCAGCCAAGCTTCCCCAGTACCACTCTTCCGGTTCGGATGGAGTAAGTCGACCGTATAGTGCCCGTTGCCTGCGGACTCGCCGTGGTGGTTTAACACCCCATAGAGCTTGTAGTGCGCCGGCTCCAAAGATTTCTCGGTCATGGGTGCCATGATTTCTGGACCAACCGAGCCGAAAGGGATTCTTAGCCTTCAATAGTACGGGAGAGACGAAGGAGAAAGTTGAGAAACTCTTACCGAGTGGAATTTCGAGCTCCGGCGGGAACTGAACAGGCTTGCTGATCTTAACTATGCCATCCGCTGCCGCATCGTACAGGAACCGCTCAAGATGGAGGACGAGAACCGATGGAAGCGCCTCGATTTGTACTTGCTGGCTCACCTCGCTTGAACTCGACTGGCCAACATGTACGGGTTGGGGCCGCGAGATGTATGCGAGCGCGTCTTCAACGGTGTGTACCGAATCGGGCTGCGCGAAGATTTCGAAAGTCAGTAACAAGGACACATGTACGGATGAAAGGGGGACAACGGACCTGGATGTTGAGTTGGAGCAATCGCCAGTCTTTGACAGTGATGGTGTCAAGCTGGTTTGGCACGCGTACGGTCGATCGGGACCTTCCACCGAATATGTGCGAGATGGGTGACTCAACCGAACTTGCCTATTCGTGTCCATGTATATGTCAGAAACGCCAAGCTAAAGAAGAATTGGCGCACTGTGCAGTCTCGCTCTCCCACCTCAATCTGGCCCTCGCGTGACTGAGTCCCTTCGTCGACTCGGAGTTCCTTTACCTTCAGACTAGAATCTGGTTTGTGCCTGTTAATAGAGGAGCGTAACGTAACCAGCTCTTCATCGAGCGCCTCGAGGTAAAGGCCCAAATACGCTGCTGCATCCAGCTGCCGGCAATCCTATACATAGTAGGCGAGCATGTATCAGTAGCAGATTCCCATTACATGAGCGAGGCGACGTACCCTCATAATGATGAACTGCCTCCTCTCCTTCAACGCATCATATACATCCGTTGATAGGAACGAGTGGACGGCGTCGTCCTCTTTCTTCCCGTCTTCATCTTCCCTCAGCTTACCCCTTGCGGCCTGGTGCGTCAAGGACAACTTCTCCTTGTATGCGAATTCATTCAGGAATCTAACTGTCGCATCTATCAGCGGTGTCGCCCCCACACCAGTCTCTCCCCTTTCGCGTTGACCCACAAGCCCGCCCAGGCCCCTGAACAGGTCTCGGAAAGGTGGGCAATAGACGAGTGGTTGTAACACCGCATTTACAAGGTACATATTTCCATTATTGACAAGCTTACGGGGTTGCGAGAGCAGTTGCAGTTGCGTAGCATCGTCGGATGGGCCTTTTGGTGACGTGCTGCTGAGTAGAGAAAGGGGCCCTCGATTGGGCAAGAGTGGGACATGTGGAGGAGGAGTGTCAGGAGTGTCGGCGGCAGATAAGCCGCCGGACGAGGCAGGGAGCGAGGATTTGGATATAAAAGCGGGCTTTGCTTCATAGGTTCCAGATGACTTGTTGAGATCAGATGGTATGGATGCTGGCAAAGGCGCGGGCGCGGGTACAGGAGACAGAATTCGACTGATCTGTGTTACGTATGGTGCGGCTGGACCCTGCTGGTTATTGCTTTCCAGAGGACGAGACAACTTAGGGGCTGAGGTAGTGTCTGGCTGCGCAATGGCTACACCATCTCGTGAGGACCTATCTGCGGAAGATGAACTGGAAAGAACTGGGAAAGTGGCTGTGGGGGCTTGAGATGTCTCTCCGATCTCCTTGGTTGTCGATAGATGAGGCGTTGAAGGGAGTCCAGTGAGGACGTGTGTTTCCTCTGCCAGTCGTACTAGAGTGGTGCTACCGCCAAGTGAGGATTGGTAAGGTGAGGCATCGAGTGAATATATCAGTTGGGTGGGAGGAGGAACAGCACCGGAGATGGTAGGGACATGAGTGGTGGAGTCTGGGCGATGACTGGTGATGTCGCACAAAGGATACGACGATGGCTCAAACAGAATGGAGTCGAAGCTGTCGGTGGAAGCGAGGGGTGGAGTAGGAGTAGCATCGGTGCCTGGATGTAAGGCGACGTAGATGTGGCGAATCTCACAGAGAATCTTGGCAGAAGATGTGCTGGAAGGACGTCGGTTACTTGCTCCTTGGACAATTTCGTTCCACAATGTACAGAAGTCGTGCTGCAGTTCAGGAAGAGTATTGCGTATGTCAAATTTGGAAAGTGACGACAGAATCCCCGAGGTACAGGAATTGGTGCGATTGGCTTGGCGGGAAATGTAAATTAAGATGGAAAGCAACACGTTATCGCCATGTGCAAGGCTGTCCCGAAGGACGTCATCCGGTACGCCAAATTCTTCCTTGACGAGCGCAGTCCAGCGGTTATCACGTTGTCGTGCGTGAGTTATGATGCGGGCTACTATCTGCTGTACTGTCAGGTCATGATCACTTCTATGGCCCCAGAGCCTCAAAGCATGCCCTGTTTCAACTGATTGTAGCGCTGCATTCCAGCGCCCGTTGAAAATCTTGTCCAGGATTCCCGAAACTGTTGAGGGTCCGAGTGCGGCATGGGCCGCATTCAAGCAGGTGATGAGCCGACCTGTTCGAACTGATTCGGAGATTAAACTGGATGAGAAAGTGCGATCCAAGAATTCATCCAGTACTTCTCGTAACTTCCTCTGAACCCGAAAAGAGAGGGGCAAGTCGGTTAATTTTGATTTACAGAAGCCGGGGATGGCATCAAAGAACGTTTCCAATGCGGAGTCTTCATCCAGTGAATGCAAGATTTTCTCCAATATCAGGGCGTCGATTTCTGATGACGGTTTCGAAGCTATTTCGTTGGCTTCATTCCATTTGCCATACAAGAACCCGCCGCTGTAATGGTTGCTTAGCTTGCGATAGTGCCTCCTTGTATTATCGCGGAGGCCTTGAATGGGTATGTAGGAGCAAACCTGAAACACCACATAGGAAATCCAGAGATAAATTTCCATAGCCACCGGAGAAAGCGGTGTGTGAAACAGACTACGAGGCAAGAAAAACGGCACTGCTGTTGCCATTGCATATAATACCGCCATCATCCCAACCCACCAGGTCACTGCATTGAAAGTAGTGATGTTGATATTGTATAGATAAATGACGACACCGATGACGAAGAGGAGGAGGGAGAGATGTATGAAGATGGGATGATCGGTTGCTCCAGAGATCATTTGCGGCCCCGGACTTTCTGTAGCAAAGATTGCACGAATCCGCGGTTGATTCTTTGACGTGTAATGTAACGGCTGAGTGACCGACATGTATTGAACTGCCCAATTCCGATACACCGTTGCTGTCATGGCACCCGAAAGACTGATAGCTAAGCTCAAGCACCAAAGTGAGTTCACCCAGATGGCATAATTTGGCGGAGAGAATGCGGGTGGTACAGCCAAAGCGGACGGGGTCAATGGATTAGAAGTATTTGGGTTGCCGGAAACTTGAAGCTGATAGATGTTCTGTAGGTAGAATGCGGAGGTGTCTTGCGAGTTTGGCTTGAGGTCGGGGATTGTGAGAGTGAGCAATCCACCGACGGTGGCAGAGAATAAACCACTCTGTCTCCAGTTGATGTGCGGAGTCACCAAAAGACTAATATGAGGGCTCACGAAAATCAGGGTTCCATCTGAAATTTTTTGGCAATATTCGACCATCGCATTGTCTTCCTCCTTTGCGATCTTTGAGTAGATGGAGTACAGCAGTCGTGAGCTAGTATCACTATCATCGGATTCTCCTTGCAAGGGCAGCAATGGCTGCCGCTGATTCGGTGTCGGTCAATTCAACATTGACTGACTTGACATTGACCGACGCTGGTTGCGGTGGCCATCTCCTATTCACATTTGTGAACTTAATGGGGACAGGTCAAGGGACTAAAAGCGACGGGTCCCACTTGCCTGGCCCAGGGCTGCCACCCTCCTCGAAATCTTGGTACCCAGGTTGAGGCGTTAAAGGAATGCTGTTTGACATGGAGTACGTACAGGAAAGAGGAGGACCTCAACACACACCTTGGGAGGGCTTGTTGCCGCAGCAGCCGCACGGACAACGCGAGGCCACTGGCCAGCATGGTAGCACCGCATTAGATCCATTGCTTACCGTACCAATGATACAGACTTTGAACGTTGAACGTTTGAACGCATGATGATCGGCAAAGCATGTTAGTCGGAGAAAAACTTCACAGCTCTCTGCTGTGTACAAGTAATTGACTTACAGCTTGACATCACGTGCATGCTTACTTAACAGAAAAATGTTCTCCGACTCAAATTTTGGGCCTCCAGCCCCCGAGTGGAGCCACTGGGACCAAGTGCCCTCAACCCGCCGCACCCTGCGCCCATATGCTTACTCCCCTGCGGATGACCAATTTTTGCATACGTGGGTGGGTGGAAGGAGGCCCACAATCCAAAGATGCTAATCGCTTCCACTCTTACCGTTCTGAGTAGTAGTCCACTGCTGGAGGGCAGAATTGGCAGATTACAAAGGCTACATCCGCGCTATTTATCAACTGCGCCTCCTCTGTCCCTGCTGAGCCTCTGCAGCTTACCACTGACAGAGAAGCCAAATGAATACGGAAAGTTGAGCATGAGGAATTGCCGGGCCCAGGCTCTAGCCGCTCTGAGCGATCCCTCTATTCCTTGGCTTCGCTCATGAGCCACAATCAGCCTGTCACTCTGTGCGCTTACTGCATGAATAACAATATAAATAAAGATGGAGTCGAGCAACTTAAATATGGGCTGACGAACCAGAACATCATCCCAGTTCTCCAAACTCTTTCATTTCGCATAGCGCCCCTCAAGATGAACTCGATTGTTTGCCGAACATGTGACGGAATACGGGAGATAAATCGTGCAACTACCCTGGTATCATGGTATATATTTTAAAAAATGATGCACAGAAGGGGAGCTTTAGGAGACAGGGGCATACCGCTTGAGAATTTTCGGAAAACACAGGATAATTAACGCCGACTTGATGAGATTTACTATAGTTTGTCATGGTCCCTGCCTTTGATAGGCGTCAGCACAGGTCGCAGAACGAACCGAGGGACGATCGATCGCGCTCGCAGGCACAGAGGGGCACCCACAATTACCCGACTCGAAAATATTGGGGGCGGAAGGTGTTCGTCCACTGTTCGACTTGCAGGCGCCTGGGAAAAGGATGTAGAGATCCGAACACGCGTTTGATAAGATCGCATGAGCATGTATATATCCTACTTATACCGACTAGTAGGTAGACATCTTTTGTTCTACTATAAAAGGCGGCACCACGGGGCCTCGAACTCACTATCATTAGATTCGTTACCTCATATACAAGCTGCAGCCACACAGCAGGGTTTGAAATAGAGGCTTGAACTGCTGAGCGGTTGTCGTGGGGTTTGAAGGTTCCAGCGGAGGGCGTATATGATTATGGACTTCCACCAGGGACCTCGCCAAAGGTTTCCGAGGTGACGGGCAACGATGAGTTGTCCGGCAAGGGCGATGATGAGTTTCCCGGCAAGGGCGATGATGAGTTGCCTGGCAAGGGCGATGATGAGTTGCCCGGCAAGGGCGATGATGAGTTGCCCGGCAAGGGCGATGATGAGTTGCCCGCAGGCGATAGTGCGCAGGACGATGAGTTTCCCGGCAATGGCGACGATGAGTTGTCAAGCAAGGGCGACGATGAGCTGCCCGGCAAGGGCAACAATGAGTTGTCCAGCAAGGGCGACAATAAGTTGTCCAGCAAGAGCAACAATGAGTTGTCCAGCAAGGGCGACGATGGGCGGTCCGGCAATGACGACGTAGCGACGGAGGAAATTTGTTGAGCATGGGGTGGGAGGTGGCATGGGTCTGGGCATGATGAACAGGAGAACTTGGAGAACTTGATGGCCAGAGTGTCGTCACCATCGGGATGCAAGTCGTTAAAAACACTGCGAATTTCTTCCAGGATAAAGACAAACTTCATGGGAGACCGACTGCCGTTCGCACGTTGAACGATCTTGTTCCACAGGGTACAGAAATCGCGCTGCAGTTCCGGAAGAGTATCCTTGGCGTCAAATCTAGAGATAGATCGCAGGATTCCCTTGAATTGGAGTTGCTTTTCGAAGAACAGGCGGGTGGCGTAGATCAAGTTGGCCAGAAACAGGCTATTTCCCTGTTTCAGATCGCCCTTAAAGGTCAGTGATAGTTCTGAAATAGCGAGCGCCATCCAAGTGTCATCGTGCTTCCTCACGCTCGCAATGATTCGGGCCATTATACAACTTCCGATGACGGCAATCCGTAGATCCGTGCTCTTGCGCCAGCGTCTCAGAATATACCATATTGCAGGGGAAGGGGGCACGTCATTCCAGTCCTCGCTGTTGATGATTCGATCAGTGATCTTCCTACCCACACGTTCACCGAGTACTTTGTCGGTGGCATTCAAGCATGTGAGGAGTCGACGGCTTCTGGTCGATTCAGAGATCGAATCGGATGACAGTGTCTGGTCCAAGAATTGATTTACTGAGTGCTTGAACTTGGTAAAGAAGAAGTCCTGAGAGAGACGATCTTTGAAGTCGTTTGGGTCCTTTTGTATCCATGAGCTATAGAAGTCGGAGACTGCCTCAAAAAACTCTTCTCGTGTGCGATCTTCGACCAGAGTGTCGAGTAATGATTTCAAAATTTGGGCGTCCAGCTCTAGTGACTTTCCCAAAACAATTTCACCGGCTTTATCCTCTAGGCGTTTTAAGAGGCGTGCAGGCCGGTGTACAACGTTCTTATGACTGATGAGGGAGCGGAGTTTGGCGAAGAGGTATTGTATTTCGGAATAGAATTGCCACGCAAACGATGGAAGCGGAGCATAGTGTGGGATGGCCGGCCGGACAATTGGCAGGACTGTGATGTATCCGTAAACCATAACGCAAAGCCCGACCCACCCAACCACGACATAGAAGACGGTATGATTGGTATTCCTCAGCAGGATAAGAAGGCCAGCAAAGAAAAGGAGGACGGAAAGATGTAGTAGGGTGGGAACTGCGTCTGCAGCTAACAGAAAATGCAAGTTGTCGTCGCCACTGAAAAAGTATTGACGGATCCGTGCCCGCTTTTCTGGGCTGCCCAGTGGCTGAGTGACCTTGATGTATCGACGTGCCCACTGCTGTAACAGGGTCGCGAGCAAAGCACTTGTAAGGCTGATGGCTAGGCTTGAGAACCAGAGTGAGTTCACCCAGATTGCATATCTAGGTGGAGAGAACGGTGGTGGCTTGACCACTGTGGGCGCACGAGACACATTCGTGTCTGCGAGGAGCTGATATATGTTCTCGAGATAGAATGTGGGCTTGTCCTGGGGGTCTGGCCTGAGGTCTTGGATCGACACTGCAAGCAACGCGGAGAGAGCGGCAGAGAATAAACCGGTCTATAGTTTTTTTAATTGATGTGCTCAGGAGTGTGTAAACAAGAATGAGGACTCACGAAAAGTACGATCCCGTCAGCATCCTTTTGATGGCGTTCAGCTCTCTTGTCGTCATCGTCCTCTACCATCTTTGAATAAATGGAGAAGACATTCGGGGAACCAGCTATTACGCATATGGGTAATATCACGGTGGACAAGCCGAGTGACGTCTAACATACCTGAAGGATTTTCCATATCGATTAGACGATGTCCGGGTCCATTCTTACTCCTATTCCTGGGCATTGTGAATGCGTTGTGTGACTTCAAGTTGTGTCGTGGCCCGTGGGTTCTGAAGGGGTAGTAGGTTTGTCGGAACCCCCATCAGGCCTCAGACCTTATATACAACTGGAATGGCCTTTAGTATTGGGCCATTACGAGTCTCGTTCCTAGAGTTCTGAAAAGAGGAAATTCCAAAGACCATTGTGACATTGACGTACATTAAACCTTGAAGAGAGTTGGCGCCAGCAGTGAGGCTGCTGACGCCTTCCTGTGTGTCACTCTGGAACAGCATGGCGGACCAGCCCGGCTAGGTCGTCGTGTACGCCAGACTCGACGCACTTGAGGCTGGCAGTCTCACTGTCCCAGTCTCCCAGATAATCGGATTTGATAAAAGCGAAGGCTAGAACTCAAAGTTTCAAACATGCTGTGGGCTTGAAAGTCACAGACGACGAGGAAGTAAAGCTGACTGCATGACCGCCGAATTTAACCGCATTCAATGCATCAAATGATGAGCGCATCGATGAGCGCGGGGCTGTCGAACAAGGATCACGCGCTTCTCCAATAGACGGGGTTCTTAGTTAAGTATAGGGCTCCTTAACCATGCGTAAAATACGGACATACGGGCGTAAATTTACGGGAACGCCCCGTACGTATTACGGTCGGAAATCTCCGGTTACGGTTACGGGTTTCCCTGTATTTACCCGTATTTTTACGGGAAAACGGGCGTTTATACTGTTGTGCAACCCTCACCGACCGACCTTTTTCCTCGTCTCCCTATCCTTTCAGAATTATGGGAACCTCGGATAAATGACCCTAAAAGTATGATTGTATTTTTATTTGGAGAAATTCCTTGAGAAATTCTGTTCATTATTCGCCTGCCGAAGTTTTGGGATTGTGATATCCTCTATTTGTTCTTATTTGTGGCAACGTTTTGCGTGATGGTGTGAGCGGACTCCTGCCCGCCACTGCCCTTGGGCCAGTTTGCATGCTCCCACCCATTGCCGCTGGACTTAAGCTTCGGCTTATGGGATGCGGTATACCTTTCCTTCCTTCTATCTCCCTTCTCATCCTCCCGATTTGCCTTCTGCCGAACACCATGTGATACATCAACCACCTCGATGCTGCTAAATTGTGTCAACTCCACCGAGCCGAGTACCGACCTGTCCTCCTCTTCGCTGCTATCACGATCACTCCACCAGCGAAGATTGTCAACTTACTGCCATCCTCTTCCCCCTCCCCAAAGCGGCCGCACTGAGCATAACGAACCTCTACCGCTCCTCACGTTCGACCTCGAAGCGCGCGTACAACCCGGGCCACGCAGCCGCCTGCGCCAACCTGCTCCAGATGATCCAGAAGAGCGTGTCTGACTCGGAGACACCACTATGATTGGGCGGGTCATGGATTGGGTCGAGGCACGTCTTGAGGTTATCCGTGTGCGCTGGGAGGACGAGGACGAGGAGTCCGCTGCGAGCAAGAAGGAAAAGGAAGGTCCGACGGGCAGGCTCAAGGCTAGCTCTAGCTTGCCGCCCCTCGTTCACGTTCTCAGCACCGAGCCCCACCCCCTGCCCCTGCATGCGTGCTCTCTCGTCCGCAGAGTACCAATCCCCCGTAGCACCGATCCAGTGAAACCGCTGTTGCTACCGCTGTGTGTTATCTCCACCCTCGAACACGGACACTCAAAGCATCATTGTGACAGCTCACCGCAGCAGCGCGGGCTCACGTTCTTGTCGCCCCCTTTGCTCTCGCACCCTGTCACTTACCCGAGCAGACCGCAGACTCCGCGTCCAAATGCAGATCTCTTCGCTGTGCGAAGCGCCCTTGCTGCCTTTTCTCCTCCAAGGACAGTCCATGGTGCACCTACCAAGGCGTCGTTCAAGGCTGCCACATCCCTGCTCGCTTCAAACCCTGCCCCAGCACCAGCTGTTATCAAGAAACCTTACAATGTCCCCGAGTGGGTGCGGCGCACCACAACCGCGACCACCACGTGTCTCTGCAGGGGAACTTATGCAAGGAAGCCGAGAATGCACATGAGCAGGCTAAGAAACTAAGGGGAATCCGTGGAACTATCGTAAGTTGATCGGACGGGGAGCCATCGAGCCGCCACCACCTGCCTCTCCCCACCTGGTCTGTGTCTGTCCGCCTGTCCTTCGTCAGCAGAACTACAACTGCACTGCGTGTCATCGGGCAGCAGCAATGCGAGCGTAGGTATGAGTACCGCGGCACCCCATCATGGCTACTGCCAACATCATTCAGATACAAACTTGATGGGACACTGACACACTGTGAGTGCGCCCACGCAGTCTGCTCATACGCACGGCCATCAGATTTGGGATGGATTCTTAATGACAGTGGGGACTTTCGTTATACCCTTATATACTTGTTAAAATACGGAATACGGCTATTTACGCCCGTAGCGTATACGGGTTTAATCCATTACGGGCCGTAATTTAAACGCCCCGTAATGAAAACGGGGCGTAAAAAATACGGGCGTTCCCGTATACGTACGATAAGGAGCCCTAGTTAAGTAGCCTTGAAATTATCTGAATAATAGTTATCCGGCAACATTTGGGGTTATCAGAGACGCGACTTAGTGGTAAAGATTATATAATTTCCTCATATTACTACAATAGTTTTAATGTGCTTATCCAATCTCAGCTTATAAAAAAGGGACCTTGAAAGGGACCATAGTTTCGGAAGCCGCTGTACGATTCTCACTTCCACGCAAACAACCACACAAACAACTTTGACAGGATTCATTACGCTCCCCCAATGGAAGAATCATCCTAGGGCTGTCTGGCCTTCTTATTGATCGCCACGTGGGCGGCAGAGCTTTCCTGGACTCTGGAGCCTCTCCCCGTCGGTTTCTCAACAGCAATCCGACTGCTTTTACTGGCGATTACACAAAGGTGCCTGCGGCCGGCCATTGGCACCGACCCAACTCTGAGACACCCACAGCGGTGCAAATGCGGATTACATACTATATGTTGCTAGAGGTAACAGCCAATGAGTCTATAGACGATACAGTACTATTGGCCCTTGTATAGGCCATAAAATAAACACGTACAGGGCGGAACTGAAATTTCGACCTCCGACACTGATGGAGTTAATGCACTTGACGATTCCGGAATGGAGAAACATGGCGAGTTCGAGGAGGCACGGAGAGTGTGGCAGCAAATGTGACTTGCGGTCACTTGCTGCTGTAAGGCGGACAAGGAGGGTTGCATCAAGGCGCGCGTCGTTCTAAATTGACCCAATCCTGAGCACTACTGTATTCGACTGTATGAGCGCTCAGGCCTCAGGCTGGGCTGTCTAAAGATGCAAACCAATAGTTCTAGAAGTATTCGTTGCCGCAGTACGAGTGTGAAAGAAGACCATCACACAGGGACAAGGGTCCACAGACTCGGAGCTGCAGGCCGAAATGCCACATCTATCCGCACAACGCATCACAATGCATATCGATCACTCCTGGTGGCGCCCCGATTCTTTTACCGCCTACCATTGCGAAGAAGCCTATTGCTAGGTGTGCGGGACGTCCCTAAATTCAAGTCCACGAAGGGACCCTTCTGGAGCCCCTCATCTGATGATCTGAGTCTGGTTTCCGAACCAACCACAGAGGGGCCACTGGCACCAACCCAATCTGACAGCCGTCAAAATGCAGATTTTCAAGTCACATTGGCACGCGGCAATGTGCGACAACCTAAATGGAGCCCACTCTAAGTACAATCATGTACTGAATCACGCCAGCGAATTAAAGTTCTCCTTATCTCCAGTGTGCTGCGCACGGATATCCTGCCGTGAGGATTTCCAGCGCGAGCTTCCTTGACCCCCACTTGTCTCTTCCCAATCCCGCCCACGGTCCACCTTATTTCCCAGCCCTCTCTAGTTCTAGGCACAGATCCTCCGAGTCCGTGAGTCAACTTGGAAAACACTTTCGCCTTCGGTTTTCGGTCTAGATATCCCTGCAGAGTTTGGTGTTCCATGGTACAACTTGGTGAAAGGTAAGAGCGTGCGATGAATGGCAGTGAAAGTTTGGATGTGGGCGTCGAGTCTGGGTGATCCGCTTCGATGCCACCCAATAGATACGACCGGGGCAGAAATAGAGCGCTATCGTTATCGCGGTGGGATCGGAAAATGCTGTAGTAAGGGCAGCATTTGCGCCTTTATGTAAAGCCACGACGACTAAGCCCTTTACAGTAAGGCGAAGACGAAAATATATCAGAGCGAAGGAACAGAACAAGCGAATAGCCTGGAACGAATAACCATTAATAACACTTTATAATAATAACCCGTTGTCCCCCATACACATGGTGGGTCGGACTCCCACGGTCTTGCACGCCGAACCCGGCATGGGCCAGGGTTATCACCGATTCGGGCCAAGATTCGGGCAATGATCGGACGTCCGGAGCAAACTGGAACCATTCGTCGCCACTATTGCTTAACATTTGAGAGATTGTGCCATTTCAACGGACTGAAACTATCCAGGCCAGCCCCGTTTGAAAATGCGAGAAAGGATCCGTGAAACACCATCGGAACCGATTTCTCGAGAAACAAAACAGGGAAGCGGTTCTTTGATACCCGTGATCGCGCTTGAGTTATGCCAGTGGAACCCAGGGATGGATTCGAAAAGTATTTGCCCTGGCGCCACCTTCACCGAGAGAGTTGACTGTAGATTCCAAGATAAGGACTTCACTTCATCTTCGATGACAGTTGAAAAGTAGTTTCCTCCACTGTCTAAGTGTCGTTTGTATTAATCGCTCTTCAAGCAACAAAACACACCACTGACATCGAACCCGAACATGCGGGAGGAGAGAAGACCACACTCTGCACAGCCGGCTGGCATAAGGAGACCAAATTGTTGAAGAAAGCGGTGTATGGTACGGGCTATTGATCTGGCAAAGAAATCGATAGTCATATCATTGTGAATGGCGCCACACGCCGAATAACGACGCTAACGACGGGTGGACTGGAGTTTAAGAAGAAAATGAGGAGGCTAGCAGCTTGAAATTGAAAAAGATGAAGAGGGAAAGGTGCGACGGTGTCGGCAATATTTTAATAAGCCCAGAAAACATGCAACTTGTCAGCACCCGGAAAATGCGTACCCGCTCATGACTGAACCCTGGCGGTTGGGTAATAATCCCATCCCTCGGGTCTATCTGGATGCTCCAACTTGTCGTTGTCATTGTCGACAACGAAAACATCGGGAAGTTGCTATGCGAATCGGCCCCTGACAACTGGGAGATACTATTGCAGCAGGGACGACGAAGATTGAGTGCCTATCATGGACGGGGAGGACGGGGAGTTGAATTGTCAAAACTCAAGAAAACCACGTCCAGTACTACAGTGGTTACGTCATCGGACCTTACAAAGCGGTACAGTACGTCACGTGCAGCACCACAATTACGCAAAACCAAGCGCAGAACAGAAAACTTGTTGGAAAACATGACAGAAAATTCCGCGATTCTAAGGCCAATAAGTAGAAATGAAGATGGGTGCAGAACGCAAGCACTTCTATACCGAACCAACATCTCAAAAATTCCCTTATTTGAGATTATATGGGCATCACACGCTAGCCGTAAGTAGCCAAAAAAACTAGCCATCATACAGCTAACGCCTCTGCACTCACTGCCATCCACTCTTCCGGAAATTGCAGGAAAAATAGTCAGTGCCATGGTCTCACGGTTCCAGTGAGTACGAGAAAGTCTATCATATCGAAGTCATGCTTATCTATTTCCACACAGCGCCCACGCAGACAGTCCTGACGTGTCTGCTTGTTCAGTGGCGCGCTGTTCCGTAGCCGGTTTCTCCGCCATCAATTGCTCGACTTGCTCCTTCCTGGTAACCCAACAACCAAAAAAGAAAAAGAGAACAGCTCTCTCTCGGAGTCTTTCCCATAGCAAAACGCAAGGCAAAACGTGTAAGGGGTGCACACGTTCAAGTCATCAGAGCGCGCTAGGTCTTTCTCGAGCGTATGCAACGGCCCTCAGGCTTGATACACAACATTACTCTCCCGAGCAAGTTTCTGCGCCCTCTCCCCATTTTTCTTTAGCAAACCGTGCGCCTGCGCAAACCGGATCAGACGCCCCATCAGCACGTGATTGTCCGATATGAGAGCTTGCCTCAAGCTGCTTGTACGCGTTCCGCGAATGCCTCTACGCTAAACGCGCCCTGTCCTATCCTGTCTTTAGTCGGAGAGCCATACGAGCGAGGCCTACCTCCGCGTATACCTGCTTCTTCGGCTGCGACCGGCGTAGTAGTGTAGACTTGGAGGCTCTTGAGCGCGTGGATGTCCACATAGCTGATCGATACCACGTCGAGCTTAGTCTACTAGACCTCCCATGCGTATATTGGGCGACATCCGGCTATTCTTTGATTGAAATGGACGAGCTGTGTTGGCAGCAAGGATGGCAGTTTTGCCCACAATTGTTGGAGTATCGCGACGAAGCTGGCGGCGTCCTTTGGTAAAATTTATCGGTAACTTCTGTCGCTCAAACTTTCATGCTCTTAATCATATAGTATAACAATCGGTACTACGAAGCAGAATGGAGAACATAGAGTGGAGATTGGGAGACTTTTTAAATAGTAGGATGTCGTAAAGTGACTCAAACCCCGTTGCAAGCTGATCTTTACGCTGCGTCAAACAAACAATTCACAAAGAGAAAAGTAGAAAGACCACATTACCTGTCAACTGCGCAGCCCGTTAGCGAGCCACGACCGCAATTTGTTCTGGTGATGATACTAGATGAGACTCTTCCCTAGTCAGGAAGTGCCCGGAGAAATGACAGGGTCTGAAGAGTCCGAAACAGAGGCTTGAGAAGTTGTCGTGGAGTTTGAATGTTCCTGGGCAGGGGGTATAATTCCCACAGGGAGCCCGCCAAGTGGATCCAATGGGTCGAGCGATGATGGGTTGTCCGGCAAAGACGGTGTAGTGACGGGGGCAATTTGTTGTGATGCATGGGGTATATCAAGCTCGGTGAAAGGTTCGTTGGCGGCTGGGGTAGCCTGGTGCAAGGCAGCGGTGTTTATAGCAGTGGGAGGGTGGTAGGATTGTGGGTCTGCGCATGGTGGATATAACAACTCAAAGCGCAGACTGTCGTTGTTTGCATCAGGGATTGTAGCAATGACCATGGGGACCGTGGGATGCAAGGCGTTATAAACGGGATAAATTTCTTCTAGGATAAAGTCGCAGTCGCTGAAAGACTCTCCACTCTGCACATATTGAACGACTTCGTTCCACAGGGTGCAGAAATCGCACTGTTGATCAGGAAGAATACCTTGGACGTTAAATCCAGAGATAGATCGCAGGATGTCCTGGAACTGGAGTCTTTTTTCGAAGAACAGGCGCGTAGCGTTGGTCAAGTTGGCCAGTAACACGCTATCTCCCTGTTTCAGATGGCGCCTAAGGTCCTCTTCGGTCATCCCTAGTTGAGACATAGTGAGCGTCATCCAAGTGTCGTCGTGCTTCTCCACGCTTCCAATGATTCGGGCGATTACACAACTTCCGATGGGGGCGATCAATGAGTCGGTGCTATTGCGCCAGCGTTTCAGAATATCTCCTATTTCAGGGGAAGGGGGAACCTCATTCCAGTTCCCGATGCGGATGATTCCATCAATGATGCTCCCGTCCACACGATCACCAAGTACTGTGTCGGTGGCTTTCAGGCATGTGAGGAGCCGCCGGCTTTTGGTCAATTCAGAGACCGAATCGGATGACATTGTCCGGTCCAAGAATTGATTTATTGAGCGCACGAACTTGGTATCAAACTCCGAAGAGAGACGCTTTTTAAAGCCCTGCATTCGTATCCGTGGGCTGTAAAATCCAGGGATGGCCTCAAAGACCTCTTCTCGTGCGCCATCTTCACCCAGGGTGTCGAGTAATGACTCCAAAATACCGGCGTCCAACTCTGGTGACTGTCCCGAAACACGTTTCTTGGCTTTCTCCTCTAGGCGCCTTAAGAGGCGTGCAGGGCGACGGGTACCGATATTATGAGCGCCTATCTTGATGAGGGAGAGGAGTTTGGAGACAAGATAGAGTATATCGGTATATAATTCCCATGCCAACGAAGAAAGCGGCGCATAGTAGGGGCTGGCCGGCCGGAAAATTGGCAGAAGTGTGATGTATGCGTAAACCGCAGCGCAAAGCACTACCCATACGACCACGGCATTGAAGACGATATGGTTTCTATTCCTCAGAAGAATAAGGAGGCCGGCGAAGAAAAGGAAGACGGAAAGATGTAGTAGAGTGGGCACTGCGTCGGTAGCCAATAGGAAGTGCATGTTGTCGACATCACTGAAAAAGTATTGACGGATCCGCGCCTGCAATTCAGAGCTGCCCGCCGGTGGCTGGGTGACCTTGATGTATCGACGTATCCACTGTTGTAACAGGGTCGCGAGCAAAGCACTTGTAAGGCTGATGGCTAAGCTCGAGAACCAGAGTGAGTTCACCCAGATTGCATATCTAGGTGGAGAGAACAGTGGTGGCTGGACCACTGTGGAAGATATGGATCCATTTGAGTCGGCGAGGAGCTGATATATGTTCTCGAGATAGAATGTGGAGTCTGGCCTGAGGTCTTGGATTGACACTGAAATCAATGCGGCGACAGCAGCAGAGAATAAGCCGGTCTAGAATTTTTTAGTTAATGAGTGTAAACAAGAATGGGGACTCACGAAGAGTACGATCCCCTCGGCATCCTTTTGGTGACGTTCAGCTCTCTTGTTGTCCTCTTTTTCTACCATCTTCGAATAAATAGAGAAGAGAAGCCCTGAGCTGTCACCGGGCTCATTTTCGGAGCCAACTATTGCACATATGGGTAAGGTTGACGAGCTGAGTGACAACTGACATACCTGAGGGATGGGCCATATCGATTTGATGATGACTCGTATTATACTGAGTCGTATAAGTCGTATTCCCAGGCATTGGGGTAGTAAGTTTGTCGGAACCCCCCCCCCCCATCAGGCCTTATATACGATTGGAATGGCCTTTAGTATTACGAATATATGAGTCTCGTTCCCGGAATTTGGAAGGAGAAGAGGAAGGTTCCCGACTTCCCAGGCTGAGTTGGCGCTGAAAGTCACGCGTGACACTATGGCGTCACTCCTGCCCTGATGCGTGACTAAGCACTACTGTATCTCAAATTCAAATTCAAACAGCATCTGAAGATCTGAAGTGGGATGCTTTGAAGCCACAGACGATGAGGCTTTCGCACCAGCTACGTCCTAAAATATGACCCCTGAATTTAACCGCATTCAGTCCAAGGTTCAGTCCATCAAATATATCAAATGATGAGCGCGGAACTGTCGAAGAAGCAAAGCAATCGGCTTTTAGAAGGGGCCGATGCTTCCATGTACACAACTTTGACACAAGCTTTGACATGATACGCATCACTGCCGCTTTTCCATCGCGGAGAAGCCCATCGCTAGGCGGCTGGCAGAACTTTCTTCAAGTCTGCGACTTGGGCCCCTCGGGACATCATTTTCTCAACAGCGATCCGACGGCTTACGGAAACAGCTTTTACTCACGATTACATCAAAGGCGCCTAATTGGCGCCCCAATGCGGATCTTAAGTCGACAACGGCTATATTGAACTCCCTCTACAAAAGGCCACAATCATGCTTCACGCCTGAGACTGACGTGTCTGTAAGCTAGTTCTAGCAGCTTCTCCATAATTATGCCGTCCTTATCCCCTCGTGCCGCGCACGGATACCCAACCGGGAGAATTTCCAACACGAAAGCTTGCTTGACTCCTAGTTTCTAATCCCGCCCGCCTCATTTATCAGCCCTCTCTCGTTCTAGGCACAGATACTCCATGGAAATCACTGTTTTTACTTCAGGTTCCGGATCATGCTTCACAACTGCCTAGAGATTCCATTTCGCCCTCTTTTCGGTTTAGATATCGTTTGATGTTCTATGGTACAGCTTGGTGAAACGCAAATTGTGCGACTGAGCGGCGGCCGGTGACCATGTTATAGAGAAGTAGCAACCGAAGTTTGAATGTAAAGCATCGAGTCTGGGCGATGCGCTTCGATGCTACACAATGGATACGCTGGGGCAGAAGTAGAATGCCATCGCTATCGCCTGTGACTTCGGAAAACGCTGCAGGGTCATTTGCTCCTTGATATAAAGCCACCTTAATTCCTTTAGGGGTGCAAGTGGTGCTGTCAGTCCCACCGTTCCATGCTCGTAGAACGATATCATTCCACAACGATCAGAATTCATGCTATAATTCAAGTAATGTGTATATCGACTTGGGAGAGTGCCTAGGAGTGTACACCAACGTCCGGGTGCTGAGCGCTGAGCGCTGAACGCTGAGAAAGGACATCAGAGCGAAAGAACTGGCGAGTAATCTGGATCAACGTAGCCAATAACCCGCTGTCCCAGGCTCTTAATCCCACGATCTCGCACGCCGAACTCGGCATGAACCAGCAGTTATCATCGCGTTCTCATACGCAACAACAATTCGGGCAATGATCCTTTTAACATCCGGAGTAAAGTGCAAACCGTTCGTTTGCTACTATTTCTTCGACGTTTAAGAAAAATCCCATTTCAACTGATTAAAACACTACAGTTCAGGCCAGTCCCCGGTGAAAATGCGGGAAATATCCGTCAACTCTATCGGAACAGGGTGTTAGCATTTGGACAGATTACGAGCCGACAGCTTCCCACAGCTTCCGGAATCGTATTGGATGATAACATGTGATCCAAGAACAGCGCCCGCTCGAATTTGACTGGAAACGGAACAGGGGGCGGTTCTTTGAGGCCCGTGATCGCACTGAAGTTATGGAACCCAGTGGTGGATTCGGAATTGCCCTAGCGCCGTCTTCACCGAGTGCGTCGAATGTCGATTCCAAGATAAGGACTTCAATCTTTGATGAGGGTTGCAAAGCCGTTTCCTCCACTGTCTGTCTGATACCATCTAAGAGCCGAATTGTTCAAGAAAGCAGTGGTGCATGGTGCGGGTTGTCAGTCCGGAAGATTGGTCATCGATAGGTATACCATCGAGGATAGCGCCACCCACCAGAAAACGGCACTGACGACGGGGTAATTGGAGTTCAAGAGAAAATGAGGAGGCCCGAGAGAAGGTCGACAAAAACGATGAAGAGGGAGAGGTGCAACATTGTCGGCGGCAAGTTGAACGTTTGAATGGCCCGAGAAATATGCAGCTTGTTAACAATGTGCGGATGCGTTCTCGCATTTGAGGACAGTACCTGGGCAGTTGATTGAAGGCCCCACCTGCCGTGTCTTATATCTGGATACTCCAACATCGTGGTCATTGAGGACAAGGTACGCCTCGCTTCGCTCCGGCGGAGGGGGCTTCCAGAGGCAGCCTCAGGCAGAACAGGCGCTAGTAGGCAAGAGTAAAGGAAGACGAAAGACGGCCAGGAAAGCGGTTTAAATATCTGGCAGGTCAGAGTGGAAGGGTGAAATGAAATGGAAAGAAACAGGGGAGGAAAGGGGCGAAAAGACAGGAGGCAGGAAAACAGGTATCGGAGGAGAGCGCATGCAGGGTGGATACCGGGGTATGGAGGAAGCAAAAAGGTGGGCCAAAAACCCCGCTCTGGGATCGAAAGGCGCGATACAGTACGTGGGGCGTACTCGGCTCGTGACAACCCGGAAGATGCCGTTACACCAAGACGACGTTTACTGACTTCACAAACCGGTACCGAGTACTGTAGTGGCCATTCTTTCTCGCGGAAAACGACGCTTACAGAGAGCTGCCAACATTTTTTCTTCGGATCCACAATTCCGACTACTGAATGTTTTTTTTTTTTTTTTTTTTTTTTGGACAGCTCCGACTACTACTGTATATTGGCTGCTCCACAAACCATCTACAAGCCGTCTGCCGTCAATATCTCAACGCGTCTACGCTTGCTGTTGAAGTGCATTCCTTGGCACATCCTCGCCTTTCGGTGGGTAGATGATCATTGAAAAACGGAAGTAGCATCCAAAAAAATGCATAAGCGAAGTTGTTGAGAGCAAAAACTACATGTCAGCAATCAGGAAGCTGTGCGACAATAGAACAGCAAATAAGCACGCCGGTCGTCCCCCCGCTCACTGCACCAATGTGTAGCCAAGCCTCCCCACTACCGCTGTCTCCGTTTTGATGAAGTACGTCGACCGTATAGTGCCCGCTGCCTGCGGACTCAGCGTGGTGGTAAAGCACCCCATAGAACTTGTAGTGCGCTGGCTCCAAAGATTTCTCGGCCACGGGTACCATGATTTCTGGACCAACCGAGCCGTGAGGGATTCTTAGCCTTGGATAGCACGGCAGAAACGTAAAAGAAAATCACACCAAGTGGGATTTCGAGCTCCGGCGGGAACCGAACAGGCTTCTTGACCTTATTTATGCCATCCGCGGCCTCATCGTACGTACAGGAAGCGCTCAAGATGGAGGACGAGAACGGGTGGAAGCGCCTCGGGAAGCACACGTTGGCTCACCTCGCCAGAGCTGGGTTGGCCGACCTGCACGGGTTGGGACTGCGAAATGTATGCGAGCGCGTCTTCAACGGTGTGTACCGAATCGGGCTGCGCGAAGATTTTGCAAGTCAGTCACAAGGACACATGCATGGATGAAAGGGGAAGGACAACGGACCTGGACCTGGATGTTGAGTTGGAGTGATCACCAGTCTTGATGGTGTCAGGCTGGTTTGGCGCGCGTACGGTCGAGCGGGACCTTCCACCAAATATGCGCAAGATGGGCGTCTTGACTGAACTTGCCTAGCGTATCCATGTACTGTATACGTCGGCAACGTCATGCTCAATAAACAGAAAGAAAGAAGAATTGGCGCACCATGTAGTTCCGCTCTCCCACCTCAGTCTGGCCCTCGCCTGACCTAGTCTCTTTCTTCGAGTTCCTCTACTTTCAGAATAGAGGCCGGTTTGTGCGTGCCAGTAGAAGACTGCAACGCGACAAGTTCTTCATCGAGCATCTCGACTCTCGAGGAAAAGACCTAAAAATACCGCCGTATCCCGCTGACGGCCATCCTATACAAAATAAGTAACACGAAGCATCGGTGTACGGTGTAGTACCCTCTGACGTTTCATCATGTATGAGAATCGATACCACTACTACTGTAGAAGTCTAGAACATGCAGAAGGGAGGTTGCCCCATGGGACCTGGTATGTCACGGTAAAGTGGCCCAGACCCCATTCCATGTTGACCTTTCAACTGCTCGCTGCGGGTCAAAACAAGCCCTTGAACAAGCCATTCACAAAGAGACCTGTTGGCAAGTCGCGACTGAATTTTTTTTGGACGAGGAGAATAGACGAGACTCTTCTCTGGTCAAGAGCTGACAGGAAGTGCCAGTGCTCGTAGAAATATTGGGGGGCAGAAGGTGTTGGACTCTGAGGCGCCTGGGAAACGGATGTAGAGGTCCGAACACGCGTTTGATAAGATCACATAAGCATACATATCTCCTACTTACACCGACTTCCAGTAGGTAGACGTCTTTTGTTCTACTATAGAATGCGGCAC
The DNA here is from genome assembly GCA_015178965.1 of Russula ochroleuca. Taxonomy (NCBI): domain Eukaryota; kingdom Fungi; phylum Basidiomycota; class Agaricomycetes; order Russulales; family Russulaceae; genus Russula; species Russula ochroleuca. The sequence continues at coordinate 417,022 of WHVB01000023.1, forward strand.
CGCGGGCCCTCAAACTCACTGTCATTACCTCCTATATAACTAATATAAGCTACAGCTACACCTTGAGCTACACAGCAGGGTTTGAAACAGAGGCTTGAGCGGTTGTCGTGGGGTTTGAACTTTGAAGGTTCCAGCGGAGAGCGTATATGATTATGGACTTCCACCGGGGACCCCGCCAAAGGTTTCCGAGGTGGCGGGCGACGATGAGTTGTCCGGCAAGGGCGACAATGAGTTGCGCGGCAAGGGTGACAATGAGTTGCGCGGCAAGGGCGACAATGAGTTGCGTGGCAAGGGCGACGATGAGTTGTCCGGCAAGGGCAAGAATGAGTTGTCCAGCAAGGGCGACAATAGGTTGTCCGGCAAGAGCAACAATGAGTTGCACAGCAAGGGCGACGATGAGTCGTCCGGCAAGGACGGCGTAGCGACGGGGGCGATTTGTTGAGCATGGGGTGTGAGGTGGGATGGGTCTGGGCACGATGAAAAGGAGAACTTGGAGAACTTAATGGCCAGAGTGTCGTCACCATCGGGGTGCAAGTCTTTAAAGACACTGCCGATTTCTTCTAGGATAAAGACAAACTTCCTGGAAGACCTACTGCCCTGCACACGTCGAACGATCTCGTTCCACAGGGTACAGAACTTGCGCTGCAATTCCGGAAGAGTATCCTTGACCGTGACGTCAAATCTAGAGATAGATCGTAGGGTTCCCTTGAATTGGAGTTGCTCTTCAAAGAACAGGCGAGTGGTGCAGATCAAGTTGGCCAGAAACAGGCTGTTTCCCTGTTTCAGATCGCCCTTATTGATCAGTGATAGTTCCGAAATAGCAAGCGCCATCCAAGTGTCATCGTGCTTCCTCACGCTCGCAATGATTCGGGCCATTATACAACTTCCGATGACGGCGATCCGTAGGTCCGTGCTCTTGCGCCAGCGTCTCAGGATATACCATATTGCAGGGGAAGGGGGCACGTCATTCCAGTTCTCGCTGTTGATAATTCGATCAGTGATCTTCCTACCCACACGTTCACCAAGTACTTTGTGGGTGGCATTCATGCATGTGAGGAGTCGACGGCTTCTAGTCGATTCAGAGATCGAATCGGATGACAGCGTCCGGTCCAAAAATTGATTTACAGAGCGCTTGAACCTGGTAAAGAAGAAGTCCTGACAGAGACGATTTACGAAGCCGTTTGAGTCCTTTTGTATCCATGAGCTATAGAAGTCAGGGATGGCCTCAAAAAACTCTTCTCGTGTGCGGTCTTCGACCAAAGTGTCGAGTAACTTTTTCAAAATTTGGGCGTCCAGCTCTAGTGACTGTCCCAAAACAATTTCACCGGCTTTCTCCTCTAGGCGTTTTAAGAGGCGTGCGGGGCGATGTTCGATGTTTTTATGACTGATGACGGAGTGGAGTTTGGCGATAAGATCTTGTATTTCAGAATAGAATTGATACGCAAACGAAGGAAGCGGCGCATAGTGTGGGATGGCTGGCTGGGCAATTGGCAGGACTGTGATGCATCCGTAAACCACAACGCAAAGCCCGACCCACCCAACCACGACAAAGAAGACGGTATGATTGGTATTCCCCAGCAGGATAAGAAGGCCAGCGAAGAAAAGGAAGACGGAAAGATGTAGTAGGGTGGGAACTGCGTCTGCAGCCAACAGAAAATGCACGTTGTCGACGCCATTGAAAAAGTATTGACGGATCCCGTGCCCGCTTGTCTGGGCTGCCCGATGGCTGAGTGATCTTGATGTATCGACGTGCCCACTGCTGTAACAGGGTCGCGAGCAAAGCACTTGTAAGGCTGATGGCTAAGCTCGAGAACCATAGTGAGTTCACCAAGACTGAATATCCAGGTGGAGAGAACGGTGGTGGCTTGACCACTGTGGAAGAGATGGATGCAAGAGATACATTCGTGTCTGCGAGGAGCTGGTATATGTTCTCGAGATAGAATGCGGAGTTGTCCTGTGGGTTTGGCCTGAGGTCTTGTATCGTCACTGCAACCAACGCGGAGAGAGCGGCAGAGAATAAACCGGTCTATAGTTTTTCAGTCGATGTGTTCAGAAGTATGTAAACAAGAACGAGGACTCACGAAAAGTATGATACCGTCAGCATCCTTTTGATGACGTTCGGCTCTCTTGTTGTCACCTTCCTCTACCATCTTTGAATAAATGGAGAAGACATTCGGGGAACCAGCTATTACGCGTATGGGTAATGTGGAAGAGGCCGAGCGAGGTCTAACATGCCTGAAGGATTTTCCATGTCGATTCGACGATGTCCGGATCTACTCCTCCTATTCCTGGGCATTGTGAATGCGTTGTGTGACTTCGAGTTGCGTCGTGGCCCGTGGGTTTTGAAGGGGTAGTGGGCTTGTCGGAACCCATCAGGCCTCAGATTTCCTCAGACCTTATATACAATTGTTTAGTATTGGGCTATTACGAGTCCCGTTCCCTTGCCCATTCCTAAAGTTCGGAAATGGGGAGATTCCCAAGGGCCAAGGCCCTTGCCAAGAGTCCAAGACCATCGTGAAATTGGCGTACAGACGGTCGCTGAAGTGGAGCTGTCGCACCAGCTGGCACTACGCCACTGCATGACCGCCTAATTCAACCGCATTCAATGATGAGCGCGGAGCTGTCGAACAAGGATCCACAGAACAGCGACTTCTGAAACGGTCCCACGGCCACGGCGCTTACCCAATTAAGCGGGGGTTCATATTTAAGTAGACTTGAAATTATCTGGATAATAGTTATCCGGCAACATTTGGGGTTATCAGAGACATTTTACCACGGACTTCCCGGCCCGGTGATGGTAACGCGTGACAGTAACGCACACCCAGGTTGGTCTAGCGCACTTTTTGTCTATTGTGCTATTGTCAAGGCTATTATACACATTTCTATTGTGTTATTCTATTGTGGTTATTGCTCCCGGTAAAGCACCGCCCCCATCTTGCATCATGCTTGGCATCATGCTCTTCTCTCCTTGCTAGGCTTGCTTCTCTCAGAGTTGCTTGGCACTCGATAGCAAGCTCGATAGTCGATACGACGATTACTAACTCACGTTGAAACAGAACACAAGCTACTTCATGACCAGCACCTCGGTTCTGGCCCAAGTGTGCGCGGTAATTGCATGCGCGCACATTTGACTCGACGTTCCTAAAGAATGCAGCCGTGCTGACCAACATGTATGACAGTCCAGGAAGCCCACCGACTGTCTCAGCTAGCCGCCAGCGCCGATCCGATCTATCGCAACGTTTCAAGTTGCTCCTCCTATCATAATCAGTGAGCTCGTGGAGATGTCAGGGTCGCCTTGTGTCGAATCAGCAGGGGCTATGTCCAATGAAGTGATCGAAAGAGGCTGGCTTTCGAGAGACACAGGGCGTTGTGGTGTAACGACAGAGACAGAGCGTTGCGCTGCATCTGGCGCATCGCGATTCGCCAAATGGCGGCTCGGCTGAGAGTCCACTAGTAGTAGTACCCCAATTCGGGGCCGGAAAGCGTGGTACATTGTGTCCTGTGAAACAAGACATGTGGGCTAGCGCGGGATCAACGTGGGGAACAGCAGAAAAGCGTGAATGTGAGAAAAGTTAATAGAACATTATGTCTGAGTAGGAGCAGTGCGACAATAGAACAGCATGCGACAATAGAACAGCATGTAAGCACACCGGCCATCCCCAAATACGTCCTCGGGCCGCACCATGCTCACAGCTTCGTTGTCAATGTGCAGCCAAGCTTCCCCTTCCCCACCACCGTTCGGGTGGAGCATGTCGACCGTATAGTGAACCCCGCTTGAGGACTCGCCGTGGTGGTAGAGCGCCCCATAGAGCTTGTAGTGCGCCGGTCCCACAACTTCTTTCCCGGAAATCATGATGGGTACCATGATTTCTGGACCGACCGAGCCGGGAGGGATTATTAGCCTTCAACGGCACGGGGAGATAAAGGAGGAAATCGTACCGTGTGGGATTTCAAGCTCCGGCGCGAACTGAACGGGCTTGCTGATTTTATTTATGCCATCCGCAGCCGCATCGTGCTCAAGATGGAGGACGAGAACAGGTGGAAGCGCCTCGAGAAGCTCCTGTTGGCTCGCCTCGCCCGAGCTGGAATTTCCGATTCGCAAGGATTGCGGCAGAGAGACGTGTGCGAGTGCACCTTGAATAGTATGTACAGAATCGTGCTGCGCGAAGAGTTTGGATTTTAGTCACCTAAGACATGTGGACGAAAGGGCCCAAAGGGGGAAACGGACCTGGATGTTGAGTTTGAGTGATCGCCAGTCTTCGACCGTGACGGCTGCAGGCTGGTTTGGCGCACGTACGGTCAAGCGGGACCTTCCGCCGAATATGCGCGAGATGGGCGACTTGACCGAACTTGCCTATTCGTATCCATGTATACGTCAGCAACGCTAAACTCTCAGTGCAGAAATAGAACATTGGCGCACCGTACAGTCTCGCTCTTCCACCTCAGTCTGGCCCTTGTCTGACCGAGTCTCTTCCTCGAGCTCGTCTACCTTCGGAGTAGAGGCCGGTTTGTGCTTGCTAATAGAAGACTGTAGCGTGACCAGCTCTTCATCGAGCGCCTCGAGGTAGAGGCCTAAAAACACTGCCACATCCTGCTCCCGGTCATCCTATCCATAATAGGCAAGCACAGATCAGTGACAATGCCACAACATAGGCACAGGGACGTACCCTCATAATGATGAATTGCCTCTTTCCCTTCATCGCATCATATACATCCGTTGATAGGAACGAATGCACGCCCTCGTCCTCTTTCTTTCCGTCTTCGTCTTCCCTCAATTTACCCCTCGCGGCCTGGTGCGTCAGGGACGACTTCTCCTTGTATGCAAATTCGTCCAAGAATCTAACCGTCGCATCTACCAGCGGTGTTATGCACCCACCAGTCTCTCCCTCTTCACGTTGATCGAGGTCCCTGAACAGTTCCCGGAAAGGTGGGCAATAGACCAGCGATTGTAACACTGTACTTGCAAGGTACATATTCCTATTATCGTCAAGTTTACGGGAGTGTGAGCGCAGTGGCGTAGCATTGTCGGATGGGCCTTCCGGTGACATAACGAGGGAAGGAGGCTCCGGGGTGGGCAACCGTGGGACATTTGGGGGTGGAGGAGACTCAGGAGAGTCGGGAGCGGAGAAGCCGCCGGAAGAAGCAGGGAGCGAGGATTTGGAGATAAAAGCGGGGCTTGCTTCATAGGTCCCAGATGACGTATTTAAAACAGGTGTGGAGGGTGTTTCCATGGGCGCAGATGCGAGCAGTGGCACAGTAGACAAAATTCCACCGATGTCCGCTGGTGATGCTACGCATGGCGTGGCTGGACCCTGCTGGTCATTGCTTTCCAGAGGATGGGACAACTTGGCGGCCGAGGCAGTGTCTGGCTGCGCCGTGGCTAGACCGTCTTGTGGGAACCTATCTGCGGATGGAGAGCTAGAATGGACTAGAAAAGTGGTTGTGAGGAGACCTGAGGTCTCTCCGATTTCGCTGGTTGTTGATGGATCAGGCGGCGGAGAGAGTCCCACGATGATGTTTGTTTCCGAGGCCGGTCGTAGACCGGTGCCACGGCGAAGTGTGGATTGGTGAGGTGAGGCATCGGATGAAATACCTAGTGGGGTGGGACGAGGAACAGCACCAAATAAGGCAACAGGAACGCGAGTGGTGGAGTCTGGGCGATGACTGGGGATGTCGCACTGTGGATACATCAGTGGCCGTTCCAGAATGGAGTCGAGACCGCCGGTGGAAGCTGAGAATGCAATTGGGGCAAAATCGGTGCCTCGATGTAAGGCGATGTAAAGGTGGCGAATATCACGGAGAATCCGGGCTGAAGTGCTGAAAGGCCCTTGGTCACCTGCTTTTTGAGCAATTTCGTCCCACAATGAACAGAATTCGTGCTGCAGTCCAGGAAGAGCATTGCGAATGTTGAATTTGGAGAGTGATGAGAGAATCTCAAAAGTCCAGGAACCGACACGAATGCTTTCGCGGGAAATGTGAATCAAAATGAAAAGCAACACGCTGTCCCCATGTGCATGACTGTCCCGAAGGACGTCATTCGGTACACGAAATTCTTCCTTGACAAGTGTCGTCCAGCGGTCATCACGTTCCCGCACGCGAGCTATGATGTGGGCTATTATCCGCTGTACAGCCAGGTCATGATACCGTCTATGGCCCCAGAGCCTCAAAGCATGTCCTATTTCAACGGAATGTAGCGCATCGTTCTCGTGCCCATTGTAAACGTTGTCGAGGATTCCCAAAGCTGTATTTGGCCCTAGTACCGCATGAGCCACATTCAAGCAAGTGATGAACCGATTGACTCGAGCTGATTCGGAGACCAAATTGGATGAGAAAGTGCGGTTCAAGAATCCATCCAATGCTTGTCGTAACTTCGTCTGAACCGAAGAAGAGAGAGGTAAAATGCATAATTTCGAGTTACAGAAGCCAGGGATGGCATCAAAAAACGTTTCCAATGCGGAGTCGTCATCCAGCGCAAGCAAGAGTCGCTCCAATATCTGGGTATCAATTTCCGACGATGGTTTGAAAGCAATTTTCTCGGTTTGCCTCCGTTTACCCTTCAAGATCCCGTCATCGTAACGCTTGCTCAGATCGCGATAGTGCCTCCTTATATTATCACGGAGGCCATGAAGGGGCGGTATGCAGGAGCAAACTTGAAACACCGCATAGGAAGTGCCGAGATAAACGCCCAAAGCCACCTCAGAAAGCGGTGTGTGAAACAGAGTATGAGGCCCGTCAAATACGTCCACTGTTTGAATTGTATAATAAATTGTCATCCAGCCGACCCACCAAACCACTGCATAGAAAACAGTACGATTGATATTGAAGAGATAAATGAGGCCACCGGTGATGAAGAGAAAGAGAGAGAAATGGAGATAGTTGGATTCCTGGCCTGTTCCCCAGAGAATGTACGGCCCCGGATTCTCCTTGGCAAAGAGTGCACGCATCCGCGCTCGGCTGGCTAGTGGATACCATAGCGGCTGCGTGACCGAGATGTATTGAACTGCCCAATTCCGATACAGCGTTGCCACCAATGCACCTGAAAGACTGACAATCAGGCTCAAGAACCAAAGCGAGTTCACCCAGATCGCATATCTTGGGGGAGAGAATGCAGGTGGTTTGGCCAAAGCGGACGGGATTGACGGAAGAGAAGCATTTGGGTTGCCGAAAACTTGAAACTGATAAATGTTCTGTAGGTAGAATGCGGAGGTGTCTTGCGAGTTTGGCTTGAGGTCGGGGAATGAGATCGTGAGCAATGCACCGACGGTGGCAGAGAATAAACCAGTCTACGTTTCCCAATTGATGTGTGGAGTCCTCTGAAAACTAACATGAGGACTCACGAAAATCAGAGTCCCGTCTGCATCTCTCAGACAATGTTCAACCATCTTACTGTCTTCATCCCCTGCAATCTTGGAGTACATGGTATAGATTGTCCATGAGCTGTCACTATAGTTGGATTCTCCTTGCAATGGCCGCAATGGCTGATATGGTGTCGACAGACACTGGTTGCGGTGGCCATCAACTATACAAATTTTTGAAATTAGTGTGGAGAGGTCTAAGGGTGAGTCTGGGTGACACATGCCTGGCCCGGGGTTGCCACCCCCCTCGAGATCGGGATGCCCAGTTTGGGGCATTAAAGGGATATTGTTTTGGTAGGGAAGGTATACAGAGCCTGGAAGAACCTTGATGTTGCTGGACGGAACTTGAAAATGAGGCTGCACTGCATTTACATAAGTTCAGCGCTTTTATGAACACGGACAGTAGTAATGCGACGCTAATACTGTAAGTTGCCTATGGGAAATCACCTCCACGCGGAAAGCAAACGCCATTAGACCGAACCCAACAGCTCAAATTAGTTGTGCTGATATGGACATCATACGGGGCCACACAGTGTAAGCAAAGGCTTTCGAAAAAGGCTGTGAAATATCACTTGAATTACTGTAAATAAAATGGGTGTCCATCGACGTCCATCTTTAATCGAACCTAAAAAGGCCGAAATCGAGAATCGATGCAGCGATCGCACTGGGCAACTACTTATGCTCCCAAGCGAGGCCGGAGGAAAAACCACCTGCAGTATGAAGACGCGACAGCATGTCTCTCTGGAGAGAACATAGGCAATTCAAGGAGATACAGTAGGATCGAACGGGGATGGGTGCCGAAGAGATGTTCGAGTCACCAAGAAGCTTTTAAATGTTTTCGAAACAGAATGGGGAAGTGTGTTGAGGATCTGATCTAGCATCACGTCCAAAGTCGATTCTGGCGACGATAAGGGAGCTCATCTGTGTAGTCAACGTTTCTGTTTGTCAGGGTCTGGCCATCTTAGTATCCTTTTCCTCTGCATTTTGTATGGATAGAAAGAGAGGCTCCGAGCTATCACCAAAGTTTGATTCTCCTTGCGGCGGCAGAGTTACCGCAGACTACCAGTGGGCTGGTCGGCCTGGCGACATCTACTATATTCATAGATGAGAACTGAGAGGATAACTGATACATACCAATGCCATTCCGCCCCCTCTCGAGGTTACTTTGAGACATTGGCTTATGGGGCATAACTGTCGAGATATCGAGGTTATCATGGTTATGTGAAGGAAGAAAGCGAGCGAGTCTTGTGGTTTCTTATTTGGGAGTTACCGGACCGTCGCTCCGTCATCGGGGCCAGCACTGGGGGGTTTTAGCTACCTACTTCATGGACCTCAGCACTTCGGTTCTGGTCCAAGGAGTGGGCGCGATAATCGCACGCGCGCACACTTCACTCGACTGTCGTAAAGAATACAGTGCTGTCCAACGTGTATGACAGCCACCGACGGCCGCATGCCAGCTAGTCCGATCTATCGCAACGGCGGCAATGCTTCAAGTTGCTCTTCCCAGTCAGCGAGCTCGCAGAGATATCGGGGTCACCTTGTGTCGGATCAGCGGCATCTATGTCCAGTGAAGTGATAGAAAGGGGCTGGCTTTCGAGAGACACAGGATGTCGTGATGTAGCGACAGAGATAAAACGTTGCGCTGCATCTGGCACATCACTAAATGACGACTCAGCTGAGAACTGGCAGTAGTAGTACCCCAATTCGGGGTCGGGAAGCGGGGTAGTACACCGGGCGTGAAATGAGACATGTGGGCCAAGTCGCGATCAAGGTGGGGAATAGCAGAAAATGGCATTACAGGAACGTGAATATGAGAAACGTTAAACAGAACATCGCGTCTGAGAAGGAGCAAGGCGACAATAGAACAGCATATAAGCACACCGGTCGTCCACCTGCTCATTGTCATGAGCCCCAAACACATCCTCATGTTGCACCGTGCTCACAGCTTCGCCGTCAATGTGCAGCCAAGCTTCCCCACCACCGTTATCTCCGTTCGGGTGGAGCACGTCGACCGTATAGTGACCGCCACTTGCGGACTCGCCGTGGTGGTATAGCACCCCATAGAGCTCGTAGTGCGCTTGTTCCACGGATTCCCCGGTAATGGGCACCATGATTTCTGGTCCGACCGAGCCGCGGGGGATTATTAGCCTTGAATAGCTCGGGGAAAACAAAGGAGAAAATCGTACCGCGTGGGATTTCAAGGTCCGGCGTGAACTGAACAGGCTTGCTGATCTTATTTATGCCATCCGCGACCGCATCGTACAGGAAGCGCTCAAGATGGAGGACAAGAACGGATGGAAGCGCCTCGAGAAGCACCTGTTGGCTCGCTTCTTCCGGGCTGGAATTTCCGACCTGCACGGGTTGCGGCAGCGAGGCCTGTGCGAGCACGTCTCGGATGGTATGTACCGAATCGGGCTGCACAAAAGGTTCGGAGGTTGGTCACCAGGACATACGTATGAACGGAAGGAGAGAAAGGAGGGGAAACGGACCTGGATGTTGAGCTTGAGTGATCGCCAGTCTTCGGCGGTGACGGCGTCAGGCTGGTTTGGCGCTCGCACAGTAGAGTGGGACCTTCCGCCGAATATGCACGAGATGGGCGACTTGACCGGACTTGCCTAACATGTCCACGGATACGTTAGCAACGCCAAGCTCACCGGAGAGAGACGAATTAGCGTACCGTCACTACCGTGTAGTCTCGCTCTCCTACCTCAGTCTGATCCTCGCCTGACTGAGTCTCTTCCTGGAACTCCTCTACCTTCAACGTGGAGGTGGGTTTGTCCGTGCTAATAGAGGAGCGTAGTGCGACTAGCTCTTCATCGAGCGCCTCAAGATAAAGGCCTAAAAACACTGCCGCATCCTGCTGCGGGCCATCCTACACAAAATAGGAAAGCACGGATCAGTGACAGAATGCCACAACGTAGGCACAGGAGCGTGCCTTCATAATGATGAACTGCCTCTTCTCCTTCATCGCATCGTATACATCCGTTGATAGGAACGAATGCACGCCCTCGTCCTCTTTCTTCCCGTCTTTGTCTTTCCTCACCTTACCCCTGGCGGCCTGGTGCGTCAGGGACGACTTCTCCTTGTATGGGAAATTGCCCAAGAATCTAACCGTCGCATCTACTAGCGGTGTTGTGCCCCCACCGGTCTCTCCCCTCTCGCGTTGACCCAAGTCCCTAAACAAGTCCCGGAAAGGTGGGCAATAGACCAGCGATTGTAACACCGCACTTGCAAGGTACATATTCCCATTATCGTCAAGTTTACGGGGGTGCGAGCGCAGTGGCGTAACATTGTCGGATGGGGCTTCCGGTGACATGCCGCTAACTAGGAAAAGAGGCTCTGGGGTGGGCAGCGGTGGGACATTTGGGGGTGGAGACTCGGGAGGCTCGGGAGCGGAAAAGCCGCCCGAAGAAGCAGGGAGCGAGTACTTGGAGATGAAAGCGGGGCTTGCTTCATAGGCTCCAGATGACTTGTCGAGAACAGGTGTGGTGGATGTTTCCACAGGCACAGATGCGGGCACAGTAGACAAGATTCCACCGATGTCCGCTGGTGGTGCTACGTATGGTGCGGCCAGGCCCTGGTGCTTATTGCTTTCCACAGGATGAGATAATTTAGCAGCCGAGGTAGTGTCTGGCTGCGCCGTGGCTACACCATCATGTGGGGACCTATCTGAGGAAGGAGAGCCAGAATGACCTAGGAAAGTGGTTGTGGGCGCCTGAGAGGTCTCTCCGATTTCGCTGGTTGTCGACGGATCAGGAGGCGAAGGGAGTCCCGTGATGATGTTTGTTTCCGAGGCCGGTCGTAGAGCGGTGCCATCGCCAAGTGCGGACTGGTGAGATGAGCTATCGAGTAAACCACCCGGTTGGGTGGGAGGAACAGCACCGGATATGGCAACAGGAGCGTGAGTGGTGGAACCTGGGCGATGACTGGCGATGTCGCACTGTGGATACGACGATGGCCATTCAAGAATGGAGTTGAGACTGTCGGTGGAAGCAGAGAACGCACTCGGGACAGCGTCGGTGTCTTGATGCAAGGCAATGTAAAGGTGGCGAATATCACGGAGAATCTTGGCGCGAGTGCTGCCAGTGGATGACTCTTGGTTACTTGCTTCTTGGACAATTTCGTTCCACAATGAACAGAAGTCGTGCTGCAGTCGAGGAAGAGTATTGTTTATGTCGAATTTGGAAAGTGACGATAGAATCCCCGAAGTCCAGGAACTGGCACGATTGCCTTCGCTGGAAAGGTGAATCAAGATGGAAAGCAATACGCTATCCTCATGTGCAAGACTGTCCTGAAGGACATGATCCGGTACACCAAATTCTTCCTTGACGAGCTCCGTCCAGCGGTCATCACGTTCCTGCACACGAGCTATGATGCAGGCTGTTGTCCGCTGTACAGTCAGGCCATGATCCCGTCTATGTCCCCAGAGTCTCAGAGCATGCCCAATTTCAATGGATTGCAGCGCTCTATCCCAGTGCCCATTGAAAATGTTGTCGAGGATTCCCGAAACTGTTGAGGGCCCAAGTGCTGCATGGGCCGCATTCAAGCAAGTGATGAGCCGACTTGCTCGAACAGTTTCAGAGACCAAATTGGATGAGAATGTACGGCTCAAGAATCCATCCAATACTAGTCGTAACTTCGTCTGAATCTGAGAAGAGAGGGGTAAATTGCATAATTTCGAGTTACAGAAGCCAGGGATGGCATCAAAGAAGGTTTTCAATGCAGGGTCTTCATCCATCGTAAGCAAGATTCGCTCTAATATCAGGGAATCGATTTTCGATGACGGTTTCAAAGCAATTTCCCCGGTTTGCTCCTGTTTCCCCTCCAAGATCCCGTTGCTGTAACGATTGCTCAGATCGCGATGGTGCCTCCTGATATCATCGCAGAGGCCATGAAGAGGTGGTATGCAGGAGAAAAGTTGAAACACCAGGTAGGAAATGCCGAGATAAATGCTCAAAGCCGGCCCAGAAAGTGGTGTGTGGATCAGAGAATGAGGCTCGGTAAATACGTCGAATGTATCAATTATATAAGGTATTGTCACCCAGCAGACCCACGAAACCACTGCATAGAAGACAGCACGATTGATATTGAAGAGATAAATGAGGCTGCCGACGATGAAGAGGAGGACAGAGAGATGGAGATAGTTGGGTTCCGAGCCCGTTCCCCAGAAAGTGCGGTACGGCCCTGGATTTTCACTGGCTAAGAGTGCACGCATCCGCACTCGTCTGGATAGTGTGCCCCATGGCCACTGAGCGATCGAGATGTATTGAACTGCCCAATTCCGAAACCGTGTTGCCACCAAGGCACCCGAAAGACTGATAGCCAGGCTCAAGAACCAAAGTGAGTTCACCCAGATAACATATCTTGGGGGAGAGAACACAGGCGGTTTAGCCAAAGTAGATGGGATCGATGGATGAGAAACATTCGAGTTGCCGAAAACTTGAAGCTGATAAATGTTCTGTAGGTAGAATGCGGAGGTGTCTTGCGAGTTTGGCTTGAGGTCAGGGAATGAGATCGTGAGCAATGCACCGATGGTGGCAGAGAATAAACCAGTCTATATTCCCGGTTGATATGCAGAGTCCTCTGAGAAGTTGAAAGCGAGAATGAACATGAGGGCTCACAAAAATCAGGGTCCCATCTGCATCTTTTTGGCAACGTTCAACCATCTCTTTGTCTTCGTCCTTCGACATCTTAAAGTACATGGAGTAGAGCATCCATGAGCTATCATCATGGTCGAGTCCTTCTTCCGATGGATCCAATAGCCGATTTGGTGGTGACTCGGACCGACGCTGGTTACGGTGGCGATCTACAATTCACATTAGCAAAATCAGTGGGGACAGACCCAAAGTGACAGGTAACACATACCTGGGTCGCCACCCCCCTCTAGATCTCGGTTCCTTTGAGACATTAAAGACTGCGATACGGTGTGTTTAGAGACTTCATGCAGGACGGCCGCGGAAAACATGGCACTGCAATTACATAAGTTCAGCGCTAATTACTCGCTAATTTCAGCGCACGGAAGTTCAACGGCTCGCAGTTGCATGGATGTGATCTTGAATGTGATGCGACGCCAATATTTACTTATAAGAAATGAAGGTGGGACGCGGAAAACACCTCTATACCGAACCCAACCATTTCAAAAATTTACCTGTATATTAGAGATTTTATGGGCATCACACGTAGCCATATACATGGTGTGATGACTATGTTTCTATGAATTACTTGGATTAAAATGAGCGTCCGGATTTAATCAAACATGAAATAGAGACACAATGCGCCATCGCGCTGCACCTACAGGTGACCTACTCACGTTCCCGACTCGGAGCGGGGCCGGAGAAAAATTCACCTGTTATATGCAGACGTGACGGCATGTCTCAGTGGAGAGTATGACAGTCTGCCCTCAGTCTCAGGACAGCGTTGATCCGATCTATCGCGACTCTTGCACAGTTGCACTCCCTCCCAAGCTTCCTCCTATGAGTCCTATCTCCTCCGAGTCCTCCCCCCGTTCCGTCAGTGACATGACTCCTTAGCAACTCGTAGCGACTAGTTCGAATCGCCCCTATGGTCCTCAGATCGCGAGAAATGTCACGGTCCGCGACGGGTGATGGGTGTGAATGCCACTGAATGACGGAATGCCTCTATCGGAGTCGGAGCTGAGGAATCCACAACACATGTAGTGTTGTTGTGGTCCTAACGGGAGTCGAGGGATATCTTCAAACTAAGGGTGAGGATATTCCGAGGAGGATCCACGGGGTTAGTCCGGATGGGCGGTGGAGCCGAGTCAGACACGACAGGCTATGGGACGATGGTCAATTCCTTGCTTCTTGAGAGGCGAAGCCGTCACGAAAGATTGGTCGCGAGATGATGGGGTGAGTCAGTGAGCTCGTAGAGATGTCAGGGCCGCCTTTTGTAGAATTAGTTCCAGTGAAGTGATAGGAAGGGGTTGGCTTTCGAGAGAGACAGCACGTCATGGTGTGGCGACAGAGATAGATCATAGAGCTTTGCGGTGTATTAGACACATCACAAAATGGCGGCTCGGTAACCCCCGTTAGTAGTAGTACCAGTGTAGTACCCCGGGTATTGTGTCCCATGAAACGAGACATGTGGGCCAGAGCGGCAGCTTCAAATGGCACAGCAGAATATGGATATGAAAAATAGGTCATTATGTTCGAGCAGGGGCAGTGCGACAATAAAACAGCATATAAGCACACCGGTCATCCACTTGCTCATTGTTATGGCCCCCAAACACGTCCTCGTGCTGCACCGTGCTCACAGCTCCCTCGTCAATGTGCAGCCAAGCTCCACTACCACCGTTATCTCCGTTCGGATGGAACACGTCGACCGTATAGTGACCGCTTGCGGACTCGCCGTGGTGGTATAGCGTACCACAGAGTTTGTAGTGCGCTGGTTCCAGGTACTTTCCGGAAATGGGTACCATGATTTCTGGACCGACCGAGCCGCGAGGGATTATTAGCCTTCGATACCACGGGGGAAATAAGGGAGAAAATCGTACCGTGCGGGATTTCAAGCTCTGGCGCGAACTGAACAGGCTTCCTGATCTTATATTTGCCATCCGCGGCCGCATCGTACAGGAAGCGCTCAAGATGGAGGATGAGAACGGGTGGAAGCGCCTCGAGAAGCACCTGTTGGTTCGCCTCGCCCGAGCCGGAATTTCCGACTCGCACGGGTTGCGGCAGTGAGACGTGTGCGAGTGCGTCTTGAATAGTATGTACAGAATCGTGCTGCACGAAGAGATTGCAGTTTAGTCACCAAGATGTGTGGACGAAAGGGGAAAACGAACCTGGATGTTGAGTTTGAGTGATCCCCAGTCTTCGACCGTGACGGTGTCAGGCTGGTTTAGCGCGCGTACGGTCAAGCGGGACCTTCCACCGAATATGCGCGAGATGGGCGACTTGACCGAACCTGCCTATTCGTGTCCATGTATACTGTACGTCAGCATCACCAAATTCAGTGCATAGATATAAAAGTTGGCGCACCGTGCAGTCTCGCTCTTCCTCGAGTTCGTCTACCTTCGGAGCAGAGGACGGTTTGTGCTTGCCAATAGAAGACTGTAGCGTGACGAGCTCTTCATCAAGCGCCTCGAGATAGAGGCCTAAAAACACTGCCGCATCCTGCTGCCGATCATCCTATACATAATAGGCAAGCCCGTATCAGTAACAGAGTGCCACATGGGCACAGGAACGTACCCTCATAATGATGAACTGCCTCTTCTGCTTCAACGCATCATATACATCCGTTGATAGGAACGAATGCACGCCCTCGCCCTCGTTCTTCACGTCTTCGTCTTCCTTCACCTTACCCCTCGTGGCCTGGTGCGTCAGGGACTTCTCCTTGTATGCGAATTCGTCCAAGAATCTAACCGTCGCATCAACCAGCGGTGATACGCCCCCACCTGTCTCTCCCCCTTCGCGATGATCCAGGTCCCTGAACAGCTCCCGGAAAGGTGGGCAATAGACGAGAGATTGTAACACCGCACTTGCAAGGTACATATTCTCATTATCGTCAAGTTTACGGGAATGCGCGTACAGTGGCGTAGCATCGTCGGATGGGGCCTCCAGTGACATACCGCTAACTAGGGAAAGAGGCTCTGGGGTGGGCAACGGTGTTACATTTGGGGGTGGAGGAGACTCGGGAGACTCGGGGGCGGAAAGGCCGCCGGATGAAGCAGTGAGCGAAGACTTTGAAATAAGAGCGGAGCTTGCTTCATAGGTTCCAGATGACTTGTCGAGAACAGGTGTGGTGGATATTTCCACAGGCGCAGATGCGGGCACAGTAGACAAAATACCACCGACGTCCGCTGGTGATGCTACGTATGGCGTGGCTGGGCCCTGCTGGTTATTGCTTTCCACGGGATCAGATAACTTGGCGGCCGAGGCAGTGTCTCGCTGCGCCGTGGCCACACCGTCTTGTGAGAACCCATCTGCGGATGGTGAGCTAGAATGGCCTAGGAAAGTGGCTGTGGGGAGATCTGAGGTCTCTCCAATTTCGCTGGTTGTCGACGGATAAGGCGGCGAAGGGAGTCCCGTGATTATTTTTGCTTCCTCAGCTGGTCGTAGACAGGGGCAACTGGCTCTGCGAAGTCTGGATTGGTGAGGTGATGTACCGGATGAAACGCCCAGTGGGGTGGAAGGAGGAACAGCATCGGATACTAAGGCAACAGGAACGCGAGTGGTGGAGTCTGGCAGATGACTGGGGATGTCGCACTGTGGATACATCAGCGGCCGTTCCAGAATAGAGTTGAGACCGCCGGTAGAAGCAGAGAATGCAGTCGGGGCAAAATCGGTGTCTCGATGTAAGGCGATGTAAAGGTGGCGAATATCACGGAGAATCCGGGCTGAAGTGCTGAGAGGCCCTTGGTCACCTGCTTTTTGCGCAATTTCGTTCCACAGTGAACAGAATTCGTGCTGTATTCCAGGAAGAGCATTGCGAATGTTGAATTTGGAAAGTGATGACAGAATACCAAAATTCCAGGAGCCAACACGAATGCTTTCGCGGGAAATGTGAATCAAAATGAAAAGCAACACGCTATCCCCGTGTGCATAACTGTCCCGAAGGACGTCATCCGGTACGTCAAATTCTTCCGTGACAAGCGTCGTCCAGCGGTCATCACGTTCCCGCACGCGAGCTATGATGTGAGCTATTATCTGCTGTACAATCAGTTCATGATCCCGTCTATGGCCCCAGAGCCTCAAAGCATGCCCTATTTCAACGGATTGCGGCGCTTTATCCCAGTGCCCATTGAAAATGTTGTCGAGGATTCCTAAAACTGCATTTGGCTCGAGTGCCGCATGGGCTGCATCTAAGCAGGTAATGAGCCGGCTGACTTGAGCTGATTCGGAGACCAAATTAGATGAGAATGTGCGGTTCAGGAATCCATCCAATGCCTGTCGTAACTTCGTCCGAACCGAAGAAGAGAGGGGTAAAACGCATAATCTTGATTTACAGAAGCCAGGGATGGCATCAAAGAAGCTTTCCGATGCGTGGTCTTCATCCAGTGTAAGCAAGATTCGCTCCAATATCAGGGAATCGATTTCCGAAGACGGTTTCGAAGCAGCTTCTTCGGCTGCACTTTGCTTACACTTCAAGATCCCGTCGCTGTAGCGCTCGTTCAGATCGTGATAGTGACTCCTGATTTTATCGCGGAGGCCATGAAGGGGTGGTATGCAGGAGAAAACTCGAAACACCAGGTAAGAAATGCTCAGATAAACGCTCAAAACCAGCGTAGAAAGTGGTGTGTGTAACAGATGATGAGGCTCGAAAAATACTTCAGATGTATAATATGTATAATGTATCGTCATCCAGCCGACCCACGAAACCACTGCATAGAAAACAGCACGATTGATGTTGAACAGATAAATGAGGCTACCTGCGACGAAGAGGAGGAAAGAAAAATGGAGATAAGTGTGTTCCTGGTTTGTTCCCCAGATAATGTACGGCCCCGGATTCCCCTGGGCAAAGAGTGCACGCATCCGCGCTCGTTTGGGAAGTGTATCCGGATCCCACTGAATGACCGAGATGTATTGAACTGCCCAATTCCGAAACAGCGTTGCCACCAATGCGCCCGAAAGACTGACAGTCAAGCTCAAGAACCAAAGCGAGTTCACCCAGATGGTATATCTTGGGGGAGAGAACGCAAGAGGTTTGGCCAAAGCGGACGGGATCGACGGAAGAGAAGCATTCGGGTCGCCAAAAACTTGATACTGATAGATGTTCTGTAGGTAGAATGCGGAGGTGTCTTGAGAGTTTGGCTTGAGGTCGGGGAATGAGATCGTGAGCAATGCACCGACGGTGGCAGAGAATAAACCAGTCTATGTTTCCCAGTTGATGTGCGGAGTCCTCTAACAACAAACATGAGGGCTCACGAAAATCAGGGTCCCATCTGCATCTTTCAGGCAACGTTCGACCATCTTATTGTCTTCGTCCTCTGCAATCTTGGAGTACATGGAGTAGAGCGTCCATGAGCTGTTACTATATTCGGATTCTTCTTTCGATAACTGCAATGGCTGATTTGGTGGTGACTGACGCTCGTTGTGGTTGCCATCTACATGTATTATACAGATTTGTAAAATTAGTGGGGAAAGGTCCAAAGCGACAGGTGTACATGCCTGGGACGGGGCCCCCCTCGAGATCTCGATGTCCAGTTTGAGACATTGAAGGCTGCGATTGTGCGATTCGGAGTATACAGCACCCAGAAGAACCTCAACGGACACCTCAGGAGGGCTGCTGCAGCACAAAAAAAATGAAGAGTCGAGATTCGGAGAGTCGGAGGAGAGGCACTGCAATTACGTAAGTAGCGCTAAAAAATTCAACGGCTCTCAGTACTGTAACTTACGGTATTTTGTAAATGTGATACACTGATGCTACAGTACTGTATGGGAAATGGAGATGTGCACCTCCAGGCAGAACGTAAATTATTATGGACCTCAAGTAGCCACTCTGATACGAAGAAGCGGTGAAATATCACTTGAATTGTTGAATCACAGTAATGGGCGTCCATCTTTAATCAATCCTGAAATAGAGACTCAATGCGAAGCCATCGCACTGGGCACCTACTCACGCCCCCGACTCGGAGCGGGGCAAGAGAAAAATCCGCCTAATACAGTACAAGACACGACGGCATGTCTCAGTGGAGAGAACACGGGTAGTTTAGGGAGAGAGGATGGGACGGGGATAGATGCCATAGAGGTGTTCGAACAATGTTCGGAAGTGTCTTGAGATTCAGATCTAGTTTCTTGTCCGAACTCGATACAGCACCGCGAGCAACGCGGCGGTGGCGACGGAAACCAAATTCGTCTATATGTTGAGGTGCGAAGCAGTAGCAAGCTAACAGTAGGACGCACGAAAATAAGGACCCCATTAACGTCCAGCCACCTTCGTATCTTCTCCCTCTGCAATTTTATATAGAGGCCCCGACCGCGAGCTATCACCAAAATTCGATTCTCCCTATGGCGGCAGATTTACCGCAGACTGGGCTAGTCGGGCTGGCGATCAACATCTACTCTCGTACATAAGAATGGAGAGGTCCTCTCAAAGGCTGAAGGACACATATTATGGCTATTCCGCACCCCTCTCCCGCGGTCACTTTGAGACATTGAAAAATAACTGATATCCTGTGAGGGCCGTCTTTTACCAGCCGTTTAGTTTCCTATTTTGGAGTGACCGGGCCGTCACTCCATTCGGCCCGGCCACCTAGCAATTTCGTAAAGAATACAGTGCTGTCCAACCTCCGCCCACAGTTTCGGGCCAGCGCCGATCCAATCTATTGCAACGCTTGGTATCTCCTCCCCCCGTTCCCTTAGGTTGTCCATCCCAAACTCGCGCGTGTATCCCGGATTCCCGGTAGGCCGCGCAATAGTCCATCTTTGATCCGTAACTCCTTAGCTGATTACATGGGGGCTCTGCATAATAGCCGCTTTTCATTTCCCGCTATCGTGTATCACAGCAATGTTGTAGGGTATAAGCCCATTCAAAACTCGTGAATATTGTAAGGGTATGGATATCTCTACATTACAGATATACAGTCCATTGAATTCTAATCTAGCAAGATTTACTGCAAAATAATACAATGATAAAGATAACCGGGTATGTATGTGCGAACACTATCCGTTGGGAGGGGGTAACGTGTAATGCGATGACGTAGCGTAGAAAACATTAAAGAAAGTCTTGTAAGAAACATGATTTTAACGTTCGAACGTTCAAAGACTCTGAGGAAGACTGCCAGATATAGGGCGCGTTAGGAAGCATCATCTCTTGCAACTGGAGGACCACGCAAGCCAATGTGTGGATCAAACCGCATCTAGCATATGCTCAGCCCGGACGGAAGATCGATAGGGAAAGACAGACGTACAAGCATTCATTAATCACATGACTCATTAGCGATTCATGGCTATGACTGGTTCGAATTACGCCCGTTTTCCTCAGGTAGCGAGGTGCTTTCAGAAATGTCAGGGTCCGCAACGGCTGATAGGCGTAACTGGCGGAAGGACTCTATTCGAGTTGAGGAATCTACGTCACGAGTATCATGTTGCGCAGTTGGGATCCTGATAATCTGGGAGTCCAAATCAGAGGCAAGGTGCGGGTCGGCCAAAAGTGAGGGTGAGGATGGAGATCCTGGTGGACGAGGGATCTCTTCAGATTGGGGGTGAGGAGATTCCAAATTCAGAGGAAGATCCGCGGGGCTACTCTGGCTGACGGTCGAGATTGGGATAGGCTGTCGAGCCGAGTCAGATGCGACAGGAGATACGACGATGGTCAATTCCTCGCTTCTTCGCGAGGCATCACGAGAAATAGGTCGTGGGATGGGGTGGGTAAGTGAGCCAGTAGAGATGTCGGGGTCGCCTTGTGTTGCATCAGCGGCGGCTATGTCCAGTGAGGTGATAGAAAGGGCCTGGCTTTCAAGAGACACAGGACGTCCTGATGCAGCGAGAAAGACAGGGCGTTGCTGCGCATCGGACACGCCACTAAATGATGACTCGGCTGTGAGTCGGTCAGTAGTGCCCCAATTTGGAGGCGGAAAGTGGGGTACGCTGTGCCCAGTGAATGGAGACATGTGGGCCAGAGCGGGATCAAGGTGAGGGGGGACAGCAGTAAATGACACAGCAGAAGTGTGAAAGTGGGGCAGCGGTACTGATGTATGGCTGACGACGTTGCATAATGGATACGACGATGGTTCCCGCACAATGTCATCGCCATGTGCTGTGGAAGTAGGAAATCCGGTCAAGGGGGAATAGGTACCTTCATGTAGGGTGATATAAAGACGATGGATCTTCCTAAGGACAGAGACGAAAGCACCGTCAGGTCGTGTGTTGTGCGCCTCAACGATTTCATTCCACAAGGCACAAAAGTCGTGCTGGAGCTGGGGAAGAGTGTTGTGTATGTCAAATTGGGAAAGCACCCGCAGGACCTTTGAATCCCAGTGTGCGGGAACGGAATGTACAGCGGAATGAAATAAGTTGTGGGTGACGTGGAGCAAGATGATGAGTAACACGCTATCGCCATGCGGGATGTTGTCTCGGAAGACACGATCTGGCAAGCCAAACTGTTCCTCCGCAAGTGCGATCCAACGGTCGTCACGCCTTTGTACAGCAATGATACCGGCTATTATGCTCCGTGCGGACTGGGCAGCCAATTCGTCGCGGTTGTCGCACCAGCGTCTCAGAGCGTAGGCCATTTTGAAAGACTGCGGCACCCCATGCCAGCGCCCGTCGAAAATCTGTTCAAGAATGCGGCCAACGAACGAGGGAACAAGTACTGCAGCGGCATTGAGGCAGATAGTGAGCCGACTAATTTTGGCAGATTCAGAGACCGATCCGGATGAGAAAGTGCGGTCCAAAAATCCGTCCATTACTTGCCGGATTTGTGACTGAAGGTGGAAAGGGAGAGGTGTTTGAGTCACTTGGGAGTCACAGAAGCCAGGGATTGCCCCAAAGAACCGTTCCGTCACGTCGTCTTCGAACAGAGCTCCAATCGTCCACTCCAAGATACGGCCATCGACTTTTGATGACCGATCCGACGCAGTGTCCTCAGCTGCCTTCTCCACGCCTCCAAAAACCCATCCGCGATAACGGTTCTTCAGGTCACGAAAGTTGTGACTACGCGGGACGAAGGATAGAACTCTAAAGACCGCATATAGTGTGCCAGCATAGAGAAGCCAAGCCGTCGAAGAAAGCGGTGCATAGAACGGGCTGTCATACCGAAAAATCGGCATAAACGTGATGCATGCGTATACCCCTGCGGAGAGCGCGACCCATCCAACTACGGCATTGAAGGCGGTCTGGTTGACATTGAACAGGAATATGAGGAGGCCGGCAAGGAATAGAGAGAGAGAAAGATGCAGCAAGATGGGCAACGCTTCAATAATCCAGGGTAAATGCAATTTGTCAACCCCGTCGGCAAAGAATGCACGGATCCGTGCTCGCTTGTGAGGACTGCACTGTATTGGCTGAGTAATCGTGACGTATCGACGCGTCCATTGATGTAACAATGTTGCCAATAAAGCGGAGGTAAGACTGATGGCTAGGCTCAAGAACCATAGTGAGTTGACCCAGACGGCATATCTCGGCGGAGAGAAAGCAGGTGGTGTGGCCACGGGAGGAGGGGTGAATGCGTTATATACATTCGGGTTGGCGAGAAGCTGATAGATGTTTTGGAGATAAAATGCCGAGTCATCCTGTGAGCGTGGTCTAAGGTCCTGGACCGACATGGTGACCAATATCCCGACGACGATAGAGAAAAAACCAGTCTAGCGTTTTCCAGTTGACGCATGGGGGCTGTACAGAAGGCAACATAATGACTCACGAAGATAAGGATCCCCAGAGCATCCCTCTGCCAGCGTTCGACCATCTTATTATCTTCTTTCTCCGCAATGTTTGAATAAATAGAAAAGAGCGGCTCAGAGCCATTGGCGAAGTTGGATCCCGCTTGTGATGGCTGATTCGATGCTGAATGAGGCGAGCCGAAGTAGACCCCTAGGATACACACGGAGAACGTTGGTGGGGACCAGGCCGAGAAGCAGTGAACACACCTGTTCGTCCCGTCTCAATATCTGCCGGATTCCTCTCTGCTTGGAACATCGCAAAAGGATTGCGCGATAAAGAGCGTAGGGGGAGGCTGGAAAGAGGGTGACGTGGAGCCCATTGTACGGGTGGGCATAGACCTGCATTCTTAACCTCGGAAGTAAACGTCAGGGCAGCTGAGAAGGCATCAGCTAAGAGAAAAGGAACAAGACAGAAGAGCAAGCTATGAATACAATATTTCCTCTTTGGGCATCTGACAGGTGAATGGACGCGGGAACAAAGCGAGCCGAAGCAAGGCTTGGACCGGAATGATCGCACCGTTCTGGAGTCCTTATTTCCCTTCTTTGATTTTGACTTTTGTGGCCCCAAAGGCAGCAATACGTCACAACCTCATATACAGCCAACCATGGCAACGACAATGAAGGTGGGACCCGGCGGGAGGAGGGATGGCGACCGTCGGGGGGGCAGCGGACAGCTGGCTGTCCACCCACAGCGTGGGAACCAATCCACGTTGCTGGTACACTAAAACTAACGGTGACAGGATCGGACACCGACAGCCCGCTAATTATGACAGGTCATTTGATAGGATGACCTTCCGGGCGCTAGACAAGGACAAGGCTTCACACAGTCCTTTGAAGCTTGCACTCCCTCGGCTCGCCTATCCAGATTTTTACACAAAAGGCTCGCACTCGCCTCTGCACGCCGCCTTGGAGCTCTGTTCGAGAAAGTGACCGCCGGAAAACCTACAATCCTCAATACCGGTGCACGTCCCACAGAGAGATGAAATTAGATCGAGAAGTGTAAGCGAAGGAAGGAAAGTCTTTTAAACACGGCCACCTTCACACGACCAGCCTAACCGACACGAATATCGCGCCACAAATCCTAAGTTCTGTCCTCTCTTTGGAACAAGATTCCGATAATTAGGTGCAAATAAGGAAAGACAACTGGGTCTGTTTGGCGCTCTGTCATGGATTTGACCATCCGTGGCTCGGTCCCACACCCGCCATGCCGTAACGGTGTGGGAGCAACGTGGAACATTTGGCGCCGACTCCGAAATCCACAATTGAGACTCTTCGAAGTTCGAAGAATGGAGGGTCGTCATGGCAATAAGCCATCCATCCGCTAACGCAATATGGCCCCAGAGTGTGCGCAGCCTGCGCTTCTACATGGTCCAGCCGTGTCTCCAATTGCGGCACCAGTTTTTGAAATGCTACAACTACTTTACGTTCCAGCGCTAGCTGGGACTTTGCGCGCTCCGCGCTCTCCCAGACCAGGTTATATGCGCCCGTAAACGGCATCATAGACGAGGCCATGATCAACCGTGGACACCTGTACAGCACAGTGATAGATGCTTGCATTATTCTGAATACGTCTACATCATGCTCTCACATTGGGGGCCGCATGGGCTTCACAGAGGCCCAGTGATGTCCCGTACACTCGTTCTGGTGATCAGACATTTAGGCCGTGATGTCAGTGGCGAGAGTCCACACAGTTTTATGGGCGCCCTCCCTCGGATCGGCAATTCAGCTCCATTTGACAGTCCCCGACCCCCCGAGGCTCGAGAATCCACTTCAATTCAGATTCGGGGACACACTGTCACCGAGCATACGGCTATTGAACACTTAGCGCCTATTGGACGCCTCTTTCCGTTTTCCCACCTTCTCTCGGACCCGGTCTTCACCCGCAATCGGCCTTCGCCTCTCTGAAATTGAACGTCTTTGAGCTCTCTTTGGCAAGTGCTACAGTACCCTACTAATTCAAGTGGCGTCCCACCTGTTTACTCCCCTAGGCCCTGGGGTAACCCACTTTTCTCGTCCACTATCTTTCCTGGGACCGCTTGGCCTGCTTGCGCTGTTTTACCTCTACGTCGGCTTGTGCGGTGCAAAGGACAGAAGCATGATGCCTCCAGCAGATGCTCGGAGTATTCTCCCCGTGCCAGAGCTTCGTCTCCAGGACCTCTTGCGCTTTGCTTAATACCGCCCTGCTCGCTGGCGAATGTCCGTGAGATGCGAGAGAAAGAAGAGGGGCCATCGAATCAAGCGAGGCCTTGCGTTGCGCTGCGTCTCATACTTGGGCCTTACTGTAATAAGCTTCAGGAGGAGAGAACAAGGTTGAGAGTTCAAACGACTCTGGCATCGATTCCGTTGCCAAATAATGCTCTCCGCTTGTGACTTGTGTGGCCGTGGTGTGAAGCGTGGTCCTCGTCAAGATGAGACAAACTGCAGGGATTAGTAGGAGTGGGAGAAGTACAGCCTTCGTTCAATATATGACGCTGATGTGTCGTATCCACTCGCAGGTGATTCATCAAAATATCACTGTAAAGATTGTCACGGAACAGAACGACGCATCGCAATATAAAACCATGGTCTGTGCTAGGTGTTTGTCATAGTACTTTGTGGGTGAAGTCCACTAAGCGAAAATTTCGGTAAGATCTGGAGCCTATCCCTACCCCGCAAATAGTCAATCCTACATGGCCCCCGGCCCAACATCTTTCCTGCCCCGCATCTCTCTCGGAAAGTGGTATCGACCTGCGCTCGCTCTTCGGCGCTTAACTTGGTCCATTCGCGCCTGCGCGAGAGCGTCCTCACGTCCTCATGGATCGTCCTCAATACGTCTTGAACAGTAATTCCGATACTCGGAGCATCATTACATGCCTGAACGATAATAGTTTTGGGATATCCTTGATGATTCTCCAGCTTTAGTAAATGCATCGGTGGGTGTGAGGCAGGGGAGGTTATATCTTCCTTCGGAAGATCGTAGTCGTGTTCAACGGGTTGATTGGCGATATCGAGTTTGAGAAGATACGTTGACAATACAGGATGCAGGACGAACGGAACCAGCTCTCCCTGGGTCATGACTCGTGAGTTTGTATATCTTTTTGGTTGCAAAAGAAAGTATCGCACTGCCAGTTCAGCTGCCGCGTAAAAGATAGCCTTTTTATTGTCGGGAACCTCATCATCATCGTCGTCGTGTAAGATTGCCGCTATCAAAGTACTATTCAGCACATCGCGCGTTCCCGGAAGTGACGCAGAACAACTTTACCACCGTTTTCAACAAGCACGCCAATCTCATTTTGAAGCAAGAACGATGCCACCGCATCCGCGGTAAAAGTGTCCTAAACACGCGCATTAACGGTCGTCTCAACGGATAACAACGTAGACGTACCACCTGTTCGACGAGCCGAAGGTCATCATCATGGGCAATGGCCACAGTATTGTCCGGGCAATTCTTTGAGAAAGCACTAAATAGGGTCGAAGCAAAGGTAAAAGAGAAGCATGCCAACCTCTGCGATATAATCTAATACCCCGATGACCGGATCACGGTACTGGAAGCGAGATGCCATGCTCCGTTCTCCTGTACTTCATAGCAGAAAAACGTGCTTACACTCGGAACATCCGGGACTCGTGTTACTTGTATCTTATGATTCTTATCCTCTCGCCCGTTATGAGGATCATCAGGAAGGGACTCTGCGGCGCCCTTGAGTTTGGTCCATATTAAGACGCGCTTTGCTCGAAACCCCCTGATGAACACGCATTGGTTTCGATGTGGATTGTGCTTTCAAACAGTCGGAAAAACACTTGGTAAATGGAACGGCGATATTGGCCATGAGGACGAACTGGGTGACTGTTGTGATATATTACCTTTGGACTGATCTCGCGCCAATCAAAAATGGTCCCACGGACCCACAGCAAAACCTCCGCGTCTTCGGTATCATCGACGAACGCAGCGACCCCCCACGATGTGGCCATGGTGCACCCAGTGATGAAGATGAGATCCTCCATACGCTCGACATCCAGTCCCATTCGTTGTGCAAAGGAATACCAACTGTCCACATTGTCTCGGATGTAGTCCTTGAACACCTTCTTGCGGACAACATCTTTGCGGAGGCCATTCTGAGGAAGCGTCAGAAGTGCTCCTTGCTGACTCTTGCAGCTATACGTAGTGCATGTGGTACTCCAAGACAAAAGAAGTATCAATTGTGACTCTCTGAGAGAACACTATCACTTACTCGTCGGGTCCCGCCGCCATGGGGTTGTTTATCGTTTCCCGAAAGGGGGTCACATGCGGCGAGTAGTGGTCTCCTTTGGAAAACCTTAACTCGCGAATATTGACAAACGGTCCCAAGTCCAGACGGGTGTAGGGCTCTGGCTCGCAAAGTGAGTAGTTCAAGGGGTCATTCCATTCGAGGAGCACATTGAACATGCGAAAGAAGCGGCCTTCTCTGACGTAGCCGACGTCGCCAACCGAGACGCCAGTAGGGTCTGGGCCGTCTGGCTGCCATAACGCATGGCCGTGAAATAAGGATGTGAGTTGTTCCCGATAAATGTGGTAGTGCATCACCTGTACTAGTATTTCCGACCGGATGTTGCCATTCCTTTTTGGAGGCGTAACGAGGCGGTGTGCCAAGCTTACATCATACTAGTAGGGGCGTCGCGATGATCTCTGGCTTTTTCGTCCGCATCCACGCAACATTGCTTCAATGCCTCATGAAGACCGCGAGAGGGGGACCGACACAGGTGTGTGTGACCTGTCGCTTTGACCTGTCCTCCCCAGGTTCACAAACGTATATAAAACAGAAGACGATCTGACTCCGAGTCGGCCATGGTCAGGAGAGTCCAGCTTCGGTGACAGCTCTGGACCGTTCTTCTCCATATATTCCAAAGCTGCAGAGGAAGAGGACAAGAAGATGGTCGAGCGCTGGCAAAAAGATGCTGATGGAATCCTCATTTTTGTGAGTCATCGTGTCAGCATGCCGCTCTGTTCGTAAACGAACTGGAACACTGTAGACCGGTCTATTCTCCGCTGCCGTTGCTGCACTCCTTGCTGTGACCGTTCTGGACCTGAAGCCAAACAGTCAGGATACCTCTGCATTCTATCTTGGAAAAATCTATGGGTTTCTTGCCGATCCGAACGTAACACATGCTTCCATCCCTTCCCCTGTTGCTAAACCACCTCCGTTCTCTCCTCCGAGATATGCCATCTGGGTGAATTCACTCTGGTTTTTGAGCCTGGTTATTAGCCTTAGTTGTGCTCTGTTGGCAACATCGTTACATCAATGGGCGCGTCGATATATCCGTCTCACTCAGCCTGCACGGTGCAGTCCAGAGAAGCGAGCGCGGATACGCGCATTCTTTGCCGAGGGCGTAGACAAGATGCATATCCCTTGGGCAGTTGAAGGATTACCGACGCTGCTACATCTCTCCCTGTTCCTGTTCTTTGGCGGACTGGTGATCTTTCTGTTCAATGTAGACCGGGAAGTCTTCACCTGTGTAATGTTGTGGATCGGGCTTTTCTCAATCGTGTATGGATTTATCACACTGCTGCCATTAGTTCGGCATAATAGCCCGTACTATGCACCGCCTTCTATACCAGCCTGGTTCCTGTACTGCAACATACAATATCTGACCTTTACAGCACTCTCCTCTATCACTGGCAGGTACGATAGCTATGACTTCATTGACCTGAAGGAGCGTTATCATGATTGGATGTTAGGGGGTATGGAGAAGACGGCGGAGGAAACGGCGTCAGATCAGTCACCGGAGATCGACGTCCGCATCTTGGGCTGGACCATCAGTGCTCTGGGCAATGATGACTCTTTGGAAAAGTTCTTCGAGACCATCCCTGGTTTGTTCAACTCAAAGCTGGTGAAGGATCTCGAAAGATATGTCCCTGAGAAGCTTCTCCAAAACTTCTGGGGTGCATTGAATGGGTTCATGGGCCGCACTTTGTCTTCCAATTTGGTCACGAAATCAGTCAAATTTCGTCGGGTCAACATCTGCAGGGATATCATGAGCATGATACCCTGTCCTGGTCATTACGTGAACGACAATCTCCTCGACCATTTTGATCACGCACCAGTATCCATCAAAAGGTTGCAAAGCTTGGCACGATGGTTTACTCATATGTCGCGCTATGTTTCTTACGCTGCGCGAGCCAGAGTTGCCAAGAATCTTGCAAGGATGCGGGAGCGGGATGGCCGTTGGGTTGCACTTGCTGCCCAAATATCTGGCTTACCAGAGGGTGACACCCAGAACCATATCGCTCTGGGCGGGGATAATATGATACTTGCCACCTTGATCGATGTCTCTCACCGAACCATTCATTCCCACGAGTTCTGGCTTGTACGGGGACTTACCCAATTTGACATGAGCCGTACTAGTCCTGAGCTACAACATAAATTCTGTGCCCTTTGGAACGAATTTGTCCAAGAAGCAAGGAAACGAGAGCATGATATCATTAATATTGATATTCTCCGTTTGATTCGCCACCATTATATCGCCCTACATCAAGACACCGAAGCTGCCCCAAGTGCGTTCTCTGCTTCCACCGTTGATTCCGACCCCATTCTGTTCCGTCCATCGTCGTATCCCTCGTGCGAGGTCACCAGTCATTTTTATAAGGCCCCGCCTCACCGGCAGACCTCTGGTGGTAGTGCCCCATCGCAACGGGCCGAGGAGACAAGCATCATCGCAGGACCGCAGCGACGACAACCGCTTTCGCCGTCTGACCAGACAACAGCCGGCGGTGAAATCGGAGAAACTTCCCATGTCCCCACAGCCACTGTCCCTGTCCACTCCAGCTCACATCCCTCAGATAGGTCCCCACGAGGTGGTGTAGCCACTGCGCAGCCAGGCACCACCTCGGCCCAGTCAGCCGCTAAGTTGTCTCATCCTCTGGAAAGCAGCAAACAGGGCGATCTAGCCGCACCATACGCAGAACCACTAGCAGACATCAGTGAAACTTTGTCTACTGTGCCCATACCTGTGCCAGCACCCACCCCACGGTCCCCACCTGTTCTCAACGAGTCATTCGCACCCTATGATGCAAGCTCCGCCTGTATCTCCAAATCTTCGCTCCCTATCTCGTCCGCTAGCTTTTCCGACCCAGAATCTCCTCTACCCCCACACGTCCCGCTCTTGCCCAATGCAGAGCCCCTTTCCCTAATTGGCAGCACATCACCGAAAGGCCCATCAGACAATGCTACACTGCCGTGCTTAAGCGCCCGTAAACTCGTTAATGGCAAGATGTGCCCAGCAACTGCCGTGTTGCAATTGCTCGTCTATTGCCCACCTTTCTTGGGCCTGTTCAGGGAACTAAGCCGGCTGGTGGGTCAACGCGACGGGAGAGAGACTGGTGGGGTCGCGACACCGCTGATGGATGCGACGGTTAAATTCCTAGACGACTTTGCATACAAGGAGAAGACGTCTCTGACACAACAGTCCCTACAGCAGGTAACAAAGGGTAAGGCGAGGGAGGATGAAAAGGAAAACGAAGAGGATGATGGTATGGGTCCATTTATAACAAAGTACGTGTACGATGCGATGGAGGAGAAGAGGCAGGTCATCAATGTGAGGATGCTTTTTTTCCCGCGTAGTGGCCCACTGTCACTGATCTGTGATGGTATATTGTGTATAGGGTAGACAGGAGCAGGATGCAGCAGTGTTTTTAGGGCTCTACCTCAAGGTGCTAGATGAAGAGTTTGTCGCGCTACACACTTATATGGGCACACACAAGCCGGCCTCCACTCTGAAGGTAGAGCAACTCGAGGAAGAGACTCTGTCACCTCGCCTGACTGAGGTGGGAGAGCGAGACTGCACGGTGCGCTAATTCTTCTTTCTCTCTCTGCACTGAGCTTGACATCGCTAACATATACATGTACGCGAATAGGCAAGTTCAATCAAGTCGCCCATCTCGCGCATATTCGATGGAGGATCCCGCTCAACCGTACGCGTACCAAACCAGTCTGATACCATCACCGTCAAAGACTGGCGATTACTCCAACTCAATATCCAAGTCCGTTAACCCCTGTCATCCGCGCGTAGTATGTCCTTGTGACTAACCTCCAAAAATCTTCGCGCAGCCCGATTCGGTACACACTGTTGAAGACGCACTTGCACACATCTCGCAGCCCCAACCCGCGGAGGTCGGCCAGTTGAGCTCAAGCGAAGTGAGGGGGCAAGTGCAAATCGAGGCGCTTCCACCCGTTCTCGTCCTCCATCTTCAGCGGTTCCGATACGATTCGACAGCGGATGGCATAGTTAAGATCAGCAAACCCGTTCGGTTTGCCTCAGAGCTCAAAATCCCACTTGGTACGATTTCTCCTTGTTCTCATGCTGGCCATGGATAAGAATCTCTCGTGGCTCGGTCGGTCTAGAAATTATGGCACCGGCTGTCGGGAAGTCTGCGGAGCCGGCGCACTACAAACTCCATGGGGTGCTTTACCACCACGGCGATTCCGACTGTAGCGGGCACTATACGTTTGACGTGCTCCACCCAAACGGAGAGAGCAGTAGTAGAGAAGCTTGGCTGCACGTCGATGAAGCCGTGAGCACGGTGCGGCACGAGGACGTGTTTGGGGGCCATGAAAATGAGCGGGTGGATGACTGTTGTGCTTATATGCTATTTTATTGTTGCACAGCCCCTGCATGTACATGATGATCATTTTACGTTAGTTTTTGCTTCCAACGACTTCTCTTAACGGGGTTTTCTTGGGTTCTAGTACCGTCTTGAATTCTCAGTGGGAGGAAGAAATTCAATCATTGAAACGAGATCAACCTCGTTCCACCTCAGCGAAGTAGATAAGCTAACAAGCCGGTCGTGCCCGCAACCGTGACCCAAGCTTGCGACCCTGGAGATCAACCTGATTGGTATTTTCTACTGTTAGTGTCAGCAACATTTTTTGCCTACCACATTGCCGTACACACTGTTTCATGGCTGCCACTCAGCTGTGGCATGCTCTATGTCAAACAGCTTCACACTTGCAGTGACTTCCGGCTAGATGGGACAAAAGGCAGCCAGACATGAGGACCGCCGGCCGCCACTGCAGATGCCTTGCACTGTAGGCTTCGCCAAGATAGATTTGTTGATGTACAGACTGAAAGCGGGAACCTCGAAGCACAAGCCAGTTCCTAGCACGTGCATCTAGGGCACGTGCCCATTCATCCATGCACAACGATAAAGTATACACTGGTGCTGCAACTGCACTCATATCATTATCGAGATACTCAACACCGGAAATAAAAGATATACACGAGTAGAATCCAGTCCAGGTCACAGAGTTAGCCTATCTAGGCACCGAAACCGTACAACGTGCGACCTGAGCGCTTTAGAGCATAGACAACGTCGAGCGCAGTGACAGTTTTGCTACGACAGACATCAGTCACAGCACCTAGAAAGGGTAATGTGACACCAGGACTTACCGCTTAGCATGCTCGGTGTATGTGATAGAATCATGGATAACGTTCTCCAGGAAGATCCTGAGAACACCACGGTTCTCCTCATAGATAAGACCCGAGATACGTTTCACACCGCCACGACGAGCGAGACGGCGAATAGCCTGTCGAGCGTCTATTTCAGGAACAGAAGTACAGCGACGTGGCAGGACTTACAGGTTTAGTGATACCAAGAATGTTGTTACGAAGAGTGATGCGGTGGCGCTTGGCACCGACCATGCCTAAACCCTACGGCGGTGATACGGTATTGTGATGAGTGATAAAGTTGTAAAGGTGGTCGTGTCATATCTGTCATTTACTCACCTTTCCACCTTTGCCACGTCCAGGCATATTTGATTCAGAGAAAGAGTTGAGGAGTTACGAGTTGAGGGGTGTGGTATGAAAGAGAAGAGCATTGACTCAAGTCGCGAGGCGAGACGCATTGATCACGAGACGTGTTGATCGCGAGACGTGTTGATCACTTGTTGATCGCGAGACGTTGATCGCGAGGACGCGTTGATCAATTAACCTTTCAATTAAGAGTCCGCTACTGATCACGTGTTGACTTTCCCCAGCACGCGCCGAATTCATTCAATTCAAGGCCCTACAGCCAATGTCAAGTCTTCCTCAGATCCTGATTTCTACCCTCGGTGCTCTACCTGCAGATGTAGAACAAGGAACGACCCCTTCCGGATCCCGTGTCATCGGACACCACACGTCCATATGTTACCCTCACCTTTGCAGTCGATCGATGCGAAAATTGCTGGTGCTGGCGGAAAGTAACTCATTCTTAGTGGTGAAGAAAGTATATATGAGGATGACTTATTGGCGCGCAATTACCGCCCATATCTGATACGTACGCAATTTGCAAGACAGGATGCGGACAATGCATGACGGCATTTTGATTTTGATTGGTATTGGTACGGCCGTGAACGACAATCCCCAGTTGAACGGTGCATATACCCTTATCATTCTGCCTGCTGTACAACACCGATTAATGATTCCTTTTGGAAGTCCGCCATCTTCCATTTCCGGCGCAAAACACGCATTTTCAGCACTACCACCACCCGCGTCCGCTTATTCTTGACCCACATTTGCGACTTTCACCCACGTGTAAGCTCATTTACAACGCGGCGAAGGGTGTAGGTGTCGCGCCGTGGGTAATCTCCGCACCTCCGCCCAAGATCGAGGGGTTCTTCGCGAACGAAGATGTGGAGCCAGAGACCTTACGTCCGTCTATTCTTCCTTTATCAATTCACGACGCCGCTGACGCCAAGCAGATCCCGATCTCCCACCAACTACCACCAACCACCACCTCCCAGCAGTTCTGCGTACGCTTCGCGATGAAGGTATCCGCTCAGTCATGGTCGAAGGTGGGGCTCGCATCATACAGTCATTTCTCTCTGAGCACCTCGTCGATGCCCTAATTGTGACTACAGCCCCTGTGATCGTAGGCGGTGATGGTGTGGGATATAGTGAGGGCTTTCAACAGCTTCCGGGTTTGAAATACATTCACAGAACAGCTGGGTCGCGATACAGTAGTTGGGCAGAAGCTCCTGTGATCCCCTACACTGACGTTTTCGCGGGCTATCTCCATTTGCCTGTCATTCCTGTCATTCATCTGCTCACCCTGTTGTTTAGAAACCTGAACTACTGCCGCATTATCATGCGCCATCAATGACTCGATTTGCACGGTCGCACCCTTACTATTCAACCCATTCTGACACTGAATCCGTAATGTTAATGTTCCGTCGGAAATGTCGATGCGTGGATCTGAACCGCATGCCAGAGCTCCTCGATCAAGGGATAAACCATTTCTAGAGTGTTGGACAATCATGAATTCAAAAAACAAAATCACTTGGCTACCGTCTTTCCCTTGGCATACAGTAGAGTGCTCCACAGTCACTACAATTGGTCGTAAGGCGAATTCCACGAGGCTACCGCATGCAGCTGCACACGCAACGGCAAGTACGTTCGCAGCCACGAAGCGACTCCGATAAGCCACGACTCCACGGCCGACAGATAAGCTCCCCGTATGTGTCGGTCCTTCCTGGGTGTAGCATAGAAATGGCAGTGCGCATCAGTCAGGTTACCCAAACCAGGGCACTAAGCAGACGACGAAATGGTATCCACCAACGGACCTCTTGAGCCCGCTGTCAACCCAGGAAGCACATCGTGTCGGCAATAATGTGGTATTTGGCCACTTCACCAACTTTGGTGGGCGCAGTGTTATTAGGGACAAGCATAAATATTTGGCTGAACACTCGTGGGTGACCCTCAATCACTTTCTTGTGAGTCGAGGGAGGGTTTGCGCCAGGCCCACCGCCATGCGTGACATTTCCGGAGACTTTGATCAGGAGAGACAGGGGCTGTCTGTCTCAGACGTAAGTGGTCCTGCCGGAGCATAGCGCTGTTGCGCGCGATGTGTGTCACGACTCACCTGGAATCGGGTGGCAGTCGAACGATTACACTTCGTGCTACGTTTTTGGCATCTTCGCAATGAGATCACGCATGCCATGCGATCCCTCGTATGGATTCCCATTCCAGCTCACGGCGGAGTTGGGACGATAGAAATTCGGCAAATCGTCGACGCGCGTTGAGGCCGTTGAGGAGTCGTAAGCAGAATAGTACAGACGAGTGAAGTGGTCCGCTGCGCGCGTCGCAATCTCGATGCTTTTTTTTCGACGTCACCTCATTGATCAGTGTTGTTTTAAGTGAGGCAACTCGCCAAGCACTTACTCTTCGTTGGTGAGGTTGGCCATGGGACGGAAGGCGAACGCAGCAATCTAACACCATAGAATTGCTAGTCATACAGTAGTACTTTGTAAGTGAAGTCAACTTACAAAACAACACATCGGCAAGCCATTGAAATAGCAGAGTGAAGACCAGTCACTGTGAGCCCTGAGGGCTCCAATATTTATATTCGGGCGTACTGTACACAATAAATATTGCAACGGAGAATAAAGCTTAGCTACTTCCTACTATAACATACAGGAGAACGTCCTCGAGAAAGAGAGAGTAAAGGTAAGTAAGTCATCATGTCCGTGAAGGAGCAGCGCGGCAATAAAACAGCAAATAAGCACACCGGTCATCCACCGACTCATTGCCTTGGCCCACAAACACGTCCTTGTGCTGCACCGCGCTCACAGCTTCGTCGTCAATGTGCAGCCAGGCTTCCCCACTACCGCTGCCTCCGTTCGGGTGAAGAACATCGACCGTATAGTGCTCGTGGCCCGACCCACCGTGATGGTAGAGCAGTCCATGGAGCTTGTAGTGCGCTGGCCCCACGGATTTCCCCGGAATGGGTGCCATGATGTCTAAACGACAGAGCCACGAGGGATCGTTAGCCTTGCTAGCACAAAGGAAAGGAATGAGAAAATCGAACCTAGAGGGATTTCGAGCTCCTGCGGGAATTCAATAGGCTTGCTGACCTTAACTACGCCACCCACGGTCGCATCATACAGGAAGCGCTCAAGATGGAGGACGAGAACGGGCGGAAGTGCATTGAGAAGCACCATTTTGTTCCCCGTGCTCCAGCTGGATTGACCGACTTGCACGGGTTGGGGCAGGGAGATGTATGCGAGTGCGTCTTGAATGGAGCGTACAAAATCGGGCTGCGCAAAGGGTTTGGAGATTAGTCACCAACACAAATTTTCGGGTGGAAGGAGAGAAACGGAGGAGAAACGGACCTCGATGTTGAGTTGGAGTAATCGCCAGTCTTCGGCTGTAACAGCTTTGGGCTGGCTTGGCACGCGTACTGTCGAAAGGGACCTTCCACCGAATATGCGTGAGATGGGCGACTCGACTAAACTTGCCTATTCGCGTCCGAGCAAACGTCAGCAACGTTAGACTAACTGCAGGGAAAGAATAATGGCGCACCGAGTAGTCTCGCTTTCGCACCTCAGTCTGGCCCCCGGCTGATTGAGTCTCTTCATCGACACTAGAAGCAGAGGCCGGCTTGCGCATGCCAATATAAGTGTATAGTCCGACCAACTCTTCATCAAGCGCGGCCAGGAAGAGGCCTAAAAACACTTCTGCATCCTGATGCTTGTCGTCCTTTATACAATAGGCCAGCACGAATCAGCAACAAAACGGCGCATCCTGGTTACGAGAATGTACCAGCAAACTTTTGAGCTGCCTCTTCTCCTTCATCGCGTCATACATGTATGTCGGTACAGCATTGCGCTCTTTCTTTACTTTTTCATCTTCCCTTGGCTTTCTACCTGCGGCCCGTTGCAGCGACTGGCGCGTCGGAGGCGGCTCCTTCTCCTTAAACTCGAATTCCTCGAAGAATCTCACAGTGGCATCCATCAGTGGTGTTGCGCTGCCGCCAGTCTCCGGACTCCCTGCTCCGTGCTGCCCCTTCACGTCACCCAGTTCCCTGAACAGGTCCCAGAATGGAGGGGAATGTACAAGTAGTTGCAGTACTGCCTTCACAAGGCACACACCCCCTCTACTCAGTCCACGGGCACGTAGGCGCGGCACTGTGACATTGCCCGTTGGATGGGAGGGTGTCGTGTCGCTAAGAGGAAGGGTCTCTGTATTGGGCAAGGGTGGGATACGGGACGGAGGGTAGGCCGGGATGGAGAAGCCGACGACAGATGAAGCAAGCGAGGGATTAGAGGTGGAGGCGGCACTTGGATCGTAAGATTCCAATGACTTGTTTCGAACAGGTGGTGTGGATGCTGGCAGTGGCACCAGTGTAGGCGTAGGTGAAGACGTGGACGCGGTAGACAGAATGTCTTGTTCCAAGCATGGTGGGACTATATCCTGCTGCGTAGTACCTTCCAGAGGATGAGACAACGTGGTAGCAGGGGTAATGTCTTGCAGCATGATAGCGGCTGCACCACCTGTTGCAGATGCATCTGTTGGACGTGGGCTGGAATGAACTGGGTTAGTTTGTGATGTGGCTTTGGAGGCGTGAGAGGTCCCTCCGATGTCGCTGGTTGTCGTTGGGTACGGTACTAAGTTGATATTAACTTGCTCGGTTTGTTGTGGAATCGTGCTACCGCTATGAGAGGGCTGGTATGGCGAGGCATCATTAGAATCACCAGGTCGGGTGGGAATAGAAGCGGCATCGGAATTGGTAATATGAGAATGAGTGGTGCAGGCTGGGCGATGACTGGCGATGTCACAGGTTGGATACGAAAATGGTCGGTCCAGAACGGAGTCGGAATCGTCAGTGTCACCAAAAAACAAGGTTGGCGCGGCATCGGTACCATAATGCAAGGCGATGTAAAGATGGCGAATCAAATGGAGAGTCTCGACATGAGTGGTGTCAGGCCCTCCGAATCGGTTCCTTGCTTCTTGGACGAATTCGTTCCAGAGTGCACAAAAGCCATACTGTAGCCCAGGAAGAGTGTGGCGTATGTCAAATTTGGAAAGTGTCTCCACAAACCACAACGTGTGGGAAGGAATGGCTCGGCGAGAGACTTGGATCAAGGTGGCAAGTAACACGTTATCTCCCGCGTGGATGATGTTGTCCCGAAGGTCCTGCACCGCTAAGTCACTGACACGTGTGGCCAATTCAATCCAATTGTCATCGCGTTCCTGAATACCCACAAGACCCTTGGCGACTCTGAGCCGTGCATAATCAGCAACTATAACATTTTTGTGAGTGCGCCATCGTGCCATAGCCTGTAGCTTCTCGATGGATGCCGGTGTTTGATCAATAAAATCGAAACCAAAAGGACAGGGAACCACGCTCATGACATCCCGACAGATGATCAATCGACGATTCTTGACCGAGTCAATGACCGAATTGGATGATAAAGTCCGATTCCTGAATGCGAGCAGTGCATACCAGAATTTGTTAAGAACGTCTTCGGGGAAATCACTTTCGAAATTTTGATCTTTCACCAGTTTCGAGCTGAAGAAGCCAGGAATGGCCTCGAAGAACGCTTCTAGACTGTCATCGTCTCCAAGAACGCCTATTGTCCAGTCAAAGATGTGGAGGTCGATCTCTGATAACCGCTCCTCCACGGTTTCCTCCGCCGCCTTCTCCACACCGCCTAACATCCAACGGTGATAGCGACTCTTCAAGATCGAAATGCGCAGCCACTTGAAGGTATCGCCTCTAGGGGATTCGGAGTCGAGAACTTTAAAGGGTACATAATTCATCCCGGCGTACAAGAACCAGGCTGGTTGAGATAGCGGTGCATAATACGGGCTGTCGTGCCGAAAAATTGGCAACACTGTGATCAATCCGTACACGATTGAGAAAAGCCCGATCCACCACATCACGGAGCTGAACACCGCGCGGTCGATATTGAAGAGGAAAATAACCAGTCCCCCAAGGAAGAGGAACAGCGAGAGATGTAGCAGCGTCGGCAATCCTTCGACTGCCCATGGAATATGCATCTTGTCCACGCCGTTGGCAAAGAATGCACGCATTCGTGCTCGCTTCTCCGGACTGCAACGTGCAGGCTGAGTGAGACGGATAAATCGACGTGAGCATTGATTCAATGACGTTGCCAACAGAGCACAGCTAACGCTCATGACCAAGCTCAAGAACCAGAGCGAATTCACCCAGATGGCATATCTCGGAGGAGAGAACGGGGGTGGTTTGGGGACAGGGGAGGGGGTGGAAGAACGTGTTGCGTTCGGGTCGGCGAGAACCTCAAAGATGTTTCCAAGATAGAATGCAGAGGTATCCTGGCTATTTGGCCTCAGGTCCTGGACGGTCACAGCAAGGAGTGCAGCGACTGCAGCAGAGAATAGACCGGTCTATAGTGTTCCAATTAATGCACAAGCCAGCATGAATGGCAACACGAGGACTTACAAAAATGAGGATGCCATCAGCATCTTTCTGCCAGCGCTCGACCATCTTGTTGTCCTCTTCCTCTGCGGCTTTGGAGTATATGGAGAAGAACGGTCCAGAGCTGTCACCAAAGCACGACGGTTTCGATGGTTGATTCGGGGCCAACTGAGTCTGAGTCTGATCGCCATCTATTTGATATACGTCTGTGAGCTTGGAGGGGAGTAGTCAACGCTACAGGTAACACATACCTTCATTTTTCCCTCTCTCGAGATCCTCATGAGCAGTTTGAGACATTGAAGAGATATTGCGTACTTGGACCAACAAACAAGAGGTTTGCTGGTTATATAGCACATACCCACCAGACATATAGGTCCATGGATACTCATGTGTACCATTGTATTCTGATGTGGGTGTTTATCGTTAACGTCAGTTAAGATGCAAAAGGCGAACAAGAACGAACAAAAGCAATGCAGAGCGCGTCTCCATCACTTGGCGTAATTGTCACGCCGTGACCTTGATCGCCATGAGCAACAATCAATTGATTGAAGACGAACTGGTAATACCCGAGCTCGCCCCTGCACCCTTAGTCAATGAACATTTACCATACTGCTAGCTTGTGAGAGCTGACCGTATGAGCGAAAAGAGCAGTGAGACGCTCTGATGAGAGCGAGGAAACAAGGGAAAAACGTGCTCGGCGAGCGTGTAAATCTGTCACGTGGCGTAACTTGAACTCAACCTACAGCAAGGATTTGCCGTCCTAGATATCCCCTGCACCCGCGTTCACTAGGGTACAACGATACTGGTGAGGATTACCCAATGTAATTATGACTTTTAAGGCTGGGCTCGGCATCACCGCATCCCAGAACCCAAGACTAAGGGGCCGATCCTGTCCGGTTTATTAATCCGACCCCCTTGGCAATGGCAGCGTTTGCCCTCTCTTTCGATATCTGCGAAGGGAAAAGGCGGCGGATTATATTGAAATTCCAATCCTTGTACGTGTATCATCAGTCCCAGTGGATGGCTTTCGAACTCGTCGGTCCATTCAGAGCTATGCCATACGAGACTCACTTCAAGTCTCCGACACTACTTCACCCATGAAGACAGCCACTTCCAGGATGGCTCGCTACAGTTATTTGGCCTGTCGCCGCATTGCGAACGGTCAGCCATTAGTGTCAGACCGTAGACTGCCGGTTGAGTCAGACAGCGTAGCATTTTCCGAAGTGCCCGTGCCCTGACTTATTATTCCCTCGTTACCAGCAGAAGGACATTCCAGCGAACTTTTCTTTGGTCTCTTTGGAGATGTCCATCAATGATCAAGGTTTGCGCACAAAAAACGATCCACTGGGAGCCAGGGGTGATGACCGTGTAGCACGTCCGGGCATGGTCTGAGCGTTGAAGGACATAACGCGCACGGCTTTACTGTAAGTTATGATTTAAGGAGAAAACACAACAACCCACACTACCACAGACAAACGGCACAGTTATGCGGATGTTACAGCTCGTTATGAAGAAATACAATTAAGACCGCGCGGCAGTGCCCAGCCAGTCAGGTTAACATGTCAGCGTTCTTGGCAATCTGATGGCCCTCCTTGTCGGGAAAGTCATCAATGAAATACAGTAACTTAGTTGAGACGTCTGCCGGGACAAAAGGGGATGGTCATACGAATCGATGGCTCATCCTGGACTTGGGAAATTTTCATTCTCACACACTTCATATCTTCAAATTCGGGAAACAATGCAAAAGGACAAGACCAAATAGTGACAGGAAAGCTCCCAACAACTTTGACAGCGGATCGACTCGAGGAGATAATGCCATAATGGCAATAAGACGTGATTGGCCTCCACGTGTAGCTCGCTCCACTTTCAATAAGCGAAAACGATTGTGCCCCGAAAGGGTCGGTGCCACGGCGCGGCTGGGCCAAAATATTGGGTAGAGAGCGAAGCGAGTTCTAAATCCAAAAGCGAAACTATCCGGTTCCGAGGCCGATATCGCGGACTCGCAAGAATTTCTTCAGCAGCCAGATACGAATGCATTAGAAGAAAGATATCACCACATGCACGCACAGGTTACTAACTATTGTTGAGTATATCGCGGTAGTTGCAGATACAGAGATGGCCACTAAATCTTGACTACTCATGCGGAGTTCGGAGTACGACGGGGGCGTTGCGGGACGCCGCTGGCGCGCTTGCGGACTCCGATGACCGCCCAGTAACTGAGGCCCGGACGCAGTACCTGTCAATTCATTCTCAGCGT
The DNA here is from genome assembly GCA_015178965.1 of Russula ochroleuca. Lineage (NCBI taxonomy): Eukaryota > Fungi > Basidiomycota > Agaricomycetes > Russulales > Russulaceae > Russula > Russula ochroleuca. The sequence continues at coordinate 458,139 of WHVB01000023.1, forward strand.
CACTGGTGCTCAGCTGTACATACCAATCCCCGCCCAGATTTCTCTGCTGGCCAGTGCAGCGCTTCCCTCTCCTATCGGGATCATGTTATTGTGTTTCGTGCTTCTTGTCCGACCAGGCCAGCATCGCATCCAAGATGACTGGTTACAGCATACAATCACGTCCTGCATGCGGGTCCAGGTTTACTCATGAGTACCATTGTACTCTGGTATGGGTGCTTAATATGTCAGACTGGCAAGGCCAAAAAGACCTAAAAGACGGACAACAACGAACAAAAGTGACGGCAACGGCGGCGTCTCCACTTGCGTCTCCATGTCGATTGAACCCAATCCAGTAATTTATCGAGCCCTTCATACACATTTGCGTTACTTTTCCCGTATTTGTGGGGATCGGGAAATGGCTGATCATACGAGTGAGAAGAGTAGTGGGACCTCTCTGGACAGGTATGTGAGAAATGGAGGTGTGTTACTGTGAAAAAAATACACGTGGCACAGAGTTGCTAGCGGGGACTGCCGCACTGCACTGGCTCTGCCACTGAGGCAAGGCCCATTTTACAGCACATTTCATGCCGATACGCTGTGCCGCCTAGATGCACCCCACCCCCGCTCTCAGCCTCTCACTGAGCATGATGTTACTGTGAAGTCGATATCTTCCCTTTTCTACGGCATCCTATGGTTGTCAAGACGGCTACGGCATTACCATCTCCCAAACCGATTAACAGAGGTCCTATCCTGTGTTTAAATCCTCCCCTCCCTACATTTTAGTTGCAGGCTGGCAGGTAATGTCACCTTAATGGCAGCGTTGCCGTTTCAATGTCGGTGAAGGGCTAAGGCACTGTCTAAGGCGATGGCTTTCTCTGGTCAGTCGTCAGCATGGTTGGTAGTGCTGCGAAACTAATTTACCAGCAACCCGTCGGTATATCCGGCCTGGTACGTCGACATCATGCACGCTACAGGGCCCTGGAACGGAGAGTCAGCCCTGGCAAAGGCCAACGAGCAAGCTTACCAGGCTATTCTGCCCCCAAGTCGACGTGTTGTTTCTGCAGTCCGATCCATGAGTAAAGGTTTACCGTGAGTACCCGACTTGATACGTTGTCCTTGGAGAGACCTCAACATTTCCTGGCTTCACGGAACCATTAGAACCAGGACCTGCGGAGCCTACCAGCCTATTTTTTGATATTTCGCACCCTACTTCACCACAGTTAACCCACCCTGTTTTCAGAACAATCCATTCGTCGTGGCCGTTCACCTGCTTACATCGATGTCCCTATCTCGCCTCTCGTATATTGAATGTCTCTCCCATTTTCCCGATGGAAGGTTCAACCTCGCCCAGGAAGATGGTGTCGAGAAATCGTGAACGGAGCGGCGGAGGGCTCTCGAGCAGGCTGAGAATATGCTTGTACCTTACTACCAATCAGACCAGAAGCCCTCTTGGGCCGGAATCGACAAACCCTACTCCAACTGTGAAGTTGGGCAGCTGCAACGGGCGAGTAAAGCTATTTCTCGGTGATGATCAATTACCTCAACAGCCCTTAGTACCGTCTAGTTATGGATTCGATCCAGACCTCTGATGGGATATGTAATGCAATGCCGAAGAAGCTTCTTGCCATGTTGCTCTCTCCCTCGACATACAGTATCCATCTAAGTCGACCATTTTACCCAATTATGCGTTGCTTCAACATAGGTTTGTCTGTTGAGAGGATTCGGAACCTCCGATAGGTCTCTAATATCATTGCGGCGGAAGGTCGTTGGTGGTTGCGTAGCCTTTGATAGAGGGTAAGGTTAGGGTCTGAGCAACACGTCACGCCCAGTGAGAATTGCGTTGATGCCAGGTGATGTAATCCGACGTGACGACGCTATGCCAAATCTCATCGGATAGCGTCGGTTCAAGCCAACCAGTTGCACAAATCTCGTCGTTAGTCGTCGTCATCTGATGTCATCCGATTATTAGGAAATAATGGTTTCACGCCTGATCACGCCCGTTTGCATCAGAAAAAGCTGACATTCTTCGATGCTACACGATTACAATCTACAGTACACTTCTTTCCCTGCCCCCCTTGATCACCGGTTTCCTCCCGAAAGTTCGCAGCAAGAACTGCCAATTTACCAATGTAACCGCTGCATCCGCCACATTCCTTCGACCCTCGCACGCCCTGCAATTGTCAACAGTCTAACGGGACCGAATAGGCCCAATAAGCCTCCATCAAACGCCGCGGTGACGAGCAACATAAGACCAATATTACGACGAGACTCGCATGCCATCCTGCGCACGGTCACGGCGCCAAACATGGCCGCCGCCAGCATGTAAGAGAGCAAAGCGGGCGGGAGAACGTGTAGTGCAGTCTGCCTCCGTCACGCAATGCGAGCACAAGTCTGGACAGCACGCCTGCCGTAACTGTGGTTTCAAGGTCCCAAGAGATTAGACCCAAGGATGATGGTGATGAAAGAGGGAGAGAGGAGAGTTTGGATTGCGAAGCGGGGGGAGAAAGGAACGCACCAGACAAGCATCGTGCGCGCGTCTAAGGATGCTGGACATGCTAGGAGCTGCACTGGAGCGGCTGCGCTTCCATTGCCGTTGCTGCTAGCTGCTGCTGGGTGGTGGTCATGACTCATTAGGTCGGAGCTGCTGTAGCTGCTGCAGCAACAGCGCGGAGTGGATCGTAGATTGCGGTGCGTCGAGTGGGATGCAGAGCGTCATGAAGAGGTTAGGAGGGCGTGCGAAGGTGAGGGTGCACAACATGTAGAGGATGTAGAACACGAGGAAAGCGGAGATTGATGTGCAGAGCGGGGTCGGGGCGGGCATTGTCGGTTGTGGCGGATTACAGAACATGGGGAGGAGGCGGAAGGAGAAGGGGACGAGGAAGGCAAATAGCGTGGGCAGCCATGGCTCCAGCGAGGCTGAGAACAACGACATACAGGGCATCACGATCCAAAGGAGGGACCAGGGCATTAGATGACAAGTAATACGAGGCAGACAAGCTCCCCCACGCATACATACGGTCGGCCCAAACAAGAATATAAGTAACTATGTAGCAATATGAGAAATTGTTGACACACCTTGACATTGAAGTCCACAATTTCTATGAGACAGTCCCTGGCATTTGAGATTGTGCGTGAAGGGCTGCATCTTGCAGACACGGCTACGATTGACATCACTTGGCATAGTTCGAGAATGGCAAACGAAGGTCAAGTGAAGGTTACCTGGATGTCTAGGGGATATGGTTGTATGATCATTGCAATGTTAAACAAGCGACAGATATCAGGCTATATGCGTACTGTTCAAAGGGCTAAGTCCACATGCTCATCTAGGACTGGTATCTGAGCTAATATTGCATGAGTGTTACTGTGAAAAAAAAACTTCCGCACCTTTATACTGTAGTCCATCGCGTCCACCTTGGTCCTTGACTGGAACACAAGTCACTTCAACTGCCCATTCTGGACTCACACGGTACGAGCAGGGGAAGGAGTGGACTGCCAAGCTGCTGTCAACGCCACTATCGCCAGATATTGAAGGAAAGGTGACCTAGGCCAGTTCGGCCCTGCATAGGTGGGTGACCAGTTGCAGGACGACATTGAGGGCAAGATTTGCAGGAATCAGAACGAATGCATAGTTGGAGGGAAAGATAGTGGAAAGACACTTTCTTGGAACATTCCCACGGCCAACTTTGGTCGTCGAATTTTCTTTTACTGTGTCGCGTCTTCCTCCTAACTACTGTAGTGTTGGATGTCGCAGGTTGATTAAAATCATGTGACATTATGTAGGTCCATTGTAGGAATACAGTACAGGAAAATCGAGCCGACTGATCAGCGTTCAATCAATAGACATCAGTTTTTTACGACCCAGTCAGTTCACATCGAATTAGGCCATCTGACGTCAACAGATTCCTCGTTGGGCGTCACGTGCCGATACCTCCCGTGATCGGTTGAGTTTTGCATCGAAATTTGCACTCCTATCTTACAAAAACCTTTGTAACTTAGAGCCGTTGTGCGTAATCAAACTCATTCAACTTCTCATGCTGTTACAGTAAACCACCGTACTCGGACTCACATTCCATATAACACGCTGTCACCTCACAATCATCCGGCAGCCTGATGAGACGTTCGTCCATGGAGTCCATGGGTGCTCTCCCTCGGGTCGACATTCGAGCTCCATTGATAGCTGCGACGCTCGGAAATCCACTCCAATTCCGACTTGCAGACACGCCGTCGCCCTGCACGGCCATTGAGCGCTTATTTGGTGCCTCCTCTTCCAGTTTTCCGCCTTCGCCGCAATCAGGTCTCGCCTTTCTGAAATTAAACACCTCAGGCTCTCCTTAGCAAGTGCTACTGATTAATACAAGCTGTGCGTCATGCGCTTACCCCCCAATGCCGGTGGTAGGCCCCAGGATGACTCTTCTCATATACCATCAACCCGGGACCGTTTCTACTAGGTCCGTGCTCGAAGAGCAGATTGCGAATGCTATTAGTATGGCGGCCGAGGACAGAAGCATGGTACTCTCAGTACCTTCAGCAGATGCTTGTACCACTCTCCCTTTGCTAGAGCTCCGTCTGCGGGACTCCTTGCTTTGCTCTGCACGCTGGCGAGTGTCCGTGATATGCGCGGGAGGAAGAGAGCCATCGGATCAAGCGAGGGTTTGTGTTGAGTTTCGAACTTGGGCCCCAGTAGCGAGTTTATTTGGGAGGAGAGAACGGGATGAGGTTCCGTTGCCAGACAATACTGTTCTGCTGATGAATTATGAAGTTTATATTTGTAGAGATACTGCTTAGCTACTATAACAGAAGGTGAACATTAGAGAGAGAATAAAACAAGTACAGTAGGTCATAATGCCTGAACAGGAGCAGTGCGATAATAAAATAGCATACAAACACACCGGTCATCCACCCGCTCATTGTCATGGCACCCAAACACGTCCTCGTGCCGCACCGCGCTCACAACTTCGTCGTCAATGTGTAACCAACCTTCCCCAGTATCGTGGTCTCCGTTCTGGTGAAGCACGTCTACCGTATAGTGTCCGCTCCCTGCAGAAGAGCCGTGGTGGTAAAACACCCCATACAGCTTGTAGTGTGCCGGCTCTGCAGATTTTCCAGCAACAGATGTCATGATATCTAGACCGACAGAGCCGCGAGGGATTCTTAGCCTTGACTACCATGAAGGGAAGGAATAAGAAAATCGTACCTAGTGGGATTTCGAGCTCAGGAGCGAACTGAACAGGTTTGCTGAACTTCCTTATGCCATCCGCCGCCACATCGTACAGGAAGCGCTCAAGATGGAGGACGAGAACGGGTGGAAGCGCTTCGAGGAGCACCTGTTGGCTCGCCTTGCTCGAGCTGGATTGGCCAACTTGCACAGGTTGGGGCCGCGAGACGTGTGCAAGTGCGTCTTGAATGGTGTGTACCGAATCGGGCTGCGCGAACGGTTTGGAAATTAGGCACCATGACAAATATTCGGGTGGAAGAGGAGGAAACGGATGAGAAACGGACCTGGATATTGAGTTGGAGTGATCGCCAGGCTTCGGTAGTGACAATGTCGAGCTTGCTTGGCGCGCGTACTGTCGAACGGGACCTTCCACCGAATATATGCGAGATGGGTGACTGGGCTGAACTCGACTATTCGTTCACGGATACGTCAGCAACGTCAAGCGCAGCACAGAGAGAGAAAAGGCGTACAGTGTAGTCTCGCCTTCCCAACCCAGTCTGGCCCTCGGCTGATTGAGCCTCCCCTTCGCGCTCCTCTACACTCGGGGCAGAGGCCGGCTGGTGAGTACTGTGAGTGCTGGTATAACTGTGCAGCTCGACCAACTCTTCATCAAGCGCATCCAGATAGAGGCCGAAAAACTCTTCCGCATCCTGGTACTTGCCGTCCTTTACACAATAGGCCAGCACAGGTCAATAACAGAAGGGCGCGTTCTGGGCACAAAAAACATACCAGCAAACTTTTGAGCTGCCTATTCTCCTTCATCGCGTCATACACGTACGTTGGTACAGCATTGCGCTCTTTCTTTACTTTTTCATCTTCCCTTGGCTTTCTACCTGCGGCCCGTTGCGTCGGAGGCGGCTCCTTCACCTTAAACTCGAATTCCTCAAAGAATCTCACAGTCGCATCCATCAGTGGTGTCGCGCCGCCACCAGTCTCCGGGCCCCCTACTCCGCGCTGCCACTTCAGGTCACTTAGTTCCCTGAACAGGTCCCAGAACGGAGGTGAATGTACAAGTAGTTGCAATACTGCCTTCACAGGACACATACTCCCTGTATTCAGTCCACGAGCACGTAGGCGCGGCACTGTGACATTGCCCGTTGGATGGGAGGGTGTCGTGCTGCTGAGGAGAAGGATCTCTGCGTTGGGCAAGGGTGGGATACGGGACAGAGGGTAGGCCGGGATGGAGAAGCCGACGACGGACGAAGCAAGCGAGGGATTAGAGGTGGAGGCGGCACCTGTGTCGTAAGATGCCAATGACTTGTTCTGAACAGGTGGTGTGGATGCTTGCAATGGCACCAGTGTAGGTGTAGGTGAAGACGTGGACACAGTTGACAGAATGTCTTGTTCTGAGAATTGTGGGACTATATCCTGCTGCGTAGTTCCTTCCAGAGGATGAGACAACATGGTAGCAGGGGTAATGTCTTCCAGCATGATAGTGGCCACACCACCTATTGCGGATGTATCTGTTGGACGTGGGCTGGAATGAACTGGGTTAGTTTGTGGCGTGGTTCCAGGGGCGTGAGAGGTCCCTCCGATTTTGCTCGTTGTCGTTGGGCAAGGCGGCGAAGGGGGTAGCAAGCTGATATTAACTTGCTCGGTGTGTTGTAGAATCGTGCTACCGCTATAAGGGGGCTGGTATGGCGAGGCATCATTAGAATCACCAGCTCCGGTGGGAATAGAAGCAGCATGGGAATTGGCAATATGAGGATGCCAGTGAGAGGTGCAGTCTGGGCGATGACTGGCGATGTTACAAGGTGGGTACAGCCTGAGGAATGGATGGACCGGAATGGAGTCGGAATCGTTAGCGGAACCAGAGAACGCAGTTGGGGCAGCATCGGCGCCATAATGTAAGGCGATGTAAAGGTGGTGAATCGAATGGAGTATCTTGACAGTGGTGTCAAACCCTCCGAAATGGTTCCCTGCTTCTAGAACCAATTCGTTGCTGGCTTCTTGGACCAGTTCGTTGCTTGCTTCTTGGACCAGTTCGTTCCAGAGTGAACAGAAGCTATGCTGTAGGCCAGGGAGAGTATGGTGTATGTCAAGTTTGGGAAGTGTCTTCACAAACCACAATGTGTGGGAAGGAATGGCTCGGCGAGTGACTTGGATCAAGGTGGCAAGTAACACGTTATCTCCCGCATGAGCGACGTTGTTCCAAAGGTCCTGAGCCACTAATCCACTGACATCTGTAGCCAACTTAATCCAATGGCCATCACGTTCTTGCATACTCAGGCTGGCAAGACCCTTGGCGACTCTGAGCCATGCATAATCAGCAACTGTATCATTTTTGTGAGTGCGCCATTGTGCCATAGCCTGTAGCTTCTCGATTGATACCAGTGTTTGATCAATAGAGCCGAAACCAAAGGCCTCAGATGGAAAAGGACAGGAAACCACGCTCATGACATCCCGACAGATGATCAATCGACGCTTCTTGACCGAATCAATGACCGAATTGGATAATAAAGTGCGATTCCTGAATGCGAGCAATGCATACCAGAATTTGTTAAGGATGTCTTCGGGGAAATTACTTTGGAAATTTTGATGTTTCACCAGGTTCGAGCCGAAAAAGCCAGGAATCGCCTCGAAGAACGCTTCCAGACTGTCATCGTCTCCAAGAACATCTATTGTCCAGTCAAAGATGCGGAGGTCGATCTCTGATGACCTCTTCGACACCGTTTCCTCCGCCGCCTTTTCCACACCTCCCAACATCCAGCCGTGATAACGATCCTTCAAGCGTGATATGTGTAGCCACTTGAACTCATCTGCGGAGTCATCGCCCCTAGGGGATTTGGAGTGGAGAACTTTAAAGGGCACATAATTCATCCCGGCGTACAAGAACCAGGCTGGTCGAGATAGCGGTGCATAATACGGGCTGTCATGTCGAAAAATTGGCAACACTGTGATCAATCCGTACACGATTGAGAAAAGCCCGATCCACCACATTACAGAGCTGAACACCGCGTGGTCGACATTGAAGAGGAAAATAACCAGTCCGCCGAGGAAGAGGAACAGCGAGAGATGTAGCAACGTCGGCAACCCTTCGACTGCCCATGGAATATGCATCTTGTCCACGCCGTTAGCAAAGAATGCACGCATTCGCGCTCGCTTCTCCGGACTGCAACGTGCAGGCTGAGTGAGACGGATAAATCGACGTGAGCATTGATTCAATGACGTTGCCAACAGAGCACAGCTAACGCTCATGACCAAGCTCAAGAACCAGAGCGAATTCACCCAGATGGCATATCTCGGAGGAGAGAACGGGGGTGGTGTGGGGCCAGGGGAGGGGACGGAGGCACGTGTTGCGTTCGGGTCGGCGAGAACCTCAAAGATGTTTCCAAGATAGAATGCAGAGGTATCCTGGCTGTTTGGCTTCAGGTCCTGGACGGTCACAGTAAGGAGTGCGGCGACTGAGGCAGAGAATAGACCGGTCTATAGCGTCCTGATTTATGCACAACGCAGCATAGATACTAACACGAGGACTTACAAAAATGAGGATGCCATCAGCATCTTTCTGCCAGCGCTCGACCGTTTTGTTGTCCTCTTCCTCTGCGGCTTTGGAGTATATGGAGAAGAACGGTCCAGAGCTGTCACCAAAGCAGGATTCTCCGTGCGATGGCTGCGATTGTTGATTCCTGGCGGACTGAGTCCGAGTCTGATCATCATCTATTTGGTATACGTCTGTGAACTTGGAGAGGAGAGGTCAAAGCTACATGTAACACATACGTTCGTTTTTCCCTCTCTCGAGGTCCTCATGAGCAGTTTGAGACATTGAAGAGATATTGCGTACTTGGACCAACAAACAAGTCTGCTGGTTATATACCACACGTACCCACCAGACATGTCACATATGGGTCTATGGTTACTCATGTGTATCATTGTATCCTGATGTGGATGTTTAACGTTAACGTCAGTCAAGACGCAAAAGGCGAACAAGAACAAACAAAAGCAACGCAGACCACGTCTCCCAAGACGTCTCCATCATCGCTTTTGGCCTTTTTGTCGCGCCGTTACCTTGATCGCCAGGAGCAACAATCAATTGATTGAACACAAATTGGCAATCCCCGAGCTCGCCGCCGCACGTTTAGTCAATAAACATTTGGGCCTACTGCTCTATAGGTTTGTGAGAGCTGACCGTATGAGCGAGAAGAGCAGGGAGATGCTCTTGATGAGAACTGAGTACTGAGCGCTGGGCGGGGAAAACAATGGTATAACGTTTCGCCGGTATAACGTTCCGCCGGGCCAGCGTGTAAATCTATCACGTGGCATAATTTGAACCTATGCTCCACCGCACCCGGTTACCACCTCGTTCACTAGCTACGACGACTTTTAAGAACGGGCTCCGCATCACCACATCCCCAAGACTAAGGATGACTTTCGAACTCGTCAGACTATTCAGAGCCACACTATGCAAGGTCTCACTCCGAGTCTCCAACACAACCTCGCCCAGGAAGACCGCCCCGCTCCAGGATGGCCCGCGACAGTGAGATTCGGCCTCTTGCCGCATGGCAAACGGTCTGCCATTAGTGCATTAGTATCGGCCCGTAGGCTATGTGTTGGGTCAGACAGTGTACTGTAGTATCTTCCGAAGTGCCCTGACACTTATTATTCCTCGCGCACAAAAAACGATCCACTAGGAGCCAGGGGTGATGGCCGTGTAGCAGTGTAGCACGTCCAGGCAGTGGTTTGAGCGTTAAAGGACATAAACGCGCGCGGCTTTAAGTTGTGATGTAAGGAGATGGCTCAACAACCCACACTGCCATAAACAAACGGCAGGCTATGCGGATGTTGCACCTTGTTACAGCGATTTCCACTCCCATAGGCGTGTTTTGAGCTGGACATAGCAACGGGCTGACATTGAATGTCACTCCGGCAGCACATGCCGAATTTTTTTCGCTTGTAGTAACTACGGTAGAAAAGTAAATTATATAATCATTACATGAATTTCAACGCAGTCATTTCGACGCTGAGTCGAGCTTGCAGGTCAAATGCCTCTCCCGGAAAATGAGATATGCAGAAGAAAAAAAGACAATACATTGACTGAGGGAACAGGAAGTTGCCATTGCGGACCCCAGTCGCTCGTGCTAGGGGTGAGTGTGGGGTTGGCGGCGTGAAAAAAGACGAAAATCCAGGAGCGAGGGAGTGGCGACGTGAGAAACAGTTGAAACCCCCTCCGTCTCGCTCTTGGGGCGAGGGAAGGGTTGATGGTTGGCAGAGAGCGGCAAGAAAAAAAAAGGGGGTAACCCCATCTGCCTCGCGTTTGGGGTGAGGGAGGGGGGCAGTGGGCGGAGAAGTCTAGGGTGAGTGAGCACTGGCAGGGAGCTCATCGCAACACTTTCTCCGCCTTACCCTCATCTTTTTCTGCAGATTTGAGTGCTTTGCCATCTTGTGCGACGGGTTTCTCAGCAACCATCAATTCTTTTGCGATAGACCGTTCGACCTTCTTTTCTTCGCATGGAGTCAAGACATGCAGGGCATTCGATGAACCATTGGGGGGAGGGATGGTGGTCTGCGGGCTGTTGCGGCAGGGGACAAGTACGCGATATTAGCGATACTACTGCGATACTGTAACTATTATATAACACCATATTTTTCAAGATAACTAATATCTCGAGAATTTCACAACTACTTAACTATGAACTCCGCTGTCAAACCTTGTGCCGCTCATGTGTATACTACTAGCCTATGAGAGTGGAACTCGCTGTAAGAAGTACAATTAAGACCGCGCGGCAGTGCCCAGCCTGTCAGGGTAACATATCGGCATTCTTGGCAATCTGATGGCCTCCTTGCCGAAAAATGTCATCAATGAAATACAGCAACTTAGCGGAGACGTCTGCCAGGTCAAAATGGGACGGTCAATACGAATCGATGGCTCATCCCGGGCTTCGGAAACAATGCAAAAGGACAAGACCAAATAGTGACAGGAAAGCGGATCGACTCGAGGAGATAATGCCATAACTTGGTTGGACTCTACGTGTACTGTAGCTCGCTCCACTTTCAATAAGCAAACCCGATTGTGCCCCGAAAGAGTCGGTGCCACGGGCGTGGCCGGGCCAAAATATTGGGTAGGGATGAGGGCGAACCGAGTTCCAAATCCAAAAGCAGGACTATCCGGGTCCGAGGCCGAAATTGCGGACTCGCGAGAATTTCTTCAGCAGCCAGATAAGAATGTATTGGAGGAAAGACATCGCCACAGGCACGCCCAACTATTGTTGAGCATAGCACGGTCGTTCCGGATGCAGAGATGGCCGCTAAATCTTGGCGACAGTTTGGCGACTTGTGCGGAGTTCGGAGTGCGAGGAGTCGAGGACGCGGGGGTGCGCCGCTTGCGCGCTTGCGGACTCCGATGACCGCCCAGTAACTGAGGCCCGGACGCAGTACCCATTCAATCTCAGCGTCACCCACAAACCGGGGGAAAGTAACGCAAATGTGCCACGGAGGGCCCGAGGAATTACTGGATTGGGTTCAATCGACATGAAGACGCCGCCGTTTGCCGTTGCCGTCACTATTGTTTGTTGTTGTTCGTCTTTTACGTAGGTCTTTTTCGTCTTGCCAGGCCCTTGGCCGGCAGAGTAACTTATAATGGTACACTGCACATGAGTAAACCTGGACCGGCATGCAGGACATGATTGTATGCTAGGCATCCCAAGAGGCATCCTCGCCTGGCCGGACAAGAAGCACGAAACACAATAACATGTTCCCGATAGGAGGGGGAAGCGCCGCACTGGCCAGCAGAGAAATCTGGGCGGGATAAGTATGTACAGCGCGGATCGTACGAGTGAGAAGAGTACTGTAGCGGGACCTCTGTGTGTCACTGTAAAAAAATTACACTTAACGGAGAATTGCCGGCGGGAACTCCCGCACTGCCAGTGGCAAGGCACATACAGCACATTTCATGACCATATGCTGTGCTGCCAGATGCACCCAACCCCTGCTCTCAGCATCTCATTGAGCATGACGATGTTGTGGAGCGATATTTTTTAATCTGCTCGATATCTTCCCTTTTCTACGGCATCCTGTGGTTGTCAAGACGGCTGCAGCATTACCATCACCCCAACCGAAAAACAAGGAGCCCATCGTGTTTTAATCCTCCCCTCGATACGTCCCCTTGGAGAGATCTCTCTGCTCGTGCAGTGCCAAGCCCAGAGGCGTAGTGCTCTTAGTGCCTCCGGAACATGACCGTGGCATTCTCCTTGTACCGTACTCCGTCTGCGGGACCTCTTTCGCTCTGCTTAGCGCTGCTCTGCGCGTCGGCGTATATCCGTGAGATTCGTGAGAGGAAGAAGAGAGGCCATCGGATCAAGCAAGGGGTTTGCGTTGCATCTCGTACTTACTGGGCCATATTAGCAAGTTTGCTTTGGGAAGACAGATGGGATCCCGTTGCCAGATGCTGCTCTGCTGATGACTTCAATTATGTGCCTGGAGTGAAGTTTATAATTGAGATACTACAACGGAAGGCTTAGTTACTATTACAAAGGGAGAATATTTTCGAGAGAGTAGAACAAGTAGGTCATCATGTCTGAATAGGAGCAATGCGACAATAATATAGCATGTAAACACTCCGGTCGTCCAACCGCTCATCGTCATGGCCCCCAAACACGTCCTCGTGCCGCACTGCGCTCACAGCCTCGTCGTCAACGTATAGCCAAGCTTCTCCACTACCGCTGTCACTGTTCTGGTGAAGAACATCAACCGCATAGCCCCCATTGCCCGCAGACCGGCTGTGATGGTAGAGTACCCCATAAAGCTTGTAGCGCACTGGCTCCACGGATTTCTCTGGAGCGGGTGCCGTGGTTTCTGGAACGATCAAGCCACGAGGGATCGTTAGCCTTGGCTAGCACGGGGGAAAGGAATGAAAAAATCATACCGAGTGGGATTTCCAGCTCAGGGGCAAACTGGATAGGCTTGCTGATCTTAACTATGCCATCCGCAGTTGCCTCGTTCGGGAAGCGCTCAAGATGGAGGACAAGAACGGGTGGAAGCGCCTCGATTTGCACCTGTTGGCTCGCCTCGCTCGAGCTGGATTGGCTGACCTGCGCGGGTTGAGGCTGCGAGATATGTGCGAGTGCGTCTTGAATGGTGTGTACCGAATCGGGCTGCGCGAAGGGTTTGGAGGTTAGTCACCAGTACGCATTTTATGGTTGAAGGGGGAGAAACGGACCTGGACGCTGAGTTGGAGTAATCGCCAGTCTTCGACAGTGACAGCGTCGGGCTGGCTTGGCACCCGCACGGTCGAAAGGGACCTTCCACCGAATATGCGCGAGATGGGCGACTCGACTGAACTTGCCTATTCGCATCCAAGCATACGTCAGCGAGATTGGCTAACTGCAGAGAGAAAGAATAGTTGGCGCACCGTATAGTCGCGCCTTCCCTCCTCGGTCTGGCTCTCGGCCGATCGAGCCTCTTCATCGAGTTCCTCTACACTTGGAGCAGAGGCAGGCTTGTGTATGCCAATATAAGTGTATAGTTCCATCAACTCTTCATCGAGCGCGGCCAGGTAGAGGCCGAAAAACTCTTCCGCATTCTGGCACTTGCCGTCCTTTACCCAATAGGCCACAGGTAAGTCACAGAGGGGCACATTCTGATACAAGAACTTACCAGCAAAGTTTTGAGCTGTCTCTTCTCCTTCATCGCATCATACATGTATGTTGGTACGGCATTGTGCTCTTTCTTTACTTCTTCATCCCTCGGCTTTCTACCTGAGGCCCGTTGCGTCGGAGGCGGCTCCTTCTCTTTAAACGCGAATTCTTCAGAGAATCTCATCATAGCGTCCACCAGTGGAGTCGCGCTACCACCAGTCTCTGGACTCGCTCCACGCCGCCCCTTCAGATCATCCAGTTCCCTGAACAGGTCCCGGAAAGGAGGGGAATGCACAAGTAGTTGCAGGACTGCCTTCACAGAGCACATACTCCCTGTATTCAGTACACGCGAACGTAGGCGCGGCACTGTGGCATTACCTGTTGGATGGGAGGGTGCCGTGCCGTTGAGGAGAAGGATCTCTGGATTGGGCAAGGGTGGGTCACGTGACGGGGGAAGAGAGGTGGGGATGGAGAAGCCGACGACGGAAGAAGCAGGGAGCAAGGAATTCGAAGCGGGGGCGGCACCTACATCGCAAGTTACCAATAACTTGTTTATAACAGGTGGTGTGGATCCTGGCGCTGGTGCCAGTGTCGGTGTAAGTGTAGACGTGGACGCGGTAGAGGTCCTAGAGGAAACTTCACTAATGTCTTGTTCTGCGCAAGGGGCGGCTATATCCCGCTGCGTAGTTCCTTCCGGAGGTTGAGGCAACGTAGCCGGGGGGATGTCTTCCAGCGTAGCGGTTACAGCACCTGGTGGTGACGCATTCGTCGGATGTGGACTAGTGTGAACTGGTAGGACAGGTGAAGTGGCTGCAGGGGCTCGATAGGTGCCACCGATTTCGCCAGGTGTCGTCAGATCAGATAACAAAGGGAGTTTTGGGATGATGCTTGTTTGTCGTGAAACGGTGCTACCGGTAGAGGTAGAGTGGCGAGGCGAGGCATCGGGTGAATGATCAGGTGGGGTGAGAAGAGCATCGGCATGGGAATCGGGAATAGAATCAAGTGGGGTAGAGTCTGGGTGATGACTGGCGAGGTTGCACGATGGATATGACGATGGGGGGTGGAGAACTGCCCTTAAATCCCAAGTGGAAGCGGAGAACGCAGTCGGGGCAGCATCGGTTCCTTGATGTAGGGCGAGGTAGGAATGGCGACTCCAATTTAGAATAAACGCAGGAGTGCTGTCTCTTCCTCGGATTCTTGTTTCTAGGACAACTTCATTCCATAGCTTACAGAATTCATGCTGCACTCCCGGATGAATATTGCGAAAATCATGTTCTGGTAATAATAAGAGTTGGAGCGCATGTATTGGCGAATAACTTGGGTCAAGATGGCAAGTATCACAGTATCACCGCCATAGGCAATATGGTCCCGAAGGTCTTGCTCCGGTAGGCCAGACAGCATGGCAGCAACCCCAACCCAACGGTCATCGCGTTCCCGAACATCCGTAAGGACCCTGGCAACTAGGGTTTGCGCATCCTCAGCGGTATTAGATCGATCTTTAACACACCAACGTGCCAGATACTGCCCCAACTCAATGGCTAGTCGTAGTTGATCCCATCGTCCGTATATAATCTGGGTAAGGATCGTCCGAGGGGGACAGTGTATCGCCTCCGCTACATTCATTGAGATGTCAAGTCGACGAATTTTGACCGGATAAATGACCGACTTGGATGACAGTGCACGGTCCAAGAATCCCTCCCACGCATTGCAAATCCTTCTATTGAGGTCCCAGGAGGTATTTCCTTCCCAAACACGGGACACCTTTGAGTCGAAGAAGCCCGGGATGGCCTCGAGAAACTTTTCCAGCGAGTCATCATCGCCCAGAGCACTGATTGTCCAGTCTAAGATCCGGAAGTCGATCTCCTCTGACTGTTCCTCTGCCATTTCCTCCGCTTTCATCTCCACACCCTTTGACATCCAATCACGATAACGGTTCCTTAAGGTAATCCGGCGCGACCAGGGCGGACCGTTACCCATACCACGATTGGTGATGGAGGCGTAAACCCTGTAGAATAGATATGGTATGCTGGCGTACAGAAACCAGGCTGGCACAGAAAGCGGTGCATAGTATGGGCTATCCGGCCGAATTAATGGCAGCAGTGTGATCAATCCATAGACCGCTGAAAAAAATCCAATCCACCAAACCACACAGGTGAAGACTTCCCGGTCAACGTTGAACAGAAAAATGACCAGTCCTCCGAAGAACAAGAACAAGGAGAGATGTAGCAGCGTCGGTAACCCCTCAACTGCCCATGGAATATGCATCTTGTCCACGCCGTTGGCAAAGAATGCACGCATTCGCGCTCGCTTCTCTGGAGGACACCGTGCAGGCCGAGACAGACGGATATATCGACGTGCCCATTGATGTAACGATGTTGCCAACAGGGCACAGCTAAGGCTCATAGCCAGGCTCAAGAACCAGAGCGAGTTCACCCAGACGACATATCTTGGGGGAGAGAAGGGCGGCGGCTTAGAGACAGGGGGAGGAATAGAAGCACGTGTTGCGTTCGGGTCGGCGAGAACCCCATAGATGTTCCCAAGATAGAATGCGGAGGTATCCTGACTGTTTGGCCTCAGGTCTTGGACAGTCACACCAAGGAGTGTGGCGACGGCAGCGGAGAACAGACCGGTCTATAGTGTTTCAGTTCATACACAAATCAACATGAACGGCAACACGAGGACTCACAAAAATGAGGATGCCATCGGCGTCTTTTTGCCAGCGCTCGACCATCTTGTCGTCCTCTTCCTCTGCGGCTTTGGAGTATATGGAGAAGAGTGGTCCAGAGCTTTCGCAAAGGCTGGATCCTCCTTGCGATACCTGATTCGGTCCTGACCGAGTCGGGCCGCCATCTATTTAGACATGTTTGTGAATTGGAGAGGCAAAGCAACAAGTAACACACACCTGTGTTGTTCCCCCCCTCAAGGTCCTCGTGAGCAGTTCGAGACATTGAAAAGATGTTGCGTGATATGAACTTGGACCACGAACAAGAGGTTTACTGGTTATATAGCACACGTATCCACCCTGGACTTGTGGGTCCATTGTTACTCATGTGTACCATTGTATTCTGATATGGGTGTTTTACGTTTACTGTAACGTCAGTCAACACAAAACGCGAACAAGAACGAACAAATGCAGCCTCCATCACTCGGCATATATCACGCCATGAGCAACAATTGATTGATTGATCACAACAGGAACCTCTGAGCTCGCCGCCGCACGCTTAGCCAATACCACTTGCCCTGCTCTTCCACGAGCTTGTGAGGGTTGACCATATGGGCAAGAAGAACAGTGAGATGCTCCTGATGAGAGCTGAGCGCTGAGGGGGCGGGACTCGGGAGGTGTCTGAAATAAAAAGTCCCCGGAGGTCCGACTCGGAGCGTGTAAATCCAAGTGTAAATCAATGACGTGGCAATTGTAACTTGTGACCTGTCCGCCCGCGTCCACATATATTCTACCCTCCTCGTTACCACTCAGACCGGAAGCCTTCATGGGCTGGAACTGACAAATTTTACCTTGACTTTGAAGATGGGCAACCGCAAAGGGTGAGCGTAGTCATTTTCTGGCGATGGCCAATTAACAGCCCTTAGTACCGTCTGGTTATATACGCGACCCGGATCTCTGATGGGAAATATGTGATGCTGAAGAAGCTTCTTGAGGACGAAGGCCCTCATGAACTCCAGCTAAACAGGCTGTTCTCCTCTGAACCTCTTGCCTCAAATCCTCGAAACCATTGTGCACCTTTGCTCGATGTCATTCAGCTACCCAATGACCCCCCGATTATGGTGCACTCCCAATTACGCACATATTACAACCCGCCATTTCACACATACGGAGAGTTTGTCACTTTCTTTCAACAGATATGCGATGTACGTTGCTCGCTCTCTCCATAAATTTTGGTTGCTTTGCTGAATTGCTTAGGGGGTTCAATTCATGCACGAGAATCACGTCGCTCATCGGTATCTGCTTCTTTCTACGATCCTATCCAAGTTTGTCATTTCGTTTCTCAGGGATTGCACAGCAGAAAACATCATGCTTGACCCGTCAAGAATGTATCCGAAGTCATTCCATCCCATGGTAATCGGGCGTACTAGGGATTTTCGAGGAAAGGTGAAGGGACGTACACGAACTTGGTGTTCCCCACGGTACTTTCTCATTGACCTTGGGCTTTCTCGTCAATACGATCCGGCAAATGGACCTCCTCTAGAGGAACCCCTCCGCGGTGGCGATAAGTCCGCGCCAGAACACCGAAACATGGAGACGCCTTGTAATCCATTCCCGACAGACGTATACTACCTTGGTAACTTAGTCCGGGAGGACTATATCCAGGTCCGCACCTTTATTCATTCTCAACCGAGGCCGTTCTGAGGCGTACGCATCAGAAGTACCATGGTTTCGAATTCATGAAACCACTCGTCGCGGATATGGTCCAAGAAGATCCCATGAAGCGCCCTACTATGGACGAGGTTGTAAATCGTTTCACCGAGATAAAGAACAAACTTAGTACGTGGAAGCTCCGCTCCAGGATGGCTCGCAACAGTGAGATCTGGCCTGTCACCGCGTGGCGAACGGTTAGCCATTGGTATCGGACCGCAGGCTATGTTGTTACCCGCAAATCAGCTCTCCCAGAACCCAAATGACTACTCTAATTTTCCTGTACATCGTATTGCGTTGTTCTCCCATCATCGTATTTCACTTACCTGTATAGAACCTCATACATGCTGTCTTAATCGTTATCTAGGTGTTCGTCTCGGCTCTTGCTCGTGGTGTTGCTTTTTGTTTTTGTTTAGGGCAAGAATGTAACACATATTGGTATATACCCATGATAATCAATCCAACTTGCTCGGAGGACATGAAATGATTGATCCCACTGCAATTGAGTCAGGTAGTGTATTCCGAAGTGCCCTGACTCTTATTGTTCCCTGGTTACCCGCAGTAGGACCAGTGAGCTTTCGCTTGGTCTCTTTGGAACTGCCCATCAATGACCAAGGTTGCACACAGAGAATGATTCGCGGGAGTCAGGAGAGACGACCCTGTAACACGTTTGAAGCGGGGACGGCATTAAAAGAGGGACAATAACGTGCACAGCCTGAAGCTGAAGTTGTGAACACACGCGAACGGCACAGCTATGCGGATGATACAGCTCGTGATAAAAGAATACAATTACTGTAAGACCGCGCGGCAATGCCCAGCCAGTCAGGTTAACATGTCAACGTTGTCAACATTCTGGGTAATCTGATGGCCGTCATCCTTGCCGGAAGACGATCATCAATGAAATACAGTGGACATCCTGAGACGTCTGCCAGGGCGAGGGGGATGGTCATATGAATCGATGGCGCATCCTGTGCCGAAAAACAATTCATTGCCATACACTTCATATCTGCAAAATCCAAGGAGATGATGCCACGACGACAATAAGACGTGATTGGACTACGTGTAGGTCGCTCCACGGCCAATAAGCGATTGTGCTCCGAAAGGATCGATGGCACGAGCGCGGCAAAATATTGTGCCGGACGAGAGCGAAGCGAGATCCAAAAGCAGGATTATCTGGGTCCGGGGCCGATATTACGCACTCGCAAGAATCTGCCAGATGCGAAAGTACTAGGGGAAAAGAGACGTCGCCACGGACACGCTCACGTCACCAACCAGCCGTTGAGTACAACACCATAGTCGCAGGTACCGTTGGCTAATCACTGTAAATCGTAACCTTGACGTTTTTCGTTTCAACTGGTGCGGTGCGGGATCCATCGGAGTTCGGAGTACCACGAGGGCGCGGCGTGGCGCGCTCGCGGACTCCGATGACCGTAACTGAGGCCCGAACGCAGTATCTGGCAATTCTTGGTCAGCCCCACTGGTGCGCAGCTGTACGGGGGCATATCATACCTTGCTCGCCCAGATTATTCCGCTGGCCGGTGCGGTGCTGTCGCTCCTTCCCCTCGGATAACGTGTTACTGTGTTTCGTGCCCTATGTCCAGCCAGGAACCGGTATCGCATCCCGGATGGATAGTAGTTACTGTCGATCGGCGCATACAATCACGTCCAGCATGCGGGTCCAGGGTTACTCACGTTGTACCATTGTATTCTGATATGGGTGCTTAAAATGTCAGTCACTGGCGTGCAAAGGGCGAACAAGAACGAACAAAAGACAGCGGCGTCTCCATTCCCCAACCACATATCGATTGAACCCAATTCAGTAATTCCCTGAACCCTATCCCGCCCGATTGATACACGTTTGCCTTGCTTTTCCTGAGCTTCTGAGGGTTGGGCGATGGCTGATCGTACGAGTGGAAGAGCAGCGGGACCCTTGGCGGGTGTGGTGAGAGCTGAGCGCTGAACTGGGGTGAAGGTTTACCGGGCCTGAGAATTACGTGGCGTGTGCCCCAGCAGGGCACGGCTGGGCTGCCCTCGCAACGGCTCTCCGTCCACATCCTTACAGTACATTTCATGTCCATACGCTGTGCTATCCTAGATGCATCCCTCCTCTGCGCTCACTGAGCACTGGGCATGACGATACTGTGAAGACGACCATTGAGTCTCCAATCGGCTCGATATCTTTCCCTTTTCTACTGGCATCCCATGGTTGTCAAGACGGCCGCGGCATTACAGTACTAAGTTATCTCCTCCAGCTAAAGAATAGGAGCCCACCCTGCGTATCGGTCCCTCCAGGTCAATAAATTAATCTTGAAACGAGACAAAAGAATACAGTATGGCTACAACAGGCTATCAAGGGCACAACAACAGGCAAATGGAGGTTCGTTAAGGACGCGGCTCTGGATAAAAACTACTGCCCTCTGATGTTCCAATGAGTTCACTTGAGGTAATGGATGTAAGTGAATTGAGTGAACGCAATGAACGCGTTTCTACCAATCCGAGGGCGAGAAGTCAGCTCCGGAAAGTTGAGCGCGTTGAGGGCCGAGCAGGTGAAATTCTCACCTTCCTGGTCTTGGGAGAGGTCAGGTAGAGATGCAACGATGACGCGTGGCATCGTCCCATCCTCTTGGTGTAAACTCAAGGCGACAGGCACTAAGTACATAATCGGCGTTCAAGTTGCAATAGAGGAAACTCGCTAGAACTAACCTTCGGGAGCTATCGATTGCAGAGGTTGGTTTTCGAAGTCAGCGGGAGCCCATGAGTAATTAGATCTATTAGACATAGTAGACATCTCACCTCCCCTCTCTGTCCTAACGCCCGAAAAAACCCCGGTTGGAAATGTTGCGACGATGTGCTGGACAGACTCATCCTGAGCAATCACGTCCAAGACGACAGCTGCCTCTGGTCAGTAGTCAGCATGCCTGGTAGTGCTGTGAAAGATATCTATAACCGACCTCCAGTATCTCCGTCCTGATACGTCGACATCTCCACCCGATCCAAGTCGCCGACAGCCACATCAGTTAATGTGGATAACACTTGAAGCTGTGAGCGAGCCCTGCCAGAAAGACGAACAAACAAACTTACCCGTGTCAGGGCCACTCCCCGATCCATCACCTCCATGCTGTTGTACGGCCTCAGCAATCTGACCCATAAGGTGACCATCGATTCCTCGTTCAGATGCTGTCTACGGTAGCCAGCCGGTCAGGGTTGAATCATTTTCAGTATGGTAAACGTTTACCTTGACGATCCGGTATGTCATCTTGGAGAGACGTCGGTACTTCCTGGCTTCACGGAACTTCTCCAATCGAGACCCGGTGAAATTTACAAGGCCATTTTTGATATTTCGCACCCTGTTACACAACAGTTAACCAACCAATTGCAACATATAGATGGCCTAAATGTACACGTCGATATTTTGCCGGATCAAAACTTGCTCGCGGACTTCAATCAGTTGAAGATGCCTCCTGAGAAGGATGCGCGACTGATCCATAAAATAATCGCCCTCTTTCATCTGACTGCTGACAGTTAATCTTCTCCTAAGGCCATCGATTATATTCCTTGCGATGAAAGGACTGGTTACATCGACGATACCATCGATAGTTACTTCGAGGACACTTCCGAGAGCGTCGGGAGAATGATTTTGGGAAACATTGTTCGGCATCAAGGTGCACAATAAAAGAGGGTGTTCTGACCAGCAGAAATTGAGGAGAGGTAAAGAGCGGGGGAGTTGACGCTACGAATGAGCGCGCTATGAGCATTCTTAAATGTGCGAACTGGGAAAGCGGTGACTGGTTCCTATAAGGAAGAAGAGCCGGCAGTCTGGGTCGATCTCAAGAACAATTAGATGTACAAAGAGCCGGAAAGAGCATGCATTGTAACGTGGCCTACCTCCAAGTTGCCGTCTCCCCAGCCTTCCGTCCTGACATACTGAAGAAACAAGGATGGAGAGCTCTCAAAAAGCAGTGAAGCACAGACAAGTGACAATTATCCCAAGGCTGAAATGAGCAGACTATACTCGCACGCATATTGTGCGAAACGCTGGCAATCGTGAGAACTGTCAATGGTAGCGAGCATTATGTAATGGCCTGGCGGAGCACTTCGCGATCTATCATATCCATCAATCCTATCCTCCTATCTTCCTCATGTCCCTGTACATACCCTTTTTGGATGACCCAATCCCTGGGAGAGAACCGGAAGGAATCAGTAATAATGAAAGATGGTGGGTTGAACGGCAGGAGGCCCTCGAACAGGCAGGATACATGCTCCGGCCCCGTTTCCGACCTGGTTGGCAGCCATCTTGGATTGGCACTAACAAGCAATTTCTTGATTTTGAGGATGGACGGAGTATTAGAGTGAGTGACGATACCTTTCTCTGACTTTTGCTTATGATATCAGCTACGCTTAGGAATGGATGCAACTCGAATATCTGACGGAAAGCCAGTGATGTTGAAAATGTTACCCAGCGAAGAGGGCCCCCATGAACTTGAAATCAACAAGCTTTTCTCGACTGAACCCCTTTCCTCCGATCCCAGAAATCATTGCGTACGCTTGCTCGATGTCATTGAGCTTCCAAATGATCCCCCAATTATTGTGCACCCCTTGCTACGTCCATTTTCCAACCCACCCCTTCAAACGTATGGAGAGTTTGTCACTTTCTTTTTCCATATATGTGAGGTGAGTTTTGTAATCCCCCCGAGTCAAACCATGCAACTGAATACCCTAGGGTGTCCAATTCATGCACGAGAACCACGTCGCTCACCGGTATGTCGTCATCGCCCTCAAGTTCCCTTTCTGATATGGCCCACATTAGGGACTGTACGTTCGGGAACATGATGCTTGACCCGTCAAATATGTTCCCCAAGTCTTTTCACCCCTCTGCGATTGATCGAAGTAAGGACTTCCGTCGAAAGGCCAAATGGTATTCGCGAACACGGCGTCCAACGAGGTACTTCCTCATTGACTTTGGTCTGTCCCGTCGATACGATCCCGCCAAAGGGCCACCACTTGACTTACCCATCCGTGGCGGTGACAAGTCGGCCCCCGAGCACGAGGATAGGGTGACTTTACGTAACCCATTTCACACCGATGTATACCATCTTGGAAACATGATTCGAGAATACTACATACAGGTTTATGCTTCCCCTCTCCTCCCGACACGCCGCGTTGACAGATAAATCCAGAAATACCAAGGGTTTAAGTTCATGGAACCCCTAGTGACCGATATGGTCCAAAACGATCCCACGAAGCGTCCTACCATGGATGAAGTGGTCACTCGATTTTCTGAGATCAGGGGAAAGCTGAGTACGTGGAAGTTGCGATCGCGGATAGCTCGGAAATATGAGCTCTGGCCAGTCACTGTCTGGAAGTCAGTTGGTCACTGGTACCGTACGGTTGGCTACATCCTCGGTCGCAAAGCAGCCATTCCCGAACCCAAATGAATGGCTCTACTACCACTTATTCCTAATGTTTGTTCCGTCTTTCTTTGAAGTCCCGCACACTCTTTATTGGGCGATTTCATTATACCCACTGTCTCACCTGCTATCAGTTTGATCTCACCCGTGCTTGGATACACTTGTTGCATTATTTTTTTGTTATTGCATGTTGGTTTACTGTTGGTTTGAAAATACATACACCTCTATCCTAGCTGAACTTGTTAATTTACGACAATAGCCCCGAATAACTGTATGAACCCGAAGTTGTCCACAGTAGTATCAGTATCAGCGATTGTGGTATTGTGTCACCACTGATATAGTACTGATACGCCATCTAGTAATTATTCTATATCTGCGAGCCAGGAACTAGATAAACTGGAAGTTTGTGAATTACATCGGTCCTCTGTCTTTCTTTTGTCGTAATCCATTATCCTTGGCGTGATGTCGGTTGCCAGGAAGTCATCACACTATCACAGAGACATAAATTATCACCAGAACACATCGCAAATGATCGAACGCAGCCTCAGACAAGTGGAGCGGCCATTGTTCAATTTGTGAGGTAATGCCACCTAAAGCTCATCGTCGTCCTAAATTGGGCCTTTGAAAATAACAGTTTCTATGGTGAAATTTCAAAGCTTCAAACTTCATCGCTTCATCGCTTGATAGGAGACGGAGAACGGGCGCCAACAGGTGAAACATTTCTGTGTCGACTCCGGACTCAAAGTCCATCGTGAATTGTGAGGTCATGAAAGGAATTTGCCTCCAATTACAAGAATTCCCCCCACGTGGGAGCCGCAAGCGAAGGAGAGCTCTGCCGGTGACATCCATCGAATTACATGGCCGGAGAATTCGAAATGGGAAGACGAACAAATAATCCATCTGGCGTCAGGGGAGAAGAGGGCATAAAACGTTCATAAGGTGGCGGGGCATTGACGTGCGCGGCTCACCGTGGAGATGTAAACAAACGGGAGAGTAGAGAGGACTTATTCTCTTCATCATACAGCCAAACTACAGCGTGCGGGCGATACAGCATGCGATAAAGAAAATCAAGCAAGGCAAAGCGGTGGCGCCCAGCCAGTCACAGGTACCACGTAGTTACCGTGACTTTGATGGCCTCCCAGCCTCGCCAATATCATAATGAACTCGGGCATCCTGAGCGTCTGTCATAACAAAAGGGTTGATTGCACTATAGTAGAGCCAGAAGCCATACAATGTTTGGAGTACATGATATGTTGGGGTAAGAAGTCCTTGGCTGGCTTGGACGAAGAAAGGACCGTCCATCCACGTGAGTCCGAGCAGGACTGCGAACCTGCACGGAGATTTCCAGACGCTACAGTACTGGAGATGCGATTGAACCCGAGGATCGAAATCGATAGCCAGCCAATCAGCGGATGTTTGTCGGAGTTTGTCGGAGTTTAAAGTGCCACACAAGCGCGAGTGGCGCCCTCGCGGACTACGGGGGCCTTACATAACTGAGGCCCGGACGCAGTATCTGGCTTCCTCGGCCTCACCGGTGCAGCTGTACGGGCTTATCATACCTTCTCCCGCTCAGATGATATTCTGCTGGCCAGTGCGATGCTGTCGCACCTTCTATCGGATAACACGTTTTTGTGGTGATTCGTGCCCTATGTCCAGCGAGGAACCGGTATCGTATCCAGGACGGCTGGTTAGCGCATACAATCATGTCCGGCATGCGGGTCCACGGTTACCCGTGTTGTACCATTGTATTCTGATTTGGGTGCTTACATATGTAGTCATTGGCAAGACGCAAAAGCCGAACAAGAACGAACAAAAAGACAGAGGCGTCTCCATTTCTCGGCCACATTATATCATCCCTTGATTGAATCTACTGTAATCCAGTAGTTTCCTGAGCCCAGCCCGCTTGATTAATTTTCATTACTTTTCTGGGGCTTGTGGGGGGTTAGGCGATGGCTGGTCATACGAGTGGGAGTGAGAAGAACAGTGGGACCCCGAGAACTGGGGGGTTTCGTGTACCGCTTGAGAATTACGTGGGCAGGGCACCGCTCCCGGCTCCGTCCCCAGATGCACCGTACCCCTCCTTACTGAGGCGATACTGTGAAGACGTCCTTCTCTTCAATAGGCTCGAAATCTTCTTTTTTCTACGGCATCCCCATAGTTTCCAAGAGGCTACGACAATGCCATGTCCCCCAACTGCAGAATAAGGAGCCCGTGTTCTAATCCCTCCCCTCCTCACATTATGGAGTTGTAGGCCAGCAGGAAGGGCTAAGATGAGCCGGGTAGCAAATTTCTATAATCGTGCGTGAATCATCAGATCCAATGGATAACGTTTCGTCAGACAACTATTCAGAACTACGCTCTTGAAGGCCAATAAATTACTGTAATCTTGAAACAAGACAAGACAAGACAATGCTAGTTACAACAGGCTACCAAAGGCACAAGTAGAGGTTACGAGGCGATAGAAGTTCAAGAGGGATGCAACTCTCCATAAAAAACACTGCCCTCTGGCGATGATGTCCCGCATGCTTCGGTTAAGGCCATAGAAGCCACTGTGCGCGATTCCACTAGTCAGAGAAGTCAGCTCCAGAGTCAACACCAGAACGATGAGCGCGTTGAGCGCAGAGCAATTGAAGTTTTCTCACCTTCCACGTTTTCCGTCCTGTCTCGGGAGATGTTGCTGGCAGGTAGCAGAGATGCGGCGACGAGATGTGGCACTGTCCCATCGTCTCGGTGTAGACTTAGGGCAGCGGGCGCTAAAAATACGATCAGAATTCAAGTCGCTGTAGACGGAAGTCGCTAGTACAAACCTTCTGGAGCTATCGATTGAGAGGCTGGTCCCGAAGTCAGCGGGAGCCAATAAGCGGTTGGATATAGTAGGTATCTCACCTTCCCTGTCTGACATGTCACCCGAGAAAGACTCGGTCGAGAATGTAGCAACAATGTGCTGGACAGTCTCATCTTCGGTAACCAGGTCTAAGACGACGGCTGCCTCTGATTGCTAGTCAGCTTCCTTGGTAGCACTGAAAAAAATCTATGACCAAACCGTCAGTATTTTCGACATGATACGTCGACATCTCCACCCGATCCAGGTCATTGACAGCTACATCAGTTAAGGTGGACACCGCATGCGAATCGGTGAATGGATTTCTGGGCGCCGCAGAACCTTTAAACTGTGAGCCAGGCCGTACTCGGAACGCAAACAAACAAGCTTACCGCCAGGACCACTCCCTGATCCACCTCCATGTTGTTGTGTAGCGTTCGCAATCTGATTCATGAGACGATCACCGAGGGCTCTGTCGGATGCATTCTACGTTGAACAGGCAGGTCAGTTGAGAGTCCCAGTTTCTTGATAGTAAAGGTTGACCTTCACGACCTTGTACGCTTTCTTGGAGAGTCGTTTATACTTTCTGGCCTGAACGAACTTTTGGAATTGGGAGCCATTGTAGTCCTCCGAGTCTATTTCGTCTTTGAGATTTCGCGCCCTGTTTACATCACACATCATTATTACTCGGCAGTGCGACACAAACGCTGAAAACTGACATCAAAAAACGATACCGGATGGTAGTTTGGTCACGAAGGAAAATAAGTTGGAGATGTTTCTCGAGGAGGTCGCGCGACTGATCCATAAAATAATCGCCTTGTTCCAACAGGCCACCGGTAGCGAAGGTCCCCCGAAGGCTATCGATCAGACTCCTTCCAATGAGATGACCAGTTACTCGGACGTAACCCCCCACCATTACAGGAGTATAGTTCTGAGTAATGTTGTCAGTCATCGAGATACAGAATGAGGGAAAGCTTTCTGGGCCAGCAGAAATCAGGGTGTGGAGAAGGGTAAAGATTTCGATGCAACGAAGAACCCGTTCAAATATACAAATCAAGAAAGCGCCCAAGCTTCGTTACCTGACTGCGACTTTCGTCCATATTTTCGGGGAAGGACCCGCATGTGTTGAAACCCGAAGAGGGAACTATTGTATAAGGCTCAAGTCACCTTCAAGGACGGAGCGCCCCCATTTTTCCCTCCTAGTGAGGGACGATACAAAGTAAGTTATAGTCATATTACGTAATGACGACGCAGGTCGATTTTGTCACCCATCACAACGTATCCTCCCTATTTCAATGTCCCAGCGAGTCTTCATAGACTTTCTCGACAACGAAACTCCCGGATCGCAACCTGGAGATATCGACGAGCTCGAAAGATGGTGGGTTGACCGACAAGTGGCACTCGAGCAGGCAGGATACATGCTCCGGTCTCGATACCGACCTGGTTGGAAGCCATCGTGGGTTGGCACTAAAAAGTACTATCTTGATTTTGAGGATGGACAGGGTGTCGGAGTAAGTGAAAATTCTTCCTTTTCCCCATCTGCCCGTACCCATGATTTAGCTGCGTCTAGGCATGGACGCAACTCGCATATCTGACGGGAAACCAGTGATGTTAAAACTGATCCCCGAAGACGAAGAGGGTCCTTACGAGCTTGAGATCAACCAGCTTTTTTCGACTGAGCCTCTTGCATCGGATCCCAGAAATCATTGCGTACATTTACTCGATGTCATCAGGCTTCCCAATGATCCCCCAATTATTGTGCACCCCTTGTTACGTCCATTTTACGACCCGCACCTTCAAACATATGGAGAGTTTGTCACATTTTTTGCCCAAATATGTGAGGTGAGTTCTGTGTGCTCTCATTACGCGATGCAGTTTCCAACTGACTAGGGCGTCCAATTTATGCACGAGAACAACGTCGCTCACCGGTTTGTACTTTTTTTTCGCACATTCACATTCCTTACATGGCCTACCACTAGGGACTGCACGTCCGAGAACATCATGCTTGACCCATCAAATATGTATCCTGAATCTTTCCACCCCGTTGAGATCGATCGCAGTAAGGACTTCCGTCGAAAGGCTAAATGGTATTCACGAACACGACGTCCGACGAAGTACCTCCTTATCGACTTTGGCCTGTCCCGTCGGTATGATCCTGCCAATGGGCCACCACTCGACAAGCCCATCCGTGGTGGTGATAAGTCGGCCCCCGAACACCAGGATATGGCGACACCATACAACCCATTTCCCACCGACGTATACTATCTAGGAAACTTGATTCGAGAATATTACATGCAGGTTTACGCTTTTCCCTCTCCTTCCGACACACCGCGCTGACAGATAAATCCAGAAGTACCAAGGGTTTGAGTTCATGGAACCACTAGTGACCGATATGGTCCAAAATGATCCTACGAAACGTCCTACCATGGGCGAAGTTGTCACTCGATTTTCTGAGATCAGAGGAAAACTCAGCACGTGGAAGTTGCGATCGCGGATAGCTCGCAAATTTGAGCTCTGGCCAGTCACTGCCTGGAAGTCTGTTTGTCATTGGTATCGTACCGTTGGGTACATCCTTGGTCGCAAGGCAGCCATTCCCGAACCCAAATGAATAGCCCTACCACCCTGCTGTATGTTCTGTTTTTTTTTTGGTTGCTGATGTCATCATAATCCCGCACGCTCTTTATTGCGCGATCCTATTTACCCGCTATCTCATCTGCTATCTAGTTTGATATACTCACCCGTATTTGGATACACTCGCTGCGTTGTTTTCTTGCTGTCGCATGTTGTTGAAAAAATACATACACCTCTATTCTAACTGAACCCGTTAGTCTAATAGCCCGAGATAACTTTATCAACCCTAGCAAGAGAACCTGCAGCAGCAACAAGGTACTGTCCAAATCGATTTCATGTCGCACAGCACTTGCGGTATTGTATTATCGTCATTTATTCCGCATCAGCCAAGGCATCAGCAGACCATGAGCTAAATAAATCGGAAGCTTGATGTAATTCTTAGCGAAATGTCGGTTGCCAGGAAGTCATCGCATTATCACCCCGGGCCAGAGACAGAATTATCACCACAGTCGTCCTTCACGTGCATCAAACGCAGCCTCAGACAACTGGTGTGGCGATCATTGAGGTAATGCCACCTATCCAGATCGTCTAGGACGACTAGAGATGGAAACGGGGCGCTTTATGTAAGTTCCCTGTGTTGACTCTTTACTCATGGGTCATAGCGAGTCGTGATGCCATGAAAAGAATTTGCCCCGATTTACAGAAATTCCCCACGTGGGAGCCGCAAGGGGAGAAGAGAATTGCGGGACTTACAATGGCCAGAAAATTCGAAATGGGAAGGCAAACAATAATTCGTCTGGTATCAGGGGAGAACCCGAAGAGGACGTAAAACGTAAGGTGGCAAGGCATTGACGTGCACAGCTGGGCTGGAGATGTAAGCAAACGACAAAGTAAAGAATACCCATTCTACTTCACCAATACGGCCAAAGTACATCGTGCGGGCGATACAGCTCGCGATGAAGGAGATCAAGCAAGGCAAAGCGGCGGTGCCAGCTGGCCACGGCTACCACGCCAGTCCCAATCCTGGAAAGGTGAGTTATCATGGCTTTGATGGCCTCCCAGCCTCGCCAATATCATAATGGGAACGGACATCCTGAGGCGTCTGCCATGACAAAAGGATTGATTGCACTATAGAGCCAAAAGCCACGATAAGACATACAATGTTTGGAGTACATGATATGTGTGCCTTGGGGGAGAAGGAAGTCCTCGGCTTGAACAAAGAAAGGACAGTCCATCCATGTAGGACTGCGCACCTGCAAGGAAATTCCTACAGCACTGTACTGTAGATGTGAATGAACCCAAGGATCGATACTGTATCGTTGACCCGTTGTTGAGTTGCAAATGGCCAGCCAATCAGCGGACGATTGTCGGAGTTTGAAGCGCCACACAAGCGCGAGTGGCGCGCTCCCGGACTATGGCGACCTCCCCGCCTGCCCCGCCTCACCGGTTGCCTCGGCATATACATGTACGGTTGTGATGTCTCCCGCCCACGTTATCTGGCCAGTGAAAGGCTGTTCCTCCACCCCCTCCGGTAGCGTTTTGTGTTTGGCGCGTCATGTCCGGCCAGGGGAAGCCAGGAAGAGTTCGTCTCCTGGCACATAATCTTATTTGGCATATAGGTACGCCATCGTCCGTAAATTATGTGCCATTGTGTATTATGTTATGGGTCAACGTCATGGTGCAATGTCGAACATGAATGAACAAAAAAGGCCGGGAAGAGACCCGCGTCTCCATCAAAACGTTGACCTTCTAAAGCGCTGCCAACGCCGTATGTAATAAAGAAAACGGAACTCTTTAGTCTAACGACTCGGACTCGGAGTGAACCTGGGTGTCAACGGACGCGCAATGGACTTGGCGTCCATATTTTTCAGACGACGGCAAAATATACACGATGTGCAATATGTGCTTACTCCCTTTTCCCCGCCAAGCTGTTCTGCCTTCAACTGCCGAGCCTCATAGGCTTCATATCTCACCCCCCCAAAGTCGTCCTCAGTTTCCCAAACTGTTTCGTGGTTCACAAATAAGTGAAAGGTTGGAGGGGTGTTTGCACGTTTTCATCGTATGCCGTTGGTATGTCACTGCCCAGACTACATTTTAGGACGCCAAGTACCAAAAGGACCGAGAAGCTTTGGGTTCAACGATACAATGAGTGAGGCGGAGACATGACGTTTTACATTGCGTGTAAGAGGACAACAAATGACAGACGGGTACAACAGCGTGTAGGGGACCATGAGACATGGCGCTGATTACTCCTCGCTCGATACTAGTAGTTCTTCCTCACTCTCTTCCTCGCTCTCCTCATCCGAATAGGGACCAAATATTTCACTTCCAGCATCGGCGGGGACGCTATGCGTTACGACTGGCCTACTAGTTAGCCTCGGGAACAAAAGTGGGACAGGTGTGAGCATCTCACCTCTATCTGCTTTATCGTCCGAGAGGACAGCGTGTGAGGAATTGGCAAGGGTGTCTTGTAAAGACATATCCTGTCCATCTGACCCGGGGATACTGGCCCTCTCCGGATTCGCAATCAGCTAACCCATAACATTTGCTGAACAAGAGTGGATGCCATACCTCCAGTAACCTCCGACGGGTGAGTTTCCATTACCACCTAGCCAGGATGGCTGATAGCCACATCCATCGGGATTGAGAATACAGATTGAAAATCAAAAAAGTAGTTATTGACTTGTGACATCAAGCTACTAGATATGATTCGTTCACCTTGGAAATACGAATGAGCCCTGACACGAAGAGCAAGAGAATCGGCCTACCCGTGCTCCGTCTGGCCATGAAGTAAATGATCAGATTCATGAGCTCTTCATCGATAACTTTACAAGACGTTTCTGTAAAAGAAAGTTGGATAACGTTGTTGCTCTTTGATTATTTTCGGGGCTTACCACGAGTTTCTTGTACGTCTCTTTGGAACGGCGCTTATATACCAGAGCTTTAAAAAATCTTCGAACTCTAGAGTCGCTGCACAAATCTAAATCACCATTTGCATCCTTGGCGCTGTTGCATTGCACTTTAGTAATCGCCTATGCGCCTATGCCTCAGCGTTCTGGACTAACCTTATGTACATCTTACCGATGTAGTCTTTTTCAATGGAACCGAAGCACCTCTGATGAAGCAATATGAATGATCGATCCAGGTAGAAGTCACCGCGTTCCTTATTGCCAGTACCAACGAAATGTCTTCGGAGACCGTCCATGGCTTTTTTGCCAACAGGATTACCCTTGCCGGACATCGAGATAAATGGTGCGATAAAAGCTCTGAGCCAGCAGAAGGAAGAATCGGGGAAAGTCAGGATTTGATACCGCCATACGTGCTGTTAATATTGGTAAGTCGGTGTTGTAAGACAATGAGGGTTTCCCGGTTACCTACTTTGTTCAAAATAAGAACCGTAAGGCAGAGTCATCTCGAGAATGATTGGGAACAATTACGTGCTCCAAACTTGAACCGGTAAACAAATGTTGTTGAACTGTGCGTGAAGGTGCTATGCAAGCCGCAAGCGATTGTCGCCGTCCGTGGCGAGTTACATAATCGGTTCGCCTACACAGATCCTGCTTCCGTCCATTTCCTAAGTCATTGACATTTTCAAGAACTTTGGCGTGGATGGAAAACTAGAAGGTTGAGCGGCAAGAGGCCTTGGAACGCTCTCGATATGTGCTCAGACCCTGCCACCGCCCTGGCTCCAGTGGAGCGCTCGTGGCTGGCATTGGGCTGGGCAAAGAATATTTTCGCCGCAAAGATGGTCAGAGTGAGGGGGTGAGTCAATTCGTTCGTGCTTCTGGCTATTTTGTTCTAGCTGATCGATGCAGGCAACTCGGATCACCGATGGAAGCCCTGTGGTGTTGATGTTGAAAAGAGTCCCATACGGGAAGGTCCTGACGGGCTGCAAATGGACCAGCCTTTTTCCCTCTGAGCCCTTTACTTGCACCACAGAAATTATTGCACATTTTTTTGATGACATCGAGCTGCAGAACGAACCTCCCATCCGGATGCGACCCATTTTGCGCCCGTTTTTATAAAACCTCCTCTGAACGTTCGGAATGTTTGCCCCCTTTTTTTGCGCAAATATGCGAGGTGTGTTATTTGTGCTTTTGGATAGCACGAATCGGGTCACTGAATCGACAAGGGCGTACGATTCATGCACGAAAATCACCGTTATGTTGTCTTGTCGCATTCGTTCCCCCTGATACGGTCTACGTCAGTGATTGCACGCATGAAAACGTCATGCTTGAACCGTCTAATAATATGGATCTGAATTCCTTCCATGCTGTTTGCACGCAAAAAAATTCGTCGAAAGGCGAAAGGCTACTCACGAACCTGGTGTCTGACAAAATACATACGCAGCTCAGTCTCTCCCTCCGCCTCACCAGTTGCGTTGGCATATACGGTTGTGATACGTCTCCCGCCCACGTTATTCTTCTGGCCAGTGAAAGGCTGTTCCTCCAGCCCCTCCGGTAGCGTTTTGTGTTTCGCGCGTCATGTCCGGCCAGGGAAAGTTCGTCTCCTGTAAATATAATATTATTTGGATGTAGGCGCGCCGTCGTTCGTAAGTTATAGGTCAAATCATGGTGCAATGTCGAACAAGAATGAACAAAAAGGGCTGGAAAGAACCGCGTCCATCAATACATCGACCTTCCAAAGCGCTGCTAAACCCCTGAGCAACGGAACTATTTACAGGAATTGTTAAAGTTCAACGAGTGAGCCTGGGTGCCAACGGACGTGCAATGGACTTGTCCGTATTTTTCAGACGATGGCAAAATATACACGGTACTTACTCCCTTCTCCCCGCCAAGTTGCTCTGTAAAGCTTCAAATTGCACCAAGACTAATGAGTTCTAGACTCTAGGAGCACAATAACTTAAATGAGACAGGGACATTATGGGGTTTTACACGGTGTGTAATCGGATAAGTAGCCATAGACGAGTGACGGGAACAAGAGCATGGAGAGGACATGAGATATGGCGCCCCTCGTCTCATCTCTCACTGGCATCTTTGATCACCAAAGATGATGCTCTCAGTGACAGTGGTCATGCTATGTATGTCAGCTATCCTAGAAGTTAGGCTTGGAGGCAACATCGGGACAGGTCCTAGCACCCACCGTCTGCACTATTGTTCGAGAAGACTGTGGGTGAAAAAGTAGCAGCAATATATTGTGTAGACGCATCCTGCATATGTAACTCAAGGACGAAGGCCCCGTCTAGAAACGCAATTAGCCCCCTTCCTTCGAAAAATGCTGAACAGGAGTGGACGACAAACCTCCAGTAACCTCTGATTGATATGTTTCCATGTCCATGCTGGTTAGGTTACTTACAGCTACACCACTCAGCACTGATAAGACCTCATGAGAATTGGTGAGGGGATTGTTGTGGGTTGGCTGCAAGCTTTCAGAGGTCGGTTGAGACGGGGGGTCACCTTGAAAAGTTGAACTACGAGTGAGCCCCGACTCGAAACGCAAAAGAGAAAGCTTTATGCTCACCACCCAGGGCTTCAACCATCTGATGCATGAGATTGTCCTCTTCCACAGCTCGGTTGGACGCGCCCTGTGAGAAAGTTGGATCCCCTTGATCCGTTTGGATTATAGTAGGAACATACCACAACTAACTCGAATGTCTCTCTGGAGAGACGCATATACTCTATGGCCTTGAAATATCTTTTAACTCGAGAGTTGCTGGTTTCCATTTTTCTCTTTGACTCATTAGCCCTGTCGCGTTGCGCATCAGTAAATACCTATGCCTGAGCCTCTGGACTAACTCTGTAAACGTGTCCAAGATAATGTCTTGATCTTCAGCATTGATTATATGGGCGTGCTTCTGGAGCAATACGCGTGATTGATCCAGGTAAAAATCGCCGCGTTGCGTCTGGCTAGTAATAGTGAAACGATTCCGGAGGTTGCCAATGATTTTCTTGCCAACAGAATGAGTCTCTACTACGAAAACCTCGCTGACATGATCCACCCCATGGCTTGCAGATGAGTTGGTCATTGAAATTAATGGGATAATAAAGGGCTCTGAGCCGGCAGAGTAAAGAAGAGTCGGGGAAAAGTGAGGGCCGAGAGGATTTGACGTCGCCATATGATGCTGTTTATATAGATTTGGACGTGCGAAACATACCAAGTACCTGCAAGACAGCAACCACAAGGGGCAGAACCTTCCCAAACAGAATCGAGAACAATTGTGTACGCTTACAGTAACTTGAGTGTTACAATACGAATACGAACAAGGGATCGAAAGTTATGTAATCACTGTAAGGCAAACGCGCAGGGCCACTGGCGATCGCCTATACCTAACACAGAATCTACTTCCGTCCCAACTACATTCCCTGATGGCCCAAGAATTCCTAGACCGCTTGGACAACCATACGTTAGGAAGAGAACTAGGAGATATTGATCCAGTCGAAGCGTGGTGGGTCGAGCATCAAGAAGCGTTGGAACGGGCTGGGTACATGCTCCGTCCCCGCTACCGCCCTGGCTGGAAGCCCTCGTGGGCTGGCACCAACAAAGAATATTTTCATTGCGAAGATGGTCAGAAAAAACGGGTGAGCGTCGATGCATACGCGGTTATTTGATCCTTTGATATATGGGTTTAGTTGCGCGTTTGCTTGGACGCAACTCGGATCAGCGACGGAAGACCTGTAATGTTGAAAAAAGTCCCCATACGGGAAGGTCCATACGAACTCCAAATAAACCGGCTCTTCTCCACAGAGCCTCTCTACTCGAACCCCAGAAATCATTGCGTACATCTGCTTGATGTCATCGAGCTGCCAAACGAACCGCCCATCCTAGTGCACCCCCTTTTGCGTCCGTATCATAAACCTCCGCTCCGAACGTTTGGAGAATTCGTCACTTTTTTTGCGCAAATATGCGAGGTATGTCTTTTGTGCCTTTATATGGCGCGAATCGGATCACTGAATTTACAAGGGTGTTCAATTTATGCACGAAAATCATGTTGCCCATCGGTCTGTTCACGTTCTATCCTCTCGTTTCCTCGAGGTTCTATCTTGACCTATGCTAGGGACTGTACCCATGGGAACATCATGCTAGATCCATCAAATATGTATCCTGGATCGTTTCACCCCGTCCGGATGAGTCGAAGTAAAGATTTTCGCCACAAAGCAAAGGCATATTCGCGGACCCGACGACCTTCGAGGTACCTTCTCATTGACTTCGGTCTTTCCCGCCATTATGATCCCGCCAATGGACCGCCGCTGGACAAGCCGCTCCGTGGAGGCGACAAATCTGCGCCCGAACACCAGGACGGCAAGGCGTTGTGCAATCCGTTTCCCACCGACGTATACTATCTCGGAAACCTGGTTCGAGAATACTTTATGAAGGTTCGCATCTACATCCGTGACTGTAGAAATCGTCTTCATGTACATGCGCCAGAAATATCAAGGATTCGAGTTTATGGAACCACTCATCGCCGACATGGTTCAGGACGATCCGACCAGACGTCCTAAGGTGGATGAGGTCGTCACTCGTTTTCTAGAGATTAAGGACAAGCTTAGTGGATGGAAACGACGCTCCCGGATGGTCCGCAAAGACGAGATTTGGCCGCTTGCAGTGTGGAGATCATTTGGCCATTGGTATCGGACCATCGGCTACGCCCTTGGTCGCAAGGCAGCTATTCCTGATCCTGAGTAAACAGCACGCCCTCTTCCCCCATTTTTTATCGTCGTACCTTAAGGTCTTCATTATGCTATTTCGCTGTACTGTACTGTATCCGCTATCTTACCTACTGTACCTTACTATCTCAATTGATTCGCTAGCTTCAGTTAGGCATTCTCGTCAATCGCCCTTCATTTGTCTCGTAGGGTTGACCCAGAGTGATTCATACACACTGCACGTCGGTACACGGACCCTGCTCGCCTATTTGTTACAAGAACCCAGAATGAAACCGTCCAAAGCAGTGCTAGTATTTGACACCAGGTACTGGAGGCCAAGCACCATACGCGAAAAGCCCAGCCACCGCATGCAGGACGATTGGCGAGGACGCAATCATCAGTAACTATGCCAACCCTGAATGATGTCATGCCAGTTGGCAGGCGATTGCGGCGTCCTGCCGCCAGTGGTGCGCCGTCCAGTAGGTCGTCACTTGCTACAAGACGAAAGCGTGTACTGCCCTAGGGACGACAATAACCGTGCACTGGTCGGGGAGGCGATAGATGATCATGAAAAAAAAATCATACTGTATGCCGTGCATAAACTCGCGACTCTCGTCCGAGGAGCCCGCAATCGGACAGCGTTCCTGAAAGTGCCTTGGCGGTGATTGTTTCTGCAGTAACTTGGCGCAAGCCCTAGTTTTTGGAAAAGCAACCGATTGTCTTTTCAACCCCCTCTGGAGTTTTCTGTCGAAGCGAGTGTATGTGGCAGTAAATAGCTGAAAAGAGCCGTGGTACTGTAGGCCTTCAGCGTATGACTCAGACCTGGAATCGGAGTTTCGCGGGTCGTCCTTCGAACCGATCGGCTGGCTCCTTGGCTGGCTCAGACTCGGTCATCTAATTCCTCCTCCCATCCGTTCAACAAAGTCGTGCGGGGCAATACAATCACGTCAAACCGAATGTGGCATTGTATCACTTACCATGTGGTGACTGTATAATTGTTTCGAGACAACAGAGTGGCCTTAATTCCTGCCCATGCATGATGCATGAATGGGCTGTGTTTGATGGGTAGCCACTATAGCACGTCGCACTATTGTTGTAAAAAAGAAATGCGGGTATGTAGACATACAGCGAAAATAAAAATCAATCATGCAACACGGTGTCGCAGGCTTGGGTGCCTCTTCGGCTCGAGGGCTCGTATACACATGAGCTACAGACAACAGTGCATAGCTAATCGGTGCCTCGGCGGGTGCCTCGAGGCCAAGTGCCTCATGGTTAAGCACGAGAGATAATTTGCCAAGCCTAAGGGAGTCCAGTTGGTAACAAAGCAACGTAGGGTGAACTTTATCTCGGACCAAGGTTTGAGACGTCTCGCTTTCAACCAGAGGTGAAAAAGCCATGGCCACCACGTGCCATTAGGAATAGCGCTGGCAGAGAAGGCTTTTTGAACAACAGAGCAGACAATAAGACAAGTCACAAGGAAATTTAGACTGCCCCTTCCAACGTTCTCAACTAATCACCCGTGAATTTGATTTGAGAGTGAGGTGGGAGAAGAGGTTGAGTCGGTTGACGCTTAGCCTCCCTTGCCGATGAAACAGACCCAAGTGCCGAGGACATACCTTAGCGCGCGAGCCACGATCGCCTTGAAAGTTTCCCACACCACATGAGCCAATGTCCTCTTTTTTCGTTGGTATTCCACCTCTCTGGACGTAGGAAAGGTAAATTGCGCGGTGGCGATGTTCAGGAACGAACTCCATGGCAATCACCCTCACGCCCACCACGTCACCTATCACGACCCAGTCGTTTACCGTGAAGATCTCGAACTCGTGGCGAGAAAGAATCTTAGGATATCGCTCAAAGCAGCGAGTTTGGTTGAGATGGTCTAGCCAAAGTCGAGAACCCGAACCTCGCCGCAGCAGAAGACGAAGGAAGACGAGACGCTGGATACTGAGGACGGATGGCCCAGTCTCTTTGGCGGCGGATGACGTTTTTGGCCCTCTTAGGGCAACTGGAAGTATTATGACGCAATGCCAGCGGCGCAGTTGCGCAGAAGATGAAAGAAGGCTGGTTTGGCTGCCTTGGTTGAGTGTTCGGGCCGGAAGAGCCGGTTGCCTCAAGTATCGCATCGACGACTGGCACAACTGACTGGCACAACTACGACGCCTTCCTACCCCTACCATCTCACTCTACCACCGGCCTACTCAAGGCCCATCCTCCTCACCACTCATCTGAAAGCTTAAACTTGACAGATGTCTTCTGTGCCTCCTCCACCTACCCTCGGCCAACCTAGGCGCAGCGTATCTACCTCCAAGCCCAAGGGGATTTTGAAGAATGCGCCTCCTGTGCCAGGAGGTGCTCCACAACAGTTAGTGATTATGATTATGTTTGATTTATGCCTTGCAAATCTAAGAATCTTTGCCACACATCATATCTGTATCTCTCCTAACTTGCCAACTCACGTGTTCCTGATCTTTGTGCGATCGTCCTCACGACAATTCCACTTATCGTTCTCACATTGCCGCATCGGTCGTAAATCACCGTTCCATCCATCGTTGGTTAATCATATCGTACCGCCTCGAACTACACCTGCAATCCCGCTACCGCGCAGCAGTCTGCAATGGGACGAGGAGAATCTTGCGCTAACGGAGCTGCAGAAGGATAGTCAGATGAAGATAACGGAGCCAAAGACGCCATATGTACGCTACAACGCCGAATTGGACGAAGTCGAGGGCGGTACGTGTCGTCTCACAACTGATCACAGCCTCGCTCACGCCGCAGACACAGATATCCCGGCATTCGAGCTTGGACGGTCGTCCGCTCCCACACCACCCCCTGCCTCACCATCACCCGTAGGACCTCCCTCTCCGCGTCGTGCCTCGTTCTCCACGGGAACGAGACCGGGACGCTCGAGCAGTGGGAGCTCCAGCCGCAGCACGAGTTTCAGCATCCCTTCCGAGGTTCCACGCGGCGAGGTCGAGGAGGCGAGCAGCGAGGAGGAGATGTCTCCTGAGGGTGCGTACAGCAGTATTTAGCGATTGCGTCATATTGAGGGTCCCATCTGCTGAACCCGATTCTGGTAGCTGCCGCGAGGCATGCGGAGTTCTTGAAGGCCCGAGGGCGCCACTACTCTAACGAGGCAGAGGCGATGAAGGTTCGCATCTCCCTTTTTTTCCCTGGATCCTTCCCCGTTTGTGCTTTGCGCGCTGATCAGTTGCACCCCCGTCTGTAGCGCGCGGCCAAACTTATGGAGGACGATGACGACGACTCGCCAGGCGAAGTGGCCCTAGCTCCGCCGACGTCCGCCGCTAATGGCACTGCTTCGTCATCGGCTCACGGAGCGGCTAACAAGAAGAGGACTACTTAGGTGAAGCAGAAGATCGAAATTATATGTCAATGACACCAACACGTGATCGCCGAAGTCGCCGTAGCTGTCATCAGTATCTTTTGATCTCATCAATCCCCTACTGTTTCTCAGTCTCTCCTGTGTTGTACAATGTTCTTATGTATGTCATTCCCATCGAGTTGATACGCTTCTCCGCTTTGAATCCGATGGAACTAGAAGGCTACCGAAGGCACAACTTCCTCATCCTCGCCAAGCGTCGTCGGTGGCAGTGATGATGACGCGGTTTATTCCTGAGCAGTTTACCAGCTCTTCCTTTTCAAGGCCACACGCCCTCAAATCTACAGTTTCCACTCAACTTTTTTATTCTTTGAGGTTATAGCACTGTTGCATTTGAGACTATCGCAACTCGAAGTGGATCAGTCGACGCCCAGATAGCGTAACGTTATTTCCAAGATTATGCTTCTATTTCGGTTACAATCACCGCTCGGAATCAATGGCGTAACAATGGATGACAATGTCACCTCCTCCGCGGGTCTGACCACAAATCTTGTGACATGCCCATTAATGTACTCGCCCGACTCGGAAGGCTCCTGCGCGCATTTGCACCACTGAATGACTTCAATTAATAAACCGGTGTTATCTCTAATGTCATCTCATAGGGCGCTAGATGGACCTGCAAGCCTTCTTAACCAAGCAGTTGTTTCTCCGCGCCAAGAGGTAAGATACGATGTCTACTCCCACCCAGATCAACGAAGAATACGATATCATTATCGCGGGCGGTGCGCTATCCTCCTCCCCCTGCCCTCACCCTTTCTGACAGAGAGGACGTCTGCAGGTGGCGCTGCTGGTTGCATCGTCGCAGGCCGTCTTGCTACGGCAGACCCGAACTTG
Source organism: Russula ochroleuca (assembly GCA_015178965.1). Lineage (NCBI taxonomy): Eukaryota > Fungi > Basidiomycota > Agaricomycetes > Russulales > Russulaceae > Russula > Russula ochroleuca. The sequence goes on from WHVB01000023.1 coordinate 498,913, forward strand.
CGCGTCCTCGTACTCGAGGCGGGGCCCCCGACGTATAACAATCCTGCGCACAGGCAGCCCGCGCGCTTCTTGTCGCACATTGCGCCAGGTTCGCGCACCGTGCGTATGCACGAAAGCCGCCCGAGCGCAGCGCTCGGAGATCGCTCGACAATCGTGCCATGCGGACAGTGTCTTGGCGGCGGCGGGAGTGTCAACTGTAAGTTTGTCTTTCTGTACTTTTCGGGCGGGAGAGAAATGGAAAAGATGGCTAACTGTCACTGGGGATATATGCATGACTGTGATGTTCTCTTTGCGGCCGCCGTTCGGTTCCATCATAACTAGTTATGATGTATACACGTGCGAGCGCTTCCGACTACGATGACTGGAAGACGGTGTACGAGAACCCCGGATGGGGTTCGAAAGATCTTATTCCTCTCCTCAAAAAGGTATGTGCGCTCTGTTTGATTTGGTCGATTCTTTGTACTCATGCTCTTCCTTCGTCCCTGCAGACAGAGAACTATCAAGTTGCTAGCGGCGATGGGCCAACGCACGGCAGTGACGGCCCGTTAAATGTCTCATTGGCAACAGATGACTGCGGCGAGCAGTTCCTGCAAGTTGCGCGCGCTTTTGATCCCGCCCGTGCCCAAGCGCCATCTGATGCTGATACGAACGACCTGTCAACGATCAACGTATATACTGTAGGTGTTCTATTCCCACGCCTTATTCTTATTCTGCACCTAATGTGACTTCTGCGTGGTCATGGGTGAATTGCGACGGCTCAGAAATGGCCCAGGTTCGTTGCACGGACCACCTTGACGCATTGAGCGTGATTGCGCTGATTGCCGTGCTCGGAGAACAGGTGGATAAACGGGAAGACTGGGGTTCGGTCCGACGTGCCGCACCATTTGATCTACCCCCTCAAAGAAACACGTCCGAACCTCCACATTTCCACAGGGATACATGTAAAGCACGTAATATTCGACGAGTACGTTTGAGCAGTTTTTTCCTTTTCTCGTTTTGTTTCAATTTTCGGCACAGGGACAATCGCGCCACGGGCGTTGCGTTCACATTCAACCCACTATTCCACCCTGATGGTCCAACCGAAACGCGTACCGTCCGCGGGACAAAGCTCGTAGTGCTATGTGCTGGGTCTTTCGGTACCCCAGGGATATTGGAGCGCTCGGGAATCGGTGGCAAGGCTATCCTAGAAGGTGTTGGTGTGAAGCAGCGCGTCGATTTGCCTGGCGTTGGCGAGAATTACCATGGTTCGTCCCTGCTCCGCGACGTTTGTAGGGGTACTGTCCATGTTTCTGACTTTGGGAACTGATCCGTGCAGATCACAACATCTTGTTCGTTCCGTATTTCTCCGCAGATGAGGCAGAGACACTCGATGCGATTTTCCGCAACGATAAGAGCGCAGTCGAGGGTATGTCGGATACCCTTTCACAATCATAGAAACGTACATACCTTCTGCACCTCCAGCTGCCAACGCAGAATTCGAAAAAACCGGGAAGGGTCTGATGGCTGACACGTGCGTTGAACACTTGCTTTCCCGCTCTCCTTCTGATTAAGTATGGTATCAGCGGTCTTGGCGCGGGCATCAAGTGGCGTCCCGACGAATCTGAACTGGCCGCGTTCGGCCCTGAGTTCAAGAAGGTCTGGGATGACCACTTTGCGAACGCACCTGACAAAGCTGTGATGTGGTTCGGTGTATTATCGGCGTGCGTCTGTCAGACCAGCTCTCCGTGTTGATTTGTGTTTGATACCCCATGATGTATCCAGGTTAGTCGGCGATCCGACTCTGGTCCCGCCACGCAAATATTTCACACTAGGGGGCTACACAGTGAGTACGAGAGGCTCCATCCTGCCTGTATCAATATCACCCTCACTCACTGACCGCGTGAACGCAACCCTCTACGTGTATCGTATCATAGGAATATCCCCTCGCGCGCGGCCATGTACACATCACGCACGGCGAGAACGTCTCCGCGCCCGTCGACTTTGTCCCAGGCTACCTCGAATCGTCAGTCCGACCTTATTATCGCGCATATGACATATAAACATGGTTGCGCAGGATGGCTGACGTGAAGACGCTGACGTGGGCTTACAAATTCACGCGCGAGATTGCCCGCCGGATGCCTTACTTCCGCGGCGAACCGGCCGCGGTACACCCCGCATTCGCGCCGGGCAGCGCAGCGGCGACCGTTCCACACGCGGAGGGCCCCGTCGCATTTGACACGCCGCGGATCGAGTATTCGGAGGAAGACGAACGCGCGCTAGAGGCGTATGCGCGCGCAACGAGTGAGTGTAAAGTAACAGTTTTGTAAATGATGATCTCTGACGGTTTGCCCCCTCCCCTCAAAATAAAAAGTGAGCACGACCTGGCATGCCGTGAGCACACTCCCTCATCTAACACGGTCGAGGTAGTAATTTGTGCGATGGCTAACGTGTATCTCCCCACCCCACACCCGCCTTTCCCCCTTGGGACTGCGCTGTATAGCTCGGCACTTGCGCGATGAAGCCACGCCAGCGAGGCGGTGTCCTCGATCCGCGCCTGAACGTGTATGGCGTTCGTGGACTCAAAGTCGCCGACTTGTCCGTTGGCCCGGCCAACGTCGGCTCGAATACGTACTCGACTGCGCTGGTCATCGGGGAGAAGGCCGCAGTGATTATCGCGGAGGAGCTGGGCATCAAGGGTGTTGTCTGAGAAATGTGAATGTCCAGTTAAGCATCCCAATGAGTTTTTTCTATAGTTATGATGGTGTACGTGGCTGTCTTGTTACAACTAGATTGTGTAGGTTTCGACTTGTGTGCGCCCGGACAGCTCTACCTTTTACTTCGGTCTGTGAACGGGTGCAGGTACCCGGTGACCGCGTGACGAGGCGGTGCGTGTAAAGACCAATTCAAAATGGACTGGGCGCGGTCGGAAATGAAACAACTGCACATAAGAACAAACACGCGCAAATGACGAGATTCCTTGGCGGGCGCCGTGGCCAATGAGCGCATTAATGAGCGGCCAAGCAGAGTTTCGAATTTCAAAGCAAACGAACTTGAAGGTGGAAATAGTGTAGAAATAGCAACGTACTCTCAAGTGATATGTATCGCTAGCATGCCGGATCGTAGATCGCAGGGATCGGTACTAGATCGTATACCTCGTAGTCAGTCGGAAACCGGGCCGGGCGTCATACTTTGTAAATCGCGACGAGCGCTTGGCTGGTACGTTACTGACATGAAGGTGCTTGGCGTGCTTTGATTTCAGCCTGCGTTTCCGATGAAGTTCCGAGTCCGAGTCAGGCATTGGAGCGAGTCCAAGTCAGGCGTTGGAGCCCATCTTTTCTCCATGCGTTTCTCTCCTTGCGTACTCGCTACCAGGATCTTCAACTCTCAACTTGGGGCCTCAAGCCACGGACATTTCCTGCAACACAGAATCAAATGGATCTAGTACTACGTGGGTTGCCATAACAGTAATGATATTTCCATCGGTCATCCTCACACAAACCAGCAGCTTATCCCCCAGATCTGCTAGAAGAGGATCAGCATGGAGACCCATCTAGGCTGCCCAAGTCTGTGGACACTTTGTTCTCCATGTACTTGGACAGGTCTGATAAAGATGACAAGAGGACCACTGAAAGGTGGAGTGGAGAGCGTGATGCGATCCTTATCTTTGTCAGCCACTCTCATCTTGCCTTCGAGTACCACTTTTGTGCTAACACTGGTGTATAGACTGGCCTTTTCTCGGCCGCTCTTGCAGTTCTTATATCCGTTTCCATCCAGGGCCTTCAGCAGGGTTCACAGGACATTTCAGCGTTCTATCTCGGAAATATTTTTCATATACTCGCCAATTCCACCACATCCCAGCCCATCGTTTATCCCACCCGGTCTGATCCACCTAAATTTTCTCCCACGAAATCTGCGGTCTTGGTCAACTCACTCTGGTTCTTGAGCTTGCTGATGAGTTTTACCGGGGCTCTCCTGGCGGTATTTATACAACAGTGGGCTCAACCCTACCTTCAGGCAACTAAAGGACGACATAGTCCACGCGAACGAGCTCGCATTCGTATTTTCCACGCGGAGGGCCTCAAGAAGTTACACCTTCACTGGGTAACCCGAGCTGTGCCGATACTTATCCAAGTTTCCCTTTTCCTCTTTTTTTCCGGTCTTCCTATCTTCTTGTTCGATGTCAACCGCACGGTCTTCAACGTCGTGGTTATCTGGCTGGGTCTTTGCGTAGCTGGTTATGCCTGCATCACTCTCATGCCGATCTTCTACCAAAATAGCCCCTACTACTCACCACTTTCTCCATTCGTCTGGTGGTGTGTTACCAACATGCTATTTATCGTCCATCAACTCCTCGAGAAATTCGTTCCTCGTGATTCCTCCGTTTTCCTGTGGTACGACACCCATTATGCAAGGTCCTGGCCATCTTCGCGCGATATGCAAGGAGCAACAGAACGGTTTGCTCTTCAACTGTCATCGGACATCGACTATCGTGCTTTGTTGTGGATGTTCAAAACGTTGAATGACGATAACGATTTTGAGCAGTTCTTCGATGCTCTCCCGAGCCTATGTGACTTAGAAGAGTTCGTAGATGCTCAGAGAGACTTCATCAAACCAAACGAGAAGATGCTGTCACATGCATTAATTGGGATGATGGACCGTACTTTATTGTCAGACCTGGTACCCGAGAAAGTGAAACAACGCCGGATCATTATCTGCTCTAAAGCCCTCGGTGCGACATCACTTCTTGGACCTCGGTGGACACTGCGCCGCGTTCTCTTAGGAGACTGGCACGGGTTTTCGAGATCGATTCATTTTGGACTTTTCGTGCAAGGTTGGAAGAAAGTAACCCATCCCGTCACAGCATTCTATACGCAATTTGTCGTCGCAGTCACCCTCGCAAGTGTGCAGGAGCAAGAGCGCGATGATCGTTGGCTCCAGCTCGCAAGCGAGCAACTGAAGAAGTCAACGTCTGTCATCCAATTCTTTCTCGAATATGGTGGTGACACCATACTACTCCCTAATGCTATTTTCATCATTCGACGGACGATTCAAACCTTCTCTGGATCAGAGGACGATCACCGAAACGACATTCTTGAAGCGTCATCGAAGACCCTGAAATTGATTTGTAGATTTGATATCCAACGTACTTTGGAAGAGCACCAGCACCAGTTTTGCAGTTTATGGAACCAACTTGTGGACGCGGCGCAGAATAATACCCACCCTCGTGCTACACCGCTTTGTACGATGATGCTCAAGATTATTCGCAAGCTCTACATCACCTTGCATGAAAAAACGGATTCTTCCCCAACGGCATTTTCCACGACTACTGACGATAGGGACCAAGTTCTGGATGATGCTAGGTCATATCCCAGTTGCACAAATGATGAACATAGTCATTCCACACCAGTTCCCGAATTGCAATTAGACGAGCTACCGAGGAACGGAATTCACGCTACTGCCAGCTCTATGGACATGATCCCTCCATTATCTCCCTCATTAGTCCCAAGAACGCCGCCACCCTACTCCACGTCCCTTCCATCAGTTGTCTCAGCCCAGTACAACTCGGTCCATTCACGCCTATCCCGCACTTCAAGCGTGCACCACTCAGTTGCTTCCCGCCGGCAATCCTACACTTCGGGCATGTACGACCCAGTTGCTCCAGGCCAATACACATTTGTCCCGGGCCTGTACTCTCATTCAGCCGCTCGCTCATACCCACTTATTCCGCGGCCGTACTCTCCTCCAGGCCCATACCCACATGTTCCGCGCTCATACTCTCCAGGCCCGTACCCACCTGTTCCACGCTCGTACTCTCCTCCAGGCCTATACTCACCTGTTCCGCGCTTGTACTCTCCTCCAGACCTATACTCACCTGTTCCGCGCTTGTATTCTCCTCCAGACCTATACTCACCTGTTCCGCGGCGCTCGTACTCTTTTCCAGGCCCATACTCACAAGATCTGCGCTCGTACTCTCATTCAGCCGCTCCCACTCCTCCAGGCGCCCCACCATTTGTTTATATCCCACAAGTGGCTTCTAGTCGTGCCCGTCATAGCCGACACGTACCTACAACTACGGCTGAGACTGATTCACGACACGATGTCCCTGCCTTTATCACACCATTCTCTTTCGCTTCCGAAGATACGCACATGAGGGTGGACGCACCATCAGCATCGACTTCTATGTCTTCCTTTCCAGGTTCGCCAGTCCAAATTGTCCCAGAGCGGGCGCTCCCTGCACGACAAGAGCGGCCTGTCAGTCCCCCAGGTGCCGACTTACCCATATCGACTCCCCCTCTTGTCACCTCGACACCTTATATCGATGCGAACGGTGGCGCTCCCGGATTTGCAGATTCCTCTGACAGTTTGGGGCAGCCATTCGGCCCGCCAGCGATGGTCATGCCAGAGACGCCGCCTACACCACCACTGCCCACTCCGGCGTCCGCTACCGGTTCTACAGTGGCTGCGCCCGTGCCGCCAGTCATCCTGTCGACCCCTCAGGAGCTTATACCCAATCCTGAGCCATCATTTTCGGTACCGCCAGTGACCGTCCTGGGCATACCCATTCAAGTTCCCCCCGACAGCGGCTCAACGCACTCTACTGTCGTGAGGTTCGACATCCCTGAGACGCCCAGTCCAGTTTCTCTGTACAGTCAGACAGTGCCGGTATTGACTTCACCGAGTGCCTCTTCTAGGCCTGTGTCTTTCTCCATGCCCATGAGAGGGGGAGGTGGTCCCGTGCAGACACCGCCCTTAGTTATCAAGTTCAACAGGTACGGGGAGTTCTCCTGGCTGTTGTACTACTCGCCGCACAGTATGCTGTATGAGGACAAGCTATACCTGACAGCGCTGCACCTGTTCGAAGCGCGCAAGTTCCTTCCCTACCGGCCTGACCTCGCTGCTCGTGTCAGGCGGTGTGAGCATGTAGAGCAGGTCACCTCGATCAGCGCGGAGCTGGCTGACTTCGTACGGCGGGACTGGAACGACATCATGCTCAGCGCGGTGAGTAAATTCGTACCATATCTCGCACCACGTCCGTTTCTTGACTGATCGATCGATTGCTGGTGGCCGCATGGGTGAACGCGTAGATGGATGAGGTATTGTACCTCAAGTTCTGCCAACACGACGACCTACGTACGCTGTTCCTCGACACGTACCCCGCCGAACTTGTCTATGAGTCGCGCAACCCCTTCTGGGGAGGAGATGGTGCTGGTGCTGGCAGGAACGAACTCGGCAAGTCACTCACGCGTGTGCGCGAGTGGCTGCGCAGCGGAGGAGATATGTGATTGATCAACGTCCAACCCTACCGCGAGCGGACACATTGAAGGTTATACCTTTGATGGACATTTCTAGGACCGGCCTTTCTACGTTTTTCGCTTTTTTAGTTTTCCTGGTAGTGCGAATGTTCTGCTTTTGTACTTCCATCACTGGCAGGTGTTTCTTTGTTGGGGGAGATGGGATCCTAGCCCGTATCATTTCTATATCTCTCAGTATGATCCCATGCAGACTTGTTCACCTAATACTTTCTAACGTTTTCTACTGTCCTCGTTTCGTTTCCCTTCCCTAGTCGTTGAGGTTTGGCAGTTGTATGAGAGTACTTCAGGCTGTGTATCAAAATTTAAAGTGAAAGATGCTTGGAAAGATGTCTTCGTGTGGGTTAATGTTGGTACGTTGGTACTTTGACCCGTCTTGTGCCTTTCACCGTTTCGCGCGCTAATTGCGACTGGGGGCTGTCCAGCTGCATCAGATGCGGTGTGGAAATACAATCTTGAGGCGCATTTGAGGACCGTTCACCCAACTGCCAATACTTTCGAATATAAGTCTTTATATGAGATCAGCAAATCCGAATGGGTTGCCCTCAAAAAAGCATTCCTCTCTAAGCCGAGATGGACTGCGAAACGTATTCGCGATCTTGGTAATATTACAGTAAGGTGAATTTACGATCCGTGTATCGGGATGTGCCGGTGAATACCTCTTGCGAGCGCGTGCAGGACGTCGTGGTGATGGTGCCTGCATTCTTCTCCCAGTTTGAGCACGACGCGATCACGGACGCAGTCGAGCCCGCCGGCCTGCACCTCCTTGCACTTGTGAAAGATGGCTCCGCCAGGAGTCCGCCGTCACGGTCAACTACGCCATGACGCACCAGTTCCCCCAGCGGGAGCACCACATCGTGTATGATGACGGTGCAGCCAGCACACTGGCCCGTGCAACAGTCATTACCTTCGCCGGACAGGATACATCACTCATCACACGTTAGGTAAGACCGCCTCGCTGGAGGTACGGAGCTAGATTGCCGTAGTATGCGCGAGATTCTTGTTGAGGAGTCCGAGCATAAACACGGCGTGAGGATTCACATGTTCACAATGCGCATTTGTAAGCTTACAGCAAATTGCATAACGATAGACGCATCCAACTTTTTTTGTTTATACACTTGTTTGGTTCAACAGTGACAGTTCCGAGACGTGCCGTGGTGCCGATATCACGATACCCGAAACTGCAGTAGTCGGATGCCTGCCACTGCGAGTACGCTGGCACGCTGCAGATTCTTTCATGAGACACTACAAGAAGCTGGCATTGTGTCTTGCTCTTGTTCATGGATACTAATCGTACAAGAAGATATAACACCTCACAGGGTTTAGTGAGCGAACTATCATGCAAATATGTGCACAGGTGCACTTCATCGTTGTATAGGAGATGCTGTAAACGCAAAACGGCCGTCTTGAATCCTGAGTGGATACGAAGCATCGGTACACCTCAGAGCGATGCTGGTCTGGCCGCCAGTTTTCACCAAACACCAGTTCGGCATGGTTTGCCAAGTGGCTTGCTACCCAACCCGTGGGATCACATCCGAACGCGTTGAAGTCCTCAGGGTGGTTCTCGTCAAGGCACGAAGAGCTACATCAGAGCACCATGAGGGGTACTACTAGTAGACGATGTCGTGAACAGCGAGTGAAGCACTGAGCGATGTACTATTTGCCAACACACTTGCTGACACTGTGATCTTTCACATCTTCTGGTATTTGTATTCATGAACAAGAGTGCAATGCCAGCTTCTTGATGTCAGCAGAGATGTAGCATCTCACGAAAAGGTCTGCAGCATGCCAGCGTACTCGAGGCCTGTGGCTTGGTTTCGGGTATCGTGATATCGGCACCACGGCACGTCTCGGAACTGTCACTGTTGAACCAAACAAGTGTATAAACAAAAAAAGTTGGATGCGTCTATCGTTACAGTATGCAATTTGCTGTAGTACCGTAGGCTATCGGCATCCATCGGCCAACTCAAACCCCGAACGGTGAAGCTTGTGAGGCCTGTGGGGCCCGCGGCTTTGAATTACTGCCGTTTTCAAAATCGTGCGGAATTGCTTTTTTTTTTTGATCCGCCAAAAGCGCCCAGTGTGGGTCCATGGACTGGTCATGTGACAGTATTTGTCAGTGATGTTGATCAGGAGCACGCGGCGGAGCAGCGGCCCGGGAGGCCGGTGGCGTGGTGCGCGCGCGAGTCCGCTGGCACTCAGCCATGCTCCTTCCCCTACGACCACGCGCGCCCCCTCTGACAGCACAACACACCACCAAACTTTGCAAGAATGTCGAGCAAGAGTTGTACGAGCCAGCACCAGCAAATCAAGAGTGCAGCCACCGTGCTTACCCCTCAATAAGCCCCCAAAAGGCTTAGGACCACTCTGACCCGCCCAGCATGCCTGGGCACCTCGGACAGTGAACAAAGCATGCCCCCAATGGGGTTTAGTGCTGCCATGTCGACCCCACAACACAAGACGATGCCGGATGTCAAGCATCAAGATACCAGGCCCAGGAGCGAGTGCATTAGAGCACGCGCGAAGATCAGACAACGCAGACCCCATTGGCCAACGCAGAGCAACCCCAAAAGCACAGGAATGCAGGGTAGGATATGTAGCATGCACATACCAAGTAAAATAGTATATTGGTTTGTATGTAGATAGTGTTACACCAGAATTCGAGCGAGGGCCATGTCCCTCATATTCTCCCCATTTCCGCGCGCTTCCCTCTCATTCTCCTTAGCTTCTCTTTCATTTTGTCTCTTCGTCATGCCCGGTCTTAAGCCAAACCGTTGGCTTCTGTGCGAGCTCCAAACCCTCGATTCTCGCCCCCAACGCGTTGCTAGCCCATGTGGCTGAATGCGTCCCGATTAGGAAGGAGCAGCACGGAGGGGAGTTTAACATTGCTGACCAATTACTGTCACATGACCAGTCCATGAACCCACGCTGGGCGCTTTTGACGGATCAAAAAAAAAAAGCAATTCCGCACGATTAGAATCGGGTGCCGAATCGACAGTGAATCGCCCACTCTATGCACCCCTAATGTCTCTATCTGCAATCGTTTCTGCACCATCACGCGAACATGGATACGAGTGAGTGCTGCCGTCTTTTCCCTCGTCTGTTCCGCATTGACTTTTCGAAGCTTTTCCTTTCACGAAGCTGAACTGAAGGATGCCGGTCTCTTGAGCGAAGGCGAGTCCCTTGGTCTTTTTGCGCGTCTATGCCACACTTACCACCTCCCTTGTAGACCTTTCTGACGTCGCCGCGCAGGCGCTTAAGACCATGAGAAGCCGCCCGGACCTATTGAGCGAGTCCCTTAAATTCTTTCTGCGTTTATACCACACTTATCACCTTCCGTTTAGAACTCTCTATTTTGACTCTGCAATGCATGGACATGGTGGCCCGCCAAGAGAAGGGCTCCCCGACCCTAAGTCCAGTGTCTGCGGTGTCTCCCGCCCTTACCTTCGCCGGCGATACCACCGTTGTCTCCCAGCACACCCCCACCGAGTACGAGAGGACTACATACTACAACGGCATCACCGGGGACCGCGACCACCCGGAACTCGTCTACAGGTCGGATTTCCTCACTACACCCTTCCCCAAGCCCGTCGGCAGATACGCCCATATCCCTGTCAAGTCTCTTCGTGGAGTCCATAACACCCCGCTCAATGGTGTCTGGAAATCTGTCGGTCCCAAGATTGTTGAACTGATCACGGCTCGGAAGATTAACTGGTCGTCGTCGACCCAGCCCGCTTCTTCACCCACGCAACGCCGGGAGAGGAGGAGAAGGGGAGTCTCGGTCCTGTTCGTCATATGGTTGGGTGTCATTCCTGGGTCCACCTCCTCCGATGCCGCCCACGAGGTCTCCCAAGAGATCCTTACGCTTCTCCGGAGCATGGAGTCAAAGATGCTGTCGTGGAATGGCGTGAGGCCGTCCTGCAGAGGCTGGCAGGTCCAGCCCTAATGCCCCATGTCGGCAGCACCAATCCCACCCACCACGTCCGTCGTTTCTTGACTGCTCTTCTCGGTGTTCCCCTTGCGACTCAAGGGACGGAGGCGGAAGATTCCCAGGGCACTCTCACCCCTCTGGTTCCACGAGAACAAAGACAAGAATGGCGATCCCAGCTACAAGGTTTACGGAGTTAGCAACTGCCACGTCCTTCTCAAGAACACCACCACCGACTACGAGCACAAAGGCGGTGCACCCAAGGACTTCGTTCGAGTTTGCGGACTCCGTCGATTCCAGCGGGGCATCGATGAGATCAAGAAGCACATCAGTGACCACGGCATTCGCGCCGACTTTTACACCCGAGAGATCGATGGACTAGAGGCGATGGAGAATCGGACGAGGAGGTCGTGAACGAGATCGTTGCGAATCGACGCAACTTGAATGGCGAGAACGACGCTATCCGCCAGCTCGAGGCCCTGTACGGCGGAGTTACCAGGAACACCGTTCGACATCAACCTCAACCGTGACATTGGCTATGTCCAACACGCTGAAGCCATCAAGGTCGACGTCGAAGGTGGCACACGTTATACATCTGACTGGGGTGCGTTCTTAGCACTGAGGCGAAGGTTAAGGATCATTTCGAGGGGAACGTCGTCGACCTTGGTGCGTTTCGATCTTTCTCATATTTGCTCGTCTAACGAAAACAACCTTATTTAGGATCAAAATACCCTCCTGAAGATCTTTGGCGATGTTCTATCCTCGGGGTGGTGGTGCGACCACGTTCAGTTTCTCGGGGGAGAAGCTTAGGATCGAGGGTTGCGCTACGAAGGAGGACCTTGCCAACCTCACAGAGTTTGATAGCGAAGGCGAGCGCTGCTTTATCGTCGGTTCAGACGGCAACACCACCGACTTGACCGTCGGACGCTACGCCGGCCTGGTGTCCTTTACTCTCAACGATGTCGGTATCGTGTCTGTCGAGCTCGGTATCTACAACTCGGGCCTCAAGAATGCCGAAGTCTTCTCCGCTCAGGGAGACTCGGGCTCTCTCGTCTGGCATACGAAGGACGGCAAAGCTTACATCGTTGGGCAACTCCACTCTGGAGAAAACAAAGGTGGCTCGACCAGTAACCATGTTACTTACTGCACTCCTGGCTGGTACCTCCTTGCCCAGATCAAGAAGCACTTCCCGCACGCCGACTTCTACCGCATCACCTGGTAAACTTGAAGGTTCGTCTCTTTCTTCCGCTCATCCTTTCGTACACATACCTGACGACGTCAAAGCCTGTGCATTGGCGAGCCGTTCCACAGCGTCTTCTTCTGCGACGTCGCACCTTCCACTATGCTCCCAACTTTTTCTTTTCTGCGATTGTTCTCGTTTCTTGGACTCACCCCCCCTGCCTGTGACGTCTTCCCCCTCCCTGACTGCGTTTTCCTCGCGCGTTTTTTGATTGCCCGTTATCTGCACCCTGGTTGTCGGTTCAGACGCGTGTTTCTACGTTGATTCGCTGTTCACGTTCGTCCCTTTCTTCGTCTTATCCTTTCATGCTGATAAATGACAATCTTGACGTCTAGGTCTTAAGCGAACCTGCACGCCCCGTGGTCGTTCAACTTTGTCTCGGCTCCCTACGCTCGTTATTTATCGGTTGGTTGTCGGTGATAGTGGATGCCTTGACTGGTGAATCGCTGCCTCGGTTCGTTTCTCCCCCTTACCTCGTTGCATGGTGTCCATGGATTCAAAGTTGCGGACTTGTCCATCGGACCAGGCAACGTCTCTGCGAACACATACTCGACTGCGCTGGTCATCGGGGAGAAGGTTGCCGTGATTATCGCGGAGGAGCTGGGCATCAAGGGTGTTGTCTGAGAAGTGAAAGTCCAGTTACAATAAGCATCCCAATGAAATTATTTCAGTAGTTACGATGGTGTACGTGGCTGTCGTTGTTGCAACTGGATTGTGTAGGTTTCGACCTGTGTGCGCCCAGCCAGCTCTACTTTGCCTCTGCTTCGGTCTGGCTGATTTGGAATTTTGGACGGTGGACCAAACTGGGACCGTAGCGCCCCGGTATTAGTCAGGCATCACATGACGAGTTGATACGCTTCTCCGACGGAACTCGAAGACATCCCCCGCGCGTCAGCGGAGACTGTGACACGGTTTATACCTGAGCAATTTACCAGTTCTTCCTTTGCGATTCTACTATTTCCTTGTCCACTTGATTTTTTTTTCATTCTCTGAGGTAATAGCACTGCGATTCGCTTATTTCCAGACATCTCTCGGAAATTCGGAATCCATTGGGTCACGCTGGTAAGTAACTATGTTATTTCCGCGGGTCCGCGTATTCGGACTATCTACTGTCTCCCATACTATCTCATGTTTCTCCAAGCGGTTATTTCTCCACCCCATCAAGTTGACAAGAGGTAAAGTACGATGTCTACTCTCACCCAGATCAACGAAGAATACGATATCATTGTCGCGGGCGGTGCGCCATCCTCCTCTTCCCCCCTACCGCACCCTTCTGACAGAGGGGACGTCCTATAGGTGGCGCTGCTGGTTGCATCGTCGCAGGCCGTCTTGCTGCGGCGGATCCGGACTTGCGCATCCTCGTACTCGAGGCGGGGCCCCCGACGTATAACAACCCTGCGCACAGGCAGCCCGCGCGCTTCTTGTCGCACATTGCGCCGGGTTCGCGCACAGTGCGTGTGCATGCCAGCCGCCCGAGCGCTGCGCTAGGAGACCGCTCGGTCCTCGTACCATGTGGACAGTGTCTAGGCGGCGGCGGGAGTGTCAACTGTACGTCTCTCCGTACTTTTCGGGGGGAAGGGGTGAAAAAATTGGCTGACTGCTGATATATGTCTGCCGTAACGTTGTATTTGTCGCTTGCCGATCTAGTTTTGGTGTACACACGTGCGAGCGCTTCCGACTACGACGACTGGAAGACGGTGTATGAGAACCCCGGATGGGGTTCGAATGACCTCATCCCGCTTCTCAGAAAGGTAAGTGCGCTCGGTTCGAATTGTCACTTCTTTTATACTCATCTTCATGCGGCTGTGACCTTTGCTCCTGCGCAGACAGAGACGTATCAAGTTTCTGGCGGCGACGGGCCAACGCACGGCACCGATGGCCCGTTGAAGGTATCATTGGCGGTTGATGATTGCGCCGAGCAGTTCCTTCAAGTTGCGCGCGCACTTGATCCCACTCGTGCCCAGGCGCCGTCTGATACCGATACGAACGATCTGTCGACGATCAACGTGTATGCCGTGGGTATTCCACTCCTACCCCTATTCGTATTCTGCACCTAATGCGTCTTGTGCGTGGTCATTGAATGAATTGCGCTGGTTTAGAGATGGCCCAGGTTCGTGCACGGATCCCGTTGACGCGTTGAGCGTGGTCGCGCTGATTGTCGTGCTTTGCGTGCAGGTGGATAAACGGAAAGACTGGGGTTCGCTCCGATGTGCCGCACCATCTGATCTACCCACTCGAAGAGACCCGTCCGAACCTCCACATTCTTACGGGCATACATGTGAAGCACGTAATATTTGACGGGTACGTTTGGGCTGTTTTTCTTTCTCATTTTGTTTCAATTTTGGCACAGTGACAACCGCGCCACGGGCGTTGCGTTCACGTACAACCCACTATTCCATCCAGATGGACCAACCGAAACACGTATCGTCCGCGGGACAAGGCTCGTGGTGCTATGTGCCGGGTCTTTCGGCACTCCAGGGATACTGGAGCGTTCTGGCATCGGTAGTAAGGCTATCCTAGAGGGTGTTGATGTAAGGCAGCGCGTCGACTTGCCTGGCGTCGGCGAGAACTACCAAGGTCCGTTCTTACTGCACGACAGTTGTCGGGGACCCACCATGTTTCTGACTTTGAGATATGATTACGTTTAGATCACAACGTCTTGTTTGTTCCGTATTTCTCCGCAGATGAGGCTCAGACACTCGATGCGATTTTCCGCAACGATGAGAGCGCAGTCGAGGGTATGTCGGACACCCTTTCAAACGCCTGTCATGGAAACTTACATACCTTTTGCACCTCCAGCTGCTACTGCAGAACTCGAAAAGACCGGGAAGGGTCTGATGGCTCACAAGTGTGCTGAACATTTGCTTTACCCATATATTTCTGATTGGATATGGCATCAGTGGTCTCGGGGCAGGCATCAAGTGGCGCCCGGACCCATCTGAACTGGCCGAGTTTGGTCCTGAATTCAAGAAGGTCTGGGACGACTACTTTGCGAACGCACCTGATAAACCTGTGACGTGGTTGGGTATAATGTCGGCGTGCGTTTTTCAGACTAGCTCCCTGTGTTAATCTGTGCCACTATGCCCACGATGTCACGGTAACCAGGTTAGTCGGCGATGCGACTCAGGTCCCACCACGCAAATACTTCATGGTAGGGGTCAATACAGTGAGTACGATAGGCTCTATCCTGCCTGCATTATTACGCCCTAACCTCCGCCATGTGTGCACGCCACCCACCTCGTTTTATATCATAGGAATACCCCGTCGCGCGGGGCCACGTACACATCACGCACAGCGAGGACGTCTCCGCACCCATCGACTTTGTCCCGGGCTACCTCGAATCGTCAGTCCGACATTTCTCATGGCACATATACTGGAATATATGAACATGTTATACATACATACAGGATGGCGGACGTGAAGACCCTAACGTGGGGCTACAAATTCTCGCGCGAGATTGCCCGCCGGATGCCTTACTTCCGAGGTGAACCGGCCGCGCGACACCCTGCATTCGCACCAGGTAGCGCTGCAGCGATCATTCCGCACGCGGAGGGCCACATCGCATTTGACACGCCGCGAATCGAGTATTCTGAGGAAGACGAACGCGCGCTAGAGACGTTTGCGCGCGCAACGAGTGCGTGTAACTTAGAACATGTTTCTACAAAGATGGTCTCTGACGGATCCACCCTTCCCCTTGAATAAAAAAAGTAAGCACGACTTGGCATGCGGTGAGCACACTCTTTCTCATCTAACATGGTCGAGGTGGTAATGTGTGCGGCTGATAACGTGCGTCTCCCCACCTCTCGCTCTTTTTCCCTTGGGACTGCCATGATAGCTTGGCACTTGCGCGATGAAGCCACGCAAACAAGGTGGCGTCGTCGATTCACGCCTGAACGTGTATGGCGTTCGTGGACTCAAAGTCGCGGACTTGTCCATCGGCCCATGCAACGTCTCTGCAAACACATACTCGACTGCGCTGGTCATAGGGGAGAAAGCTGCCGTGATTATCGCAGAGGAGCTGGATATCAAGGGTGTTGTCTAAGAAAGTGTGAGGGTGTGCGATTTTTGTTGCTATAGTTGTTGTGATGGTACGTATATAAACTCTAAGCGCTGTGGAAGGGAACATCCCATCATCACTCGAGTTCAAGTTGTTCGCGCTGTCGTGCTACTACTAGATCGTGTGGATTTCGACTTATGTGTGCCCAGCCAGCTCGACTTGACCTTTACTTCGGTCTGCGTGACTAGCGCTGACTTTGCGGTTCGTTTGTGATATCAGAAATGACAAACAGCACCACGTCCTTGGTGCAGCTTGCGTTGCAGGGTCCGGCGCAAGCGTCGTCACTGGGCGAGCTGGTGTTCAAATAGGAGTGAACCTGTGCATATACAGTACCTTGTTCATACCTCTGCCTGTACCGCGATGGCACTGACTTGAAGGTGTAAGGAAGGGCATCGTACTCTCGGTGGATATAAAACAATACTTCGTTAACATAAAGCTGCCGCTAGATCACAGTATACTCTTGCGGCCTGGGACCGTCTGACCGTCGAGATACTGGCCACACCGGCTTAGTAATTCAATTTCAGCCTACGCTTCGGAGTCCGCCTTCTACCGTACCGTAATTAAGCCTTTCTCCAAGACTTTCTTGAAGCTTTTTCACCTAGCATACTCCCCCCAAACCAACAGATATTTCCAGCAACTCCGAGTGAAATGGATCCACGTGGGTTTCCCTTAATGATATTTCCGTCCGTTATTGTCACACAAACCTGCAGCTCTTCCGGAGAATAGAGACCCGCCCAAGTCCGTAGACAAATCAGAAGCTTTGTTCTCCATGTACCTGGACAGGTCAGATGAAGATGATAGGAAGACCACTGAAAGGTGGAAAGGAGAGTGTGATGCAATCCTTATCTTTGTCAGTCACCTTGCCCTCGAGTACCACTTTCGTATTAACACCGGTGCACAGACCGGTCTTTTCTCAGCCGCTCTTGCAGCTCTTCTTGCAGTTTCCGTCCAGGGACTTCAGCCAGGTCCACAGGAAATTTCAGCGTTCTATCTGAAAAATATTTATCATCTACTCGCCATACTACTACCTCCCAGCCCATCGTCCCACCCATCCCATCTGATCCACCTAAGTTCTCTCCACCGAAATCCGCGCGCGGTCTTTGTCAACTCACTCTGGTTCTTGAGTCTGGTCATGAGTCCCACCGGCGCTCTCCTTGCGGTATTTATACAACAGTGGGCTCGATCCTACCTTCATGCGACTCAAGGACGACATAGTCCGAAGGACCGAGCTCGGATTCGTACTTTCCATGTAGAGGGACTCGAGAAGTTTCACCTTCACTGGGTAACCCGAGCTGTACCTATACTTATCCACGGTTCCCTCTTCCTCTTCTTTTCCGGTCTTCCTATCTTCTTGTTCAACCTCAACCGCACGGTCTTCAACGTCGTGGTTACCTGGCTGGGTCTTTGCGTAGCTGGTTATGCCTGCATCACTCTC